>CAOLHI010001810.1:0-325245 GCA_948474755.1 Ctenosaura bakeri | reverse complement strand
TGGCAGCAACATATATAGATGTATACTGCAAGTTTAGGAAGTGCATCAAAATCCACTTCTGAATTATTGTGCTGTTTCTGTAGAAAGATGTCCTGATAGTGCTTTCTCAGAACCAGAATGGACATTATAGGTGATGCATACCTGTTACTTCTGTAGATACGTATCTGCTTTCCACACCATATATGCTTTCCCACCTTTCCTGTGCTTCACCCTTGGGTTGGGGGGCAGTGCAAAACTATGGTATTATGCCATGCATCTTCTTTGGTTGGAATGTACTGGGGATGGGTGGGAAAGAGAGATGAGGGTTGGTGTTAACCATGCATTTCCCTAACATTGTGTTGAGCCTCACCACACTGTGGCAGTGTGTTAGCTCACAGACACCTGCAGCATATCAAAACACTGGCTGTAAAATCAGCCACTGGCTTGTAGCTGACCTAATGCCCATTTGGGTCAGTTGATGCCTTTGCAAGGGCCCTAAATTGCAGAAACCTCAGACAGTATAACTAGGCAGGAGTGAGAAGCAGATGTTGGTGAAACAGAGAGTAGCACAAATTGACCTAATGAGAAAGCACTAACCAACAGGTTTACCTCAGATTCTTTAAGGGTTGTTGCCACAGATACACTATACAACCAGCTTCATTCAGCCTTTAAATGATCATTCCCAGGCACTGACTGAGAAACATTATTTCTGGAAGGGACAGTACCATATTTGCCAGTGTATAAGACTCACCCGTGTAAAAGATGCACTTCATTTATACACTGGCGAATATTATTTGTCAGCATATAAGACACACCCCATTTTCAAACAGCATTTTTTGGGGGGAAGTGAGTCTTATACGCCAGCAAGTGCAGTAAGTGAGAAAATGACAAAATGCAGTTCTGTGTTTCATTGTTTCTCTTTATACCCCTAATTATATTGAATCCTATAATTATGAACATTACAGTTCCTTAGCGTTTGGGGACTAATTCTCCTTTTTGTGCTAACTTCCTGCCAATCTTGGTTTATTTCTTTTTCTCTTCATGTCAACATACTGTTTCTACCAATCTCTGTTTTACTAGGACTCTGCTGAATCTACTTTCCTGTATCTGTGGTGTCCCTACCACATCTATTCACAGTCCTTTTGTAGGCTGCATCAAGTTCAAATGATGTAAAGCCTGACATACATTATAAGCAGCTTCTGTCATCATATTTGTGGAGTACTGATAATAGTCCATGACAATTCTCATACTATCATACTTGTATTTGTGTTGTCTTAGAGACATACTTGTCAAACTATCATATTTGTACTTATGCTGTTTTCTGGAGATGTTCTTTTCCCATGACAGAAGAGCTCCTATAGGTTACTCTAGCCCAACGGACAGGAAAGTTTTGTGAGTTTCTACTCTCTGGTCAGACTCATGGGTATGCTTAGCTTTGTGAGAATGAGTCCCTATTGGCCATTGTGTTGGGAAAGATGGGACTTGGTGTCCAACACCGTGTGTGTGTGCCTTCAAGTTGCTTGTCGACTTATGACAACCCCATGAATTTCGTAGGTTTTTCTTCAGCAAGGAATACTCAGAGGTAGTTTTGCTAATTCCTTCCTCTGAAATATAGCCTACAGCACCTGGTATTCATTGGCAATCTCTCATCTAAGTACTAACCAGGGCTGATCCTGCTTAGCTTCCAGGATCAGATGGGATCTGGTACTTTTAAAGTATTTAGGCCCTCCTCCACCCAACTTGGAGAAGGCTATATGGTGTCCCACACTGCAATAATAATCTTCCTTACTGTGTCCAGAGATTCATTTTGCTAAGAAAAAGTCTAGTATGCCTCACTTACATTTTGAAAGTGATAACATCTTCATTTGGCAGCTCTTATGAAAAGATCTGCCAACTGTGCATCCCTATGGAAGTCTTTCATCTTCCTAGTATCATCCCAAATGCCCTAGCAACTTGCAAGCAGTTTTCATTCAGACAATTACATTCAGTTGTTGTGTTTTGATTTTTGAGTGACATTTGAAGCTGTTCCCAAGAAATTTGATCTTAACATAAAGTATGATTCTTAACACCCCATTTAAGGAATTGTACAAATGCATCACAGAGCAACAGCCTTTCCATCACCTAGTCTATTTAACTGTTTGCTGCCACACCACCAAAAACGCATGTCTCAACCTGACTCAAACCAGTGCCTAACACAGGACTAGATGGGGAACCTATTTTCCTCTCTATTCACAGCACACGACACAAAGAAAACTGTAATAATCGTATTTAACACAGCTGCTCATTGTTCCTCTTCTGAACACTACTGAAGTAATTTGTCACAATCTAAACCATACCAAAGCACATTTTTATGTGTAAATTCCTAGAGAATCCAATCTTACACAGTAGCTTTCTTCAACAATAGTTTTTGTTGTCATTGAGTATAAAGGAAACAAGGGGGGTACTCTTTTTTGGCCCCATTGATAAAACCTTCTCCAAAGAGAATCTGGGAGAGCATTCCGTTCAGTAGATTCTGGTACCTGCTGCCCAAAGATTTGCAAACGCACAGGAGTAGCAGGGTCACTGATTTATTTTGTTTGCTTTCCTTTCTGTAGCTTGTGCACATTTTAGAAACAGGTTCTCATCACATTCATCCAAATGTTACTACTAAAAAAAAAGGAAGGGGCAGGGGATATTAAATGTAAGTAATGGTGAATTGAGTGTTGGACTAGTGGTTTGATTATTTAGAGTAGTACTCTGGGAGACCAGGGTTTGAATCCCCACTTACCCATAGAAACCCACTGGGTGGCCTTGGGCAAATCACACTCTCTTAGCATCAGAGGAAGGGAAAGGCAAACCCCGCTCTGAACAAATCTTGCCAAAAAACCCTCATGATAGGCTTGCCTTAGGGTTGCCATAAGTCAGAAATGACATGAAAGCACACAACAACAAAATGATATTTATTCTACTAGCATAGTTGATGAGAATTTCATAATTTTTAATAAAGATTCTAATGTTACAAGAGATACATAAGTGTAAGAGAGTCAGGTCCAAGAATTAAGGGCACATAAAAATGAAACAAATTTGAAATATTCAGTGAATAAATTAGTTCAGTATCTGCAATAAATCATGATCCTAAAAGCTTTGCTATTCATAATCTGATTTTGCCAGCAGGCACATCGATGCATGTCAGATGTTAGATATGTTGGTGGGGGGCACGTATTCATCTGTTAACTGAAAGAAAAGAAGGAGGTGTTAGTTTTATATATAGTAGCAATGTGAGGCATTGTGACCAGTGCACAAGATTGCCACTTTGTTACAGCCTATTAGAATAGTATACATTCCGATCAAAAATGAAGCAGGTCCTCAAGTGAGGAGTGAAAGAATTACTTGAAACCATGGAATACAAATATGATTCACTGATATAAACATAGTAACTGATTAAAAAACAAGTAATGCATTCACATGACATGACAAGCTATAATGCAGTTTATTGAAATCTGTTTTAGTGTGCTGTCCAATCCTGTCTCTGCTAACAAGTAAGCAGAACCACAAACTACTATATGAACCCACAGTTTGTTACTGGCTTACAAAATCTGACTTGTTTGAGCCATAGCTTGTCATGATATCAACCTGCAATCATGACTTGTTTCATGATTTGTTTTCTCAGATGTCTGCCCAGAAATAGGAGCTGACAAAAAGGACAGGAGAAAAATAAACCAAAAATGGGGGAAACCACAGTTTGCTTGGTTGTCTACTGTCATATTCATAGCTCAATCACAAATCATAGTTAACATAAACCATGACTTGCTGTGGCACATGAACACACTCATTATATGAAAATAAGGCATTATTTCCTTGAACCATTACAGGTAGAGTGCCAAAAACGTCATAGTTGTTTACCTTTTGAGGCAGAAATGCTAAGTATGTTAATTACATAAATGAATAAAGGAATGCTGGGATTATTTTCACTGGGAAGAATGGAGCTAATTGAAGTGAAGGTTTAGTTGAGTTTTAATGGAATGTATATGTAGTTCTTCAATATGGCAATGGAATTCCCATTGCTGAAAATGAATTAAATTCCCCCATGGTGTTAATGTCAAGGACTAAACTAGGTAATCATGTGGAAATGTTCATGCCAAAATTGTGCACAATGTTTGATGATGTTTTATGAATAGACAGCAATATGACTTCTTTTGCTACCTGAACCCAGCCTTCTTGTCTGTCTTTCCTATTTATCTCTACCTTCTCATTCTCCACTGAAGTTTTTATGCATCTATATTTGGAACATGTTAGTCTGTTGTCATGGAAATGATTGCATTGACATAGTTACATCAATATGGCTTGATGTTGCGGTGAAGGGTTAGAATGATATAGAGAAGTTTGCTCCCTTCTCTAATAATTAAGCAGTCATATTTCTGCATGACATTTCCATTAGGAAGCATGCAGAGGTCTAGCTGATTTTGACCTTGAGTTCCAAATGTGTTGAAAATATTCAGACTTAGAGAGAGCACTGCATAACTGGGGCTGTTACCCATTCTTGTCATCTTTCTTCCTTTGCAAGATCTTTTGTCTATGCTAACACAAAGTGGTCGCAACTTAGCTTTTGATGATCTGCTGTCGACTTAGGTCAGTCAGGCTGTACCATGTGGCTCAGTAGGGAAATAAATTCAAGGAACATCACATACCCATCATACCTAATTTTCTTGTAGTCTTATATTAACTTAAGAAGCAGCCATTAGTAGATAAAATAAACAGTCTAGGATACCCCTAAACTGTTAGTGGTCTGTAAAAATTGACATGGAATCTGAACCATTGTGAGGCTGGGAAGTCACCATGTGATACTGGGATGTAGAATTCCAGCCTGTTATTAATTTTAGCTGTTAATTAATCTTTGCTGCCACCACCCACTGAATTCTGGACACTTGGACAGTACAGTGGGATGCTGTCCAGTCTTGTCAATCCCTAAGCTTAAGGATCTTCCTTTCCCCCAGTCTATCTAGCGTTGGCGTGGGAAGGAGAGAAACAGGGTTTTTACAGAAAGTATTTATTAAAGGCATGCACATGAACACGGCAAATAACACACATGGGAGACTCCCCTCTCCCAGGCACGCTTAGTTACAAGTAGTTACAAAAAGAACAGATATAAAAGCACAGTTACATTCTTTAGATCAGCCAGCCTCCAAAATAACAGAAAAGTCCCTAACGCGACTAGATAACTATTTCTAGTTACTCACATTGGTTCACATGCTTAGATGTTCTAAGATGAAGAAGCCAGGAGGCGAGGCTAGGCCTACAGCCTGCTACTGGCACAGAACCCCCCTCCAGGAGGTTCCTGGGTTGTTCTTCTTTGTTATCTCTCGGCCACATGGCCTCCAAGAAGTTTTATAACTTCTCCTTGGAAGCATCTCGAAGCATCCTGAAGATGCTCACCTCTTACCTTTTGATTGGTCAGTTCTCACCCACATGACCTATGATGCTGACCCACACTAAAATGTAATCTAATCCCAACACCTCATTAACCCTTGGTTTACCTGAAGAGGGAAGTGCCCCCCCTTTAGCTAAGTCTAGATAATGGGAAGCCCCATTATCACAACCATATGGTAGAAATTTCAAGCAGCAGGTTTGTAAGTCCAAGCTCCATATACCCAGTCATGACAAACAGACAAAACCAATTCACTGAGTTTCTCCAGGCTTCAAGAGTTCATGGTCTTGAAGGCCAGCATAGCAAACTATGGCCATTTCCACCCTATACTGTTATAATGCTATTATTCCACTTTTAACATCCTGTGGAATTTTGGGGTTTGTAGTTTACTGAGGCCAAAGAGCTCTTTGGCTGAGAATTCTAAATGCCCCTCCCTAAACTGCAAACCCCAGGTTTCCATAGGATGTTGAAAGTGGAATAATAGCACTGTAACAGTGTAGTGTGGAAATGGCTTATGAGTGAAGCACAATCATGGATTCTGGTATTAAAGCATAAAACACAGAAAGGTGGAACCATGTGCATAGGCCTTTCCCTTAGCCATAGTGTGGACAGCAGATAGCAGAATTAATTATTTCACTTGTTATTATTGTAATTTTACTGACTGGAATTGTTCAGAGGTACTTATGAAATGTTCTGCCTGAGGTTCAAAATAACGTCTAAGATGCTATGAATTTGGACTTCATTTTCTGCTCTCTCAGTTAGCAAATGTCTTCAGCTAGGTTTGGCTAGCATAGTCTGTGTATATACTTTGTCACACCATCTAGAACAGGAGTGGTCAAAGAGTGGCCCAGAGCTATTTTGGTTGCCTCTATCTTCCCTGAGCTACCTTTTTTGTGAAAAAAAAAAAAAGATTGAGCTGTGTCTCCTGCTAGCTTCCAGGAACAGTGTCTCACCTTTTAAATAAGTTGCAGCCTGTTACCACAGCACTGTTTAATATTGAAAAATAAAAATAGTTAACATTAACATTTAAAATTTTCACCACTTCAGGGTTTCCTTTTCATTTTTTAGCATTTCTTTTGGTCTCCAGAGGTTCCCAGGGGCAAAAGATAGAGAGAGAGATCATTAGCCTTCATTGTGGAAGGGATGCATCTCCCAAATATTGCATGATGTCAACTTTTTGCCCATGTATTTAGGGTATGTGAATGGATGCAGATATGTAAGAAACTGGAGATTTTTTTTATTTGGTGGCACACTGATCTTCCTAATATCTCAAGGCAACAGAGAAAGCACCACTTCAAAGACCCTATAATTTTATTTTTAAAATAAAAATTGGAGACAATATGAATAATTTTAATCATTTATCAGAGATCAGATGTTGTTGTATGTTTCTGACTTACGACTACCCTAAGGCAAACCAATCACAGAGTTTTCTGTGACTGAGAGTGTGTGAAGTGCCCAGGGTCTCCAGTGGCTGAGTAGGGAATCAAACGCTTGTCTCTAGGAGCATAGTACAATGCTCAAACCACTACACAATGCTGGCTCTCAAAGATCAGTTTTAATATTTAAGCATCTGAATCATTTAAATGGGAAAGAGTAGAGTTCCATGGCTCCTGGTAACCAGGAGAGAAATCTATAGCTTTTAAAAGCACGTTGCAGATTGTAAAATGAAAAACAAGGCACTGAGAGAAACAAGTAGTGGGAGAGGTTTTTATTTTACATAACAAAAGAAACATAAGTTACATTCACATGTCACTGCTTGTGACTCTGTGACTGTCCAGTGTTTAATAGTACAACCTGATAAGAAAGTTCAGAAGCAAAGAGGATTCCTGGTAGAAGAGTGTTTGCTAAATTTAGTAAATGAATCTCCAACAGGTGGTCTTTGTTCTTCTGGAAGCATCTGCAGGAAGCGTTGGAGCATTTTGTTTATTTGTAGCTTTTGTCTGTGATGTCATGGCGATTTCATGAAGTTTCATATTGTGACCACGAAAAGATAGTCTTTTCCCCCCTATGGAGGTGCAATAAAAGACTTATGCCAATGTCAGTAAATATACGTTTCTGAGTCTCTCTGTCGACTGTAACCTCATGAACCATTCTGTGACAAGGAACAAGAACAGTTCTACTGGAAACCTGGGGGAAGGGAAACTGAAGATGACATATTTGGAGAATTTGTAGTTTTCCTCCCTGGAGAGAGGCTTCATCTCACTCAGTGTCTTTTCTTCTTAAGAACTGCATAGGAATTAAACGTCCATTCACTGCCTGTTGCCATCCCACCAATGTTCAGAACTAGTACTGTACTTTCACCTACTTTGCAGAGCCATTAGTGTCTTTATGACACCAGAAGCCATTACAAGTGAAAGCCAGTGTGGTGATGGGATTTAGCGTGGTGTAGTACTTTTATTGTTGGGGGAGGATTCTGAGACACCAGAGTTCAAATCCCTGTTTGGCGATGGAAACTCACTGGGTGATCTTGGAGAACTGGCATTCTGAAGCCTCAGAGGAAAGCAACAGCAAACCCCCTCTAACAAAAACTTGCTAAGAAAACCCTGTGTTAAGTTTACTTTAGGATTGACATAAGGAAGGCACACAAGAATAATAAAGCCCTTATCTCTGTATAACAATTCATTTTTAATTAATTAATTTTTACCTTAACAATGCTGGATGTAGAACAACATTCAATAGAATTGCTGCTTTTGGACATTCACCCACATTCTCATACATCACGGCTTATAAAGACACGTTTGAGAATTGTAGCTATGTGCTCTTTTCTCCCCTGTCCTCACTATACTGTGCGCCAACTTCTGTAAAGATATCCTGGCATGCATAAGGCCAGACTTTCCCACTATATCCAAACTGGGATACTCAATCTAAATGCTGGTTAACAAAACCAAGGCTGAGATGCTGTATCATTGGCAGTAGCTATGATGATGGAACACCACTGTTGTAGCTACTTCTGCCAGTGCCACTCCCCAATGTGCCTGTTAAGTCAGGCAGTGCCTCAGTTAAAGGATTTCTAAAGTCCTGAAGACTGGAGCACTGGGAAATGATTGCACCACTTTCCTAGCCACAGGACACATTCAGATGGATACTTGGAGGGACCCCTCATTGTCCTGCCATAGCTGCTTGTCTCAGTGTGCCCTGTGAGTGAAAGAGCACTGCAGGTGTAATTTTCCAGTGGTCCAACTTGCAGTGCCTCAGAAATTGTTTGGCTGAGGCACTGCCTCGCTTAGGAGGTAGTTTTTTTGTAGTCATGTTCAGTCATCAATGACTGTAAACCTGCATCCCCAAAGTTTCAAGATTGTAAATCTGGCTGTGACTGAGTTCTGGGGGTATGGCTATCTGGAGTGTCAGACCAACCAGGCAACCAGAATAGCTCCTAAGGAGAGAAACCCATCCCGGTAGTGTGTTGGAGTTGTTGGTGGCTGAGAGGAAAAGATATATAAAGTTAAAACACTGATTGTCATTTGGCAGTCCTTCAGTGAGATTTTTAGCCAGAGAGAGCTGTGGAGTAAAGTTCCTCAGACAGCCAGGGAGGGTAACTGTGTGGGAAGGGTTTAATTCTCATGGGAAACCTAGAGAGAGGCAGAAGAGTAATTAAACCATTATACTATCTTATCAGAAAGTGTGACCTACAGGGGTGTGAGAGAGAGTGTTTGGTGAGAGTGTAGCCAAAGGACTGTTTATGATATTTGTACTTATATAAGAATTTAAAGATGTAAGAACACTTTCTGAAAGTATGCCGAAGAATTGTGTTAATTTTGACCTGCATGTGAACTCCAATACTTTGTTTTGTATGTTATCTTAATAAATATTACAATTTATTTTTATAAATGCTAACTCAACTGCGCTGCATACAGTACTTAAAGACACACAGAAAACACTACCATAGAACCATTCAGAGGTTCTAACTGAACCGTAAAAATCCTCACCGTTTTACACAAAGTTGGTGTTATAAGGGGGAAGGCAGAGCTATGTGGAAAAGACAGGGTGCCATATCAGATTGGGGAACTGCCATGCCAATCTGGGATAGAAAGAAGTAAGGGTCTGTCACACCAGCTTACAGTCTTGTACACATTGAAGAAGATGCCAGCCCTTCTTAATAAGCCAGGACTAATAATACCCTGGTTCACAAAAATATTTAATTTTTTATGCTAGGACACATCAGAAAGAAACAGAAATGAGGGAAAAGCACTTATCCATGGTGCACATCTATATATTTATAAGCCAGTGCCATTGCCTAGAAAAACAACTGAATGACAGCAAAGGACTTGGGAAAGCAGGGGCACATTTTTCTTTGGTTCAGAGCAAACAAAATGCAGAAACAAACCCTTCCCCATTAATACAATCATCTAGAGCAGCCAGTGGATCCATTGCCTTGCAGGCAGAGAATCTATTTCCCAACTTAGTGCTGCTTCTCCTGCAGCTGGGAGCTTGGCCAGTGCCAGACCTCTGAAGGGGTAGGTTCTTACACTGGGAGAGCAGCCATACCACTTGAGGCAGCTGTGGAAGGAGCAGTGGCAGAACATCTGCTCCCTCCACAGGAAGCTTTCCTTTGGAAATAGCCTATTAATTTGCATAGACTGCAACATGTCAGCTTCTTAGCTTCCATACTGACAAAACTAAAAAAGAGCCACACTGTTTCTAAAGGATAATGAAAGCTTGCTATTAATTGTGATTACATCTGCTAATAAGGCATCTGTTCTTATCAAGTGGCATTCTCATTTATATCTACATATTCAGAAAATCTGTAGGAAAGCACATCCAAAGAAGTTGCCAGTATTAACCAGTTTGTTGTTGTTATTGTTTGTCATGTAACTTCAAGTTGATTCCAACTGAAGGGGACCCTGTCCTAGAGCTTTCTTGACAAGATTTACTATGCCATTGCCTTCCTCTTAGGATGAGAGAGTGTGCCTTGTCCAAGGACACCAGCTGAGTTTGTACTGCTGAGCAATGATTTGAACCCTGGTCTCCTGGAGTCATAGGCCATTTCCGCACTGGACTGTTACAGCGCTATTATTCCACTTTCAACATCCTATGGATGGTCCCTCCTGAAACTGCAAACCTCAGGATTCCATAGGATGTTGAAAGTGGAATAATAGCGCTATAACAGTCCAGTGCGGAAATGGCTATAGTCCAGCACTCAAAGCACTGTTTTACATTGGTTAACATTAAGTAGTTTTTAAAGATTCCTCTCATCTAGCAAGAGCAACCTATCCATGGAAACAGGTATTCACCACCTTTCTGTATTTGTTCTTATGTGTCCAAAGAAATGTTACATGCACTGGTGGTTGTGTGGTTGTGGTGGTGGATGTGATATCCAGTATGAAGAAGCATATGCTTAAGAGATAATAGTCATGCTGCTTAAGATACCTCAAACTTTCATAAAAAATTCATAAATTGAATGAACCCTCTTGAGACAAGAAATGTACAGCACAGTTCAAAGCACAGGATTAAGATATTATTTTTTTCAGGAGGCCCATCTTATCAAAACAAAACACAGCCTGAAAAATAATGTACTTGTGTGTAATGTTTGGCATTTCAAGGCCTTGTTTATCAGCTATATTTGCTGATGTCTGCTTTCTTACTATTTTTTTCTAGGCAAATTCTAGGAACATTTAATTGCTGGTGATATCTGGATTTGAGGCATTTGTGTGGATGTGCTTGGGGAGGGGGGATAAATAAGAAAGGTGGTGGTAACTTTACCCATGTCCTGGATCTGGTGCAAAGCATTTCGCAAGATCAGAGGAAGCTGCTCAGACCGTTGCTCCATCTACCCACTGTTGCCAATTCTGACTGGCAGTGACTCTTAAGGGTTTCAGGCAGAAGTCTTTCCTACCCCTACTTGGTGATGTTTGGGATTGAAACTGGGACTCTTGTCATGCAAAATATGTGCTCTATCACTGAGCTATGGCCTTTCCCCATTGACTTTTGTCAGATGAGGTTCATTTAAGGCCATTTCTGCACTAGACTGTTATAATGCTATTATTCCACTTTCAACATCCTGTGGAGCCCTGGGGTTTGCAGTTTAGGGAGAGGCCTTAAAGCCTGCAAACCCCAGGATTTCATAGGCTGTTGAAAGTGGAATAATAACACTATAACAGTCTAGTGCGGAAGTGGCCTAAGACAACTTCACACTGAGCACAAAATAGTGGTGGTCACTAGCAATTTTTCATTTTTTTAAACTTTCATGTCATTCTAATAGTCTGTGCTTTCTACTTTTCATTTTTCTCTCACCCCTCCATTTACAATAGTCCCCACCACCACAGCAATGGGCTTATCTATCTGCCAATTTAAGTTGCTGCTCCATTTGGTAAAGTTCACAAAAGCGTATACCATAACAAATTGACTTATTGACTTTGACAAATTGATTATTGACTTTGAAAGTGCCACAAGACTCTTTGTTATTAATATAATGCACTAATGATAAGGAAGTGGTGGAGGGAGAATGTTGTCACATCTGGTTTCTGTGAGTTGACAATTTCCTGATATGCTCAGGAAATATTGGAGAAGTAATCACATGCAAACAATGGGATGCTCTCTAGTAGAGGTTGTCAAGTTGACCCAGCTTGGGGTAGAACACTGATAGTAAGCCACTGTCTTAAATGTGCAGATGTTGACTTTTTCCCAATGACTTTGTCCATAGAAAACAGCTTCACTGCACACCATGACTTCAGAGGCAAGCTCAGTTCACCTCTCTGCAGCACAGCATACATTCAGCCAGAAGACTAGTTTGTGGAGTGTTGACATTTACTTGCTAAATTGATGCCAGTGGGGGTCTTACAAGACTGAGGTCAGCAAGACTGGGTCACCATATGGCAGACACAGTGTTTTCGTTAGAGATTCTGGAGGCTTTTGATTTAAAGGCAGTAAGAATATTTGGCTGCAATGCATTTTGTTGCAGGAATTTTAGGGAGTCTTATTCATTTTGATCTTGATGTCTAAGGAGAGAAGTCAGCCATTCCGTAAGGCTTTAAAAATTACAATCTATGAACATTTGTGCAAAGTAAACTGTGTCAGGCTGATGATTTAGTATATATCATAGATGCAAGGATTATATCTACCATGGTCTAGTTTTGGCAAAATATTCTTTTACTGAGGCTAATTTATCATTCAAAGGTTGCCTTTGTCAGTTTTTCCAGTACAGTGGAATTCAGTTATTCATAGGAAGAATATATTTTGATCAAGAGTCTCAGACCCCTATCAATCAATGGCAGAAGAACATTCAGAAAGTCTTCCTAACAAGGATAAGTCAGTTCAGATACTAATCCTTCAGCTTGTCAGGGTTGTCTGTTTGCTGCATGGGTTCATAATTTTTTTGCCTGCCTCAGTTCTCAATAATATAACTCCAACAATAATATAATTGCAACAGATGTGGGCTGTTTTGATATGAACCACAGTTTGAAAGTATGCACTTATCTCACATTGTTATTTGGTTGGAAGAAATAATTACCACCAGAATTTTTTGTTGAAAAAGAAGATTTTAAAAATTTAAATCTTGTTTTAATGTCATTAAATCACAATTTCATTTTTGATGGCCATTTCACTGCAAACCCCAGGACTCCATAGGAGGTTGAAATAGTGTTATAACAGTCTAGCGCGGAAATGGCCATAGTTGAGAGAGAAGAGAACCAGCATGGTGTAGTGGTTTGAGCATTGGACTACAATCCTGGAGACCAGGAAGAGGAGAGCAGGAGGCAGAATCTTGTCCTTCTTGACTTGGGAGTGGGGACAAATAAACTGCTACAGCCTCTCCTAGCTTGTGTGGTCTTTCTCATTAATAATGTTTTCCATCGTGACCACATTCTGATGTTTCTTGGTGGTACAAATATGGGTTTTCATCTGCAAAATGTTGGCAGATATGTGCAAACACACCAATTGCCTCATCCTACACCCCCAAAACCGACTTAGAAACTCTACATGCTGTCAAATGTTTTCTTTTCCCTCCATTTTCCCTCCAAAATGGCAGTAGGAAATGATACAGTGTCACAGCTGGTCATCATTTTGGAGAGGAAGTAGATGGAAAAGAAGGCATCTTGGTATGGTCAAAGCAGTGCAATCCATAAGGGGGGGGTGGGCCAAGGGGTGGAAAACTGCTCCTGTCCTCCATGTTTGCCCATCCCTGAGTTATGGAAGTTGTAGTCTAAAACATCTGGAGGGTACCAGTTTGCCTACTTCCCTGAACTAAACCAATATGTCTTGTAGTTTTCTTTTTCTTTCCAGAATAAATCTTTGGATATTATATAACCAAATAGTACCATCTCACACACTATGTACAGATAAAGTGTGTTGGTTCCCTCTGAAGAAAAAAAAGGAATTATTTGAAACGTATGCTTCTTTCTTCAGGAAAAGAAACATCAGACTTTCAAAAACCTACAAGTATGGCCTTCAAGCTGATCCTGACTGCCTTCTCAGTTTTGCTTTTAAACTTTTGTTGTGGTTTGAGTGCCATGAAAACTACTTTGTAACTCCCTTGTAGCAATTGTAGCATAGCTATCATCAGTTGGCTAGACATCTCCTTTGAAAAAGAAGGACCAGTTGTTCTAATTAGAAATGATGTGCTTCGATTTTGTGAACTTGGAGGCTTCTGTAATGCTCCTGTAGATAGGGATGTGAACATTTGCAGTGTTGTTTTCACTGTTTTTTGGAACGCTACTGACATCCATCTTCCATCCCAAATTTGTATAAGGTTGTGAGTCTTTCTTCTTCCTGCATAGAAATTCATGTGTACCCACCCTCCAAAATGCATATGTTTTGTTTGCATTTTTTTCTAATTAACAGCTTTAGTATGCATGTTTTCTGTTGAGAAAACCAGGCAACCGCATTAGCACTCCAGGAAAACTTGGAGAGCTGCTCACCCCACAGCACCAACTCCTGAAAAATAAAATTGGGCAGGGGAAATGCCCCTTAGGGGACATGGAGAGGATCTTCACCATGTTCTGGTGCCTTCTCAGGCCATTTTAGGCCCAGGACAGGCCTTTTTTAATATCAGGAAGTGTGTGGAAGTCACTTCCTATTCACTTCCTATTTCAAAAAAGGCATGTCCTTGGCCTAAATCAGTTTGGGAGCTGAAATGGGAACACCCATATCACCTTGAGGGCATTTGGGGGCAATGTTTCTTGAAAAATATTACACTTTTTCCATCTTTGGGGGGGTTCCAAAGGGGCACCATACACAGTAGAAAAGACTTTCACACCCTATAGAGATAATTTTGGTGCATTTTGAAGCAAATAGACTTTTTTGGGGGGGAAAATACCATATTTTTAATCCTTAGGGGACTCTGAGGGTACACATTTTGCTCACTTCTAGACTTAACCAAGGTTGGGACTGATGGCATTGCCAGATCATAAACATCCCAGTCCTTGAGATTTCTGAGCCAAAACCTGAAATTTTGGGGAGAGTCCTTTGAAATGGGGGGGGTCCTTGCATTGTCATAGAGGTAGGGAAAACAAGGATTGAGAAGAGGTCTGGAATTGCTACAGGGCCAGCTGGTTATTGGAATGGGTACCAGAGAAATTAGACTAAAACCTGTCTAACCAAGTAATAAAATGATCCAGAGCTTCTGGCCACTGGCCAGAGGTGAAAATGTGCTTAGCTACTGCAATGGTTGCCAGAATTCCTTCTAGTGTTCCCATTCTATGTGGGTTTTTTCCCCCCACAAGAGTCTGGAATTTGTGAAAGGCTCAGTGCCACACCACATCAAGTTTTTCCCTCCAGCTTTACACTGCTGCCACCAGGGCCTTTGCAATAACAAGGCTCATGACTCATGATGGTGCTGCTTTCCTCCTGGCTCCTGATTTTCACTGCATTGGTATTGTGCAAATGCAACATGCATACAAACACTTTCCCTCTTAGTCAATGAGCCGTAGCGCCAGCTGGGAGAGGGTGAGTGTTGCTAGGCTTAAAAATGCCACTTCACACATACAAAACACACTTTTCTTCCTTCAGTGCAACTCATCCTGAGATCCGTCTAACCACTTGAGCACCCAGGAAAGCAGAGTGATCCACTGAGACTTCAGCCAGAGTCTTGAGACCTGGCAACCCTTGTAATTGCAAAGGATCCAAGGGTTGCACCTTCCTCGTCTTCCACTCACACAAAACTCCCCAGATGCTTGTGTGCTTTAAATGCCTTTTCAGACAAAACTGGAAATGACTGTAAAATCACTTCTATTTTCCTGAAAATGTTATTTGAGGGTGAAACATTTTTCATATGTATGCATTTTTGCATGAACATTTTTCAAATGTATGGTTTTGTATGCATTTCCTTCTCCAGAGTGCATCACAAGTCTCAGAAATTATATATTTCTAAGGATGATGCACTGCAGTCCATTGTGATTCTCAGGAGATACAAAACAGATATCCCAACCTTACAAGAAGGAATTTTGAGTTCCTAATAAGACAATCAATTCTTATACTGTCTAGTACAGCTCTAGACATGACAAATCTAGACATGGTAGGTTTAAGTAACACATGAAAAATTAATGATATTACTCATAACATATTACTTTGTGGAGTAAAAAGTGGGCAACAGTGCTCTCTTTTCACAGATTACCATTAATGCTAAAATGCTGTTAGCAATTGAGTCAACATTAGTTATTTTCCAAATTTCAGGTTTAAGATCATTTTGGTGGCCATACAAAGACATGAGCAATAGTAGCAATGACAACATGCCACGTTTACATCTAAGAAATTTATTTTTATATGGAAAAGCATTCAAACCAGTGCTCTACCTGCAGTGCAAAATGGTATACTGCCACCTCAGTTCCCTGGCATGTGTAGCCCAGACCTAAGTATGCAAAGTAAAATAAAATATTGCCAGGACTGGTGAATTTCCAAAGCAGAGAAGCCTCTCATGTGTGTTCACCCACCATGCACCCTACTTTTTGAATTCAGAGACAGGGGTGAGAATCATGGAGCCCTTCTGATGTTGTTGGACTGGAACTTCAAATATTCCTCACCGTGGGCTGTGCTGACTTGGTGAACTGGGAGTTGCAGTTCAACATTGAAGACCACATGATTTCTACCCTTCTTCTAAGTTTATGAGGTGGGTAGCTAGGGGAGAAAGAAATGAGTTGTGCTATTTTGCCTGCTAATATTGGTCTGAATACTGTTGTTAATCTCAACTAGAACATTGAATTTAAAGATCTGGCTATATGTCCATTTCCCATTTAACCACTGATTCAGTGAGCCTGGGGCCATTTCCTCACTAGCCTGTTACAGTGCGATGATTCCACTTTCAACATCCTCTGGAATCCTGGAGTTTGCAGTTTTGGGAGGGGCTGGCTGGGTTGCCATAAGTCAGTTTTCAAAGGGGAGAGACATGATGACTAGAAAGAACCTCTCCCTATCAGCAGCACTTTGGCTTTGTGTGCCTTCAAGTCACTTCAGATTTATGGCAACCCTAAAGTGAACCTATTGCAGGGTTTCTTTGGCATGACTTGTTCAAGGCAGTTTGCCTTTGCCTTCCTCTGAGGCTGAGAGAATGTGATATGTGCAAAGGTCACCCAGTGTTTGAGCAGGGATTTGAATTCTAGTCTGCAGAAACCTTTAATGAATAAACAAACAAAGAAATAAATAAATATTTGAATATTTAAATCTTAATTTAAATATTGAAATCTTGAGTTAAGTCTTGGGGGGTCCCCACAACAAATTTTATTTAGAGGGGGTCTTTGGTAAAGAAAAAATTAAGAACCACTGTGATGGAGGATGATATACAACACTCAGAGCTAGCACTGTCAGATAGCCTTACATCTTAAAGTCTAATTCCCTTAAAAATGAATTATTTCTTACTATGAATTAAATTTGGAAGTGTGGCTTCACCGGTCTCAAGTATATGCAGTTACTGAGTGGGCCCAGACACACCACACATGTCTGTTAGTTTATCAAAGTCAACTCCCACAGCAATTCCTGTAGGCAGGAGACATACCATACTGTAGACTGTTCCTTTTTTTTATCTTTATCTGTCCTATCAATGCGATTTTGTTTTCCCCACTTCAAATGCACCATCATTTCAATATTGTGTGGAAGAGGACAGACATAAAACCTATCTAACAAAAAGAATAAAACACTGGATAGTACCATACAGTAAAACTGTCCCCCTATGCAAGCCCAGAAGAGAGATGATTTCTCTCCTGGAAGCAGGGCATGGAGTTCCCACAGTACTCTTGCTGTAAGAGACAGGAATACTGAAACATATAAGCAGTGGCAGAAGTCGAAACTGTAGGGAAATTTACTGACAATTCTGTGCGTGTTTGTGCGTGCATGAATGAATATAGTCTGCACATTACAGTGAGAATGGCATTCTTTTCAAAGCTGACCTTTTTCTACCTCCTCAACTTTTGAACTGTCTGATAGACAGGAACTGTGTCTGCAACACTTTTTTTTTTTACTTCTTTTGTCTCTGGCTCTCTGCAACCCATTTTCCATTGTTTGCACATTTTATTAAACGAGAGAAAGAAAATGCCATTTCTGACTATGAGGATAAGTCATACAAGAGGTGAGGATGAACCACTGAAGACCTGACACAGAGCCCAGATGCTCTGAACAGATAAAGATAGGAACTGAACGTATAACATGCCCACTGAATAATGAAACTGTATCTTTACAGAGTCCTCAAACTGCTTTTTGATATTGTTCTTCACATTGCCTGCCTGTATTTCTATCTATAAGAGTCAGTGTGATGTAGCAGTTTGAGACTACGACCAGGGTTGGATTCCCCACTCAGCCATGGAAACCCACTGGGTGACCTTGGGCATGTCACACACTCTCGGCCCCACAGGAACCCATGATAGGTTTGCCTTAGGGTCGTCATAAGTTGGAAACAACATGTAGGCACACAACATCACCATCATCATCATCAACAACAACAACAACAACAATTATTTCTATTTACTGATGGATGGTTTAGAGGAGCCATTTTAAACAGGGCTGTCTTTTAACAACATTAAGAATAGTAACTTGAGATCTCAGTCAGTCAGAGAGGATACATGCTTGACCATGGGCAGGATTCTTTTCTCTCTTTTTTCTAAATTTTAAAATTTTATCTTTCTTTTAAAAAAACACAATTTTAATCCCCATGCATTCATCAGTTTCTTCCCCCTATACATATAACATAATTCTAATTTTTTCTTTCTCTCCATCACTCCCTTCTGCCCTCCTTTCCCTAAACCACAAAATTCTGAATCTTCTTCCTGTCAACCACCATACATATGAATTATCTTCCAAGTAATTACATATTGTCTATATATTAATCATAACTTTCAATACTTTTTTTTCAGAATCTCTCTTGATCCAAAGGAGATTTAAGTCCCATATTGCCTTGAGTAATATAAACAATAAATGGCTTCCAAGTATTCTCAAACATATCTTCTTTATGTCTCCTCTTGCTACTCTTACTTTGTTAACTTTTCTGAAAGAGCTGCAGACCATATCCTATTTAATCATTTTTATGCTGAGAGATTTTCTAAATTTTTTCCAAGTTTTAGCTATCTCTAACTTTGCAGTGTTTAACACAAGTGCTATAAGAACTTTATTTGGCAAGTTTTCATTTTCACTTTCAAATATAGAAATTAACAGCAGTGCCTCTCTGAAGTTGAACTTTTTGGCTGAACATTTGACTTATCCATTCTAACATGTCTTCCCAAAATCTACATATTTTGGGGGCAAGCTAGCCACATATTATTCCAATCATCTGTTTTGCTACTATGTCTCCAACATAGCTTTGACACTTTGTTATTAATCTTATGGAGACTGAGTGGATAGTAATACCGTTTGTGAATAATTTTTAATGTGTTTTCTCTGATCCAAGCAGATATTATGGCATTTCCCAAATTAAGTCCCATTGTTTTTCCATTATTTTTACGACCAAACGAGTCTCACCTCTGTAGGTTTACCAAATTTAGCCTCTTGTATTGTTTGATATACTTTTGAAGTTTGTCCTTTTGTTTTGTTTTGCTGTCATCACAATATGTTTCACACAGAGTTAAAGCTCTGGAGGGGGTATGTGGATCTGTTATATTTAATTTTGCCTGAAAGGAATTTATTTGTATTAGTTGAAACCATGATTGAGCTATTGGTTTTAAGACTATTTTTAAGTTGTTTTATTGTACAGGTTTACCATCCACATATAAATCATTTATCTATAATATAAAAGTCAAAGTTTGTCTGTGAGTTTGTCTGTTTGTCTGCGTCAGGCAGGCGAAGACCTCATACAATTGGTTGTGTGAGGCGAGAAGACCTTATATGATTGGCTGGCTGTGACGATTCCGTGGAATCCTGGGGTTGGCAGTTTAGAGAGGGGCCTTTAGAATTCTCAGCTGAGAGCTCTTGGGCCTCAGGCCAGTTGCTACGGAAACGAGGCCGACCAGCAAGAAGAAGGGAAATGTATTCCCTGATAAACCAAACCTTCTGTATGTTAACAACTCTGAATACAGATTGGATTGGGGAATATGGGGAAAAGTTACAGGTACTGGAATAGATCAGTTGCTATGGAGATGGGGCCTAGCAGCAAGGAGGAGGACAGTGTATTCTCTCAGGAACCCAAACTGTGCATGTAAATAACTCTGAATACAGATTGCATTGGGAAATATGGGGAAAAGTTACAGGTACTGGAAAAAAGCAGTTTGGTGAGTTCTTAAGAGGAAAATAAAATCTTGGGCAACGCCGGGTAAATATGGTAGTTCTATATATTCCTTTCTCTTTCCACATTCTTAATTGGTTATATTTGTCTACCTGCTAAAAAGACAGTGCTCTAAAAAGGGAGAAGGGGATGATGGAGCTCGTGCTACAGATGTATTATATGGTACCTAAACCATATCTTGAGCATTCCTTATGTGAATGGGTTCACTTTTTTTTGTTGTATTTTTTAACTTTAGTTGAAAATATATCTCCCTCCCTTGGTAACAAGCTTCTTTCTATATGGATCCATGAAACTGAGTTGTCAGCTTTGGCAAATTTATCCATTTGGACCAACTGAAAATACCATAATATAATTCTAAATTTGGTAGGCCTAGACCTCCTCCTGATATATGGCCATACTTGGTGTTATTTATAAACCTTAGAGATCTCTCCCCTGCTATGAATTTTAATTGTTTTTGCTGTTTTGTGAATTTTGTCTTATTTATTGATAATGGAATAGTTTAAAACAAGAATAAAAACTTAGGACAGGATTATTTTCTTCAGTTGCTTGAATGTTTACAGTACTTTTAAATGAGGGACTCAGTGATTTAAAAACAAACAGCACTTTTGACAAATTTGCTCAATATCCCAAAGTGATACAGTTAATAATTCTATTACTCTCTCTCTCTCTTTTTCTCTCGGAGTGATTAACAAACAAAAATTAAATGAGACTGAGAGGTGACATGATAGCCACCTTTAAATAACTGAAGGGATGTTATGTAGAAGATGGAGTGCTGGTCCAGAGACTAGGGACCTTTTCGCAGCTTACCCTTTCGCGGAGCTTCGTTGCAGTCTTCGCGCAAGAAGCCTGGGGAGGAAGGCTCTCACAAGCCTCCCGCTTGGGCTCTGCAGCAATGTCTTGGTCACGTGAGTACCCTGCCCATGCCCCTCCCCTTCCTTCCACAGTGCAGCCTGGGAGTTGTAGGCTGCGCTGGGGCAGGAAGCGCAACCGGCGTGGCTAAGGAGGCTTTGCACGGCAGGTAAGTGCACGTGGGGCGCCCAACTCATGGGGGAGTGCATGTCATTTTTGGCTAAAAGCCGAAAATAAAAAAAAATGCGTATGCACTGCGCATGAGGCTCTTGAGGGTCGCGTAAATGTGAGCGCTTCGTGCAGACCACTCCTCACATTTACGCTACGCTCAATGGGCCCTTTCGCTTAAGAAACGCTGTGCGAAAAGGGCCTAGAATATGAAACAATGGATTCATCCTTTAAGAAAAGAGATTCCACCTAAACATTAGGAAGAACTTTATTGTAAGAACTCTTCAACAGTGGACTAGATTGTCTTGGAAGGTGGTTAGTTCTGCTTTGGAAATCTGAGAACAGACATTGGATAGGCAACTTTCAGGGGTGCTTTAGTTGTGTATTGCAGCTTATGACTGAAGCCCTTTTTGCACGGCATTTTCCTGGAGCATTGCGCGATTGTGAGGACCGATCTGAATGACACACTCACAATCGTGCGACGCTCCAGGGTATGGCAGGCGCTGCTCACGCACTTTTTCATTTTCGGCTTTGAGCTGAAAATGGCGTGTGATCGCGCATGTTCCAGGGCCCCGCGTGCACTTGCCGTGTGTGCGGCACCTCCGGAGCCATGGCTGTTGCACTTCCTGCCCCAGCACAGCCTGGGAAACTCCCTGGCTGCGCTGCAGAAGGAAGAGACAGGGCTCTCATGCTGCCTGCTCACATGATCCCCACTTCCCAGCACCAAGAGAAGGTGAGTTGTGGAAAGGGCTTGAGATCCTATTACAGCTCAGGACTGAGACTCAGAGACCAACAAACAGGTTGCTATTAACAGCCTCTTAAAGGAAATTTACAGTTTTCTACTCATGGACCTTTTTTTAAAAAAAATGTTATTAGTCTTTTAATATTCAGTGAGCTAATGGGTTAAAGCAGGGCTGCACAAATTCTGGTCTGCATATGACCCCTCATGACCCCATGGGTGTCCTGACCTCCACTGCTTTACTGCCTGGTGGGAAATATGTGAGAAAGTAGTGGATTTTTAAAGCAGAGTAATCAAATTGGTAAGGCAGAAGATGTACAGCAACCAGTTCCACACCTACTATACACACAAATTAAAGGATTCAGGTAGTATTTTCCGTAAAATATATAATAGCAGCTTACTTACAAATAGTCTGTGATAATCAAACAGCGGGTCTTGGGAGGAGAGAGTGGGAAAAGTAAATGGTTGCAGGCTAGAGTGATACAGAGAGAGAGGGGGTGTGGAAAAGCAAACAAATGGAAAGGAAAGGGATATTGTAGCGCCTCTGAGACTAACTGTGCTACAATATCTTTTTGCATACTGGCAAATTTGGATCACCAAAATTCCTATGCATTTGCTCTCCCCCTGCGAGTGTCATCAAGTAGGGAAAATTAATAGCAACTTTCCTGTCGATGTTAAGGGCTGGCATCCTTAAAAACAGTTCTGGGGGCCTCTGAATTCCGTATAGCTAGCAGTGAAGGAAATAACAACAAACTGTTACGAATCACTAGTTTTGCTTACTCTTTCCAGTAGGAAAAGAACAATCTCTATGAGGATCCTCATGAACCTTCTTCTCACTGTTCCCTAGAGATCTTTATACAGATCACTCTTTTTCTCACAGGCTCTTCAGTCCCCCTGCCAGCAAAGAAAGAATCTTTGGGGAAAGTGTGTGTGCCTACTCCTGATTATATGAGATATTGCCTGTTTGAATGAACAGAGTGAATGGACATCACTGTTGTTTTAAACTGGAGCTCATAGGCTTGTAGGGCTAGACTTCTCCTACCCCAGAAGTCCCCTCTCAAAAATTTATCAAGAAAACAGTAGCTTAGGTGGTAATTCTATATCCTCTTACCTAGGGGAAAGCCCCATTGATCTAGGCAAAATATATATATAACAATTAACATGTCAGTTCTATAACTGACATGTTAATTGTTATATATATATTTTTTAGAATATTGGTCTTTTTCTGCTTTTCCGCATATACTCTCTTAAATGAATCACTGCAAGAAATTTTCATAATTAATAAAGTTAACTAGAGTGGAGTAGAAGGGAAAATATAATTCATGGAATGAATAGGAACTGTGTCCTTGAATGTTTTGACATTGTACCTCATCATAATTTTTTTTTAAAAAAAAATCTGGCTTTTAAAAGTAACTACCTCAAATTCCAACAGTAGTTCAGAGTTCTACTGTTTGGAATGAGAAGAGCAGTATCTTCCTATTCAGAAACGTCTGTTCTTGAAAGCCAAGTAAAGTGCTGCTTATCTTTTAAGATAATGCCTTCATTTCTCCTTGCTAGTTACACACACTGCTAAGGTAAAATTGAAAGCAACTATAGCCAGAGACTGGATTCCACACTGACAGGTTGAACGCTGCCCTTGATAAGCTATTTAGACTACAAGCATTCCTTTCTTAGCCCTGCAGGGTCATCGTAACTCAGCCTATCAAGTCAACTTTCTTTACACATCACTAACATAATAAGTATGTCTCCAGAACTCAATTTTTCTCCCTTCCCTTGCCTATGAGACTGCTGAGGTAATGCAACATCTGAGCTCTTCCTTCCTTCAAAGAAGAGGTGAAGTGGAAAGAAATAGACAGATGTGCACCCAAAGAGGCAAACCCCTCTCAACATATTTATATGGCAAAATTCTTAAACCTTTTATCTAGGGATGGGACGAATTCAGACTTTTCTGAATGAAGGATAATCTTGGGCAAAACACACTCTCTCAGCTTAGGCAAAGGCAAACCTCCCTCTGAAGAAATTTGGCCAGGACAATTGTCATAGCTTTGCCTCAGGATCTCCCCAGACTGAAAATGTCATGAAGGCCCTTTGTACAGAGGCAGGGAAATGTGGATTAATCCCACATTTTTCTGCCTGTGTAAACAGGACCACTACAGTCGAGAGATAATCCAGGTCAAAACTGGCTTTTCTTTGCATAGCTCCTTCGGGCATCCTGGGGTTTGTAGTACAATGATGCAACAGCACACTTTGTCAGAGAAGGCTGTGGCACCTGGTAAAACTACAAACCCCAGAATTGTGTCTGAAAGAGCTCTGCAAGTGAGCTATGCAAAGGAATGTTTCAGCTGTCCTTGAAATCTCAAGCCTGTAGCTTCCAGTCAAGTGCTGAACTTAAATATGAAATGTTCAATTTAAATATCTTAGAATACAACCGTAGATGTAATTTGTGAAATCGTTAGCAAAGGCCATTATTACTTCAAGGGAAAAGTTCACCTACTTGCCATTGCCCCTTGTGTGTCTAGTCTCCCAAGTTTTCAGGCATCTTGGCCTCCCAGGTTTTCAGGCATCCTGGTCTCCAACAAACTGTTTCGGTGGTGGAGTCAAAAGATTCGGTTTGCCTATTTTGGCACAGGGATTCGGATTCCCGAATCTTAAATCCCTGCCAAGGATTTGAAGATTCAAGGATTCAGTTGGCCCATCCCTACTTTCATCTACTTGACCATTATCCATTATCCATTACCATCCATCCATCCATCCATATCCATATGGAAATTTTTTGCTACTGGCGGTGGATGGGTGCAAGAGAAAGGTGCTGACAAAAAGCAAAAAAGTAGTTTTAAAAATAATCCTAGCTCTATTTTCAGGATATTGTACCCAAAACAGTTTGTTATCCTGTGAAGCACCCAATTGCCATTCTAGTTGCAGATTCCATGAAGCAGAAATGAGTTACACCAGGGCAGACCTTTTCATCAGAAATAATTTCTATATTTCTTATTCTTCTCAGTTATACACATGTTTACTAAGCTGTAAGGGTGCTTCCAGATGGATGGCTTCTAGTACTATCATTAAAAAAGTTCTGTACAACTGCTATTTCTCTTAATGGGTTTTCTCTAGTAAGAAAGTGATAGAAGAAATGGTAGGAAAACATGGATAGATTGCAAATGGAAGACAGTGATGTTTTGACATCCTGTAAAATTCCATGAATGTGGGAGGGTGATTGCCCAATAAAATCATTGTCTGGAAGAATCTGAAATTTCATTCTCTTTTATGGGATTTATTGCCATGTTAACTATACTTAAGATGGCTGCCCTAAGGACTAAGCCCTAAGGAGGCTTTATCTCATCCATCTTCAGAAGCTTGTTACTTTGACAAATAGTAGCTTGTCCGAGACTACTGAGGTAGTTCATGGTAGAAGCAGAATTTGACGTTGTTAGTCATTAGCCTTTGGCTTAGTAGACCTAACTCTTTCATGGTTTCCCTTGTCAGGATCCATTTACTGTGCCATCCCTTCGTGAAACTTGGAACCAGTTTTTGCTGTTGGCTCTCCAGATACAGTGATAGCCTTGTTTCCCTCTGCAGTCTTATTCCATAGTGTACTCTGGATTATGCATTAATCAGTGCTTAGGAACCTGCCCTGGACTGGCAGAACTTTGCCATTCTCTTCCTCTTCAGACCTAGAGTTTAAACATGACTTCTGTTAATACTAATAGTCTTTATTGTGTAGAACAGACAGAAAGACAAATCCAGTTTTAGCGAACATTAAACATTATGTTGGATATGAATTTATTTTCATTTGAGACAGCATGATGTAGTGGTTTGAGCAGTGGACTATGATTCTCGAAACATTAGGAATATCTTCCTGATGGTAAGAGCAGTACAACAATGGAATACATTGCCTCAGAGTATGGTGGAGTCTCCTTCTTTGGAGGTTTCTAAACAGAAGTTGGATGGGCATCTATTGGGAATGCTTGGATGGTGTATTCCTGCATGGCCGATGATTGGACTTGATAGCCTTTGGGGTCTCTTCCAACTGTATGATTCTATGCCTCTGAATACCAAGGTTCAAATCCCTGCTTGACCATGGAAATCCACTGGGTAAACTTGGGCAAGTCATACACTCTCAGCCTCACAGGAAGGCAAGGTCAAACCCCTTTGGAACAAATTGTGCTAAGAATATCCCGTGATAGGAGAGCATTCCACAAGATGTTGTTATGGCAACTAAAATGGAATGTAGTGCTATAACTGTATAGTGTGAAAAGCCCCCTGAATCTCTGCTCAGCCATGGCGTCCCACTGGGTGACCTTTGGCAAATCACATTCTCTCAGCCTCAGAGAGATGCAAAGGCAAACCCCCTCTGACAAAACTTTCCAAAAAAAAACCTGTGATAGGTATGCCTTAAGGGCCCTTTTCGCACGGGCCTTTGCGCGCGCGATAGCCCCGTGAGCCTCGCGGGAGTGGGAGCGTCGCTCCGCACGACGCACTCCCACTTCCGCCCGACTCACGGGGCTGAAGCGGCGCGAGCGCGGGTTTTTTGATTTTCGCGTACAAGCGAAAATCACCCCGTGCTCGCGCAACGCTCCCGGAGCCCACCTGCACTTATCTTTCGTGTGGAGCCTCCGGGAGCTGGCCGGGTCGTGCTTCCTTCCCTCCGCCCCTGCGGAAGGAAGGAGCGGGGTGGGGAGGTAGCGCGACGGACGCGCCGCCCGCTTCGCGCGCGGGCGGGACGCGACGCCGCCCGCTTCGCACGCGTGGGGGGAGGAATCCGGCACACGCGGGGGAGGAATCCGGCGCGCGCGGGGGAGGAATCCGGCGCGCGCGGGGAGGAATCCGGCGCGACGCCGCCTGCTTCGCGCACGCGCGCGGAGTGGGAATCCGGCGCGAGGTCTCCCGCTTCGCACGGGGGAGGGCGGCTTGCGCGGCAAGCCTCCTTCGGTGCCGCTTCCCTGCTGGTTCCTTCGCCTGCGGAAGGAAGGAGGGGGGAAGTGGCAGCCTCCCGGACGAGTCTTCTTGTGCTTGCCGGCCTCCCCCGCTTGCGCTAGAAGCCTCAGTGCGGAAAGGGCCAATGTCACCATAAGTCGGAAACGACTTGAAGGCACACAACAACAATTTTATTATTTTTAGCAAGTTCAATATTCTGAATGAGTTGTACTTTTATTATATCCAACATGACAATTTTATGTCAACCGAGGTTATATATAATACATTTTATCTTCCTAAAGTAACAAAGTGACTTTCAACCTGTAAAGATGCTATCATTGCATTTTTCATTTTTTTCTGAATATTTCAGTATTATCCCAAACATAAACAGACCAAAAAACAAACAAACACACACACACACAACAAAAAGAAAGAAAAACAATGCCCCCCCCCCAACTTCAAAATTTCTGGAGATTTTACATCTGTAATGCTGAGTCTGTAATACACTTTGAAAGAGAATATTTGTTCTGTGAGACTTCCAGATTACATCTTGTTTCAATATTTCATAAAAATGACTTAAGCACAACATATTTTATTCCACATGGGAGGCAGTTGGAAATAACCCCTATCTCTTGCATATCTTTTCCATAACACTCATTATTTGAAATGAATCACCCAGGATATCTTAACCAGAAGAATTTCCCACAGAGGGCTTATCATTCTGCAGGAGCTTCGACGTAAAAATCACAAAACTCAATTACAGAAAGTGTGTACTTTAGATGTAGCCTATTATATAAGTTTAGCACATGTGGTGACCATTTAGTCATGATGAATTGTGATGTTTTTTTCAGACACTGTATTGCTTTTAGCAATTCTGTTATACATTTTATTCATAGGCTCTCCTGACTTTGCTTGTGGGTTTGTTTATTTGTTTTGCATTGGGGAGAAACTTCTCCTTTATGTTTGTGGATCTTGCTAGTCTACACATGTTGCAGAGTGGTGACAGTCTGTTACCTACAAAATCTGTCCTCTGACAGCTTTTCCACATATTAATCTGAGATACTGTAACTGTGGTCTCCCAGCTGCCTTGAGTGAAAAGAGAGAGGATGGAAGGAATGGAGAAGGAAAGTGTGCTTCACAGATGTCTCTGTGTCTAAATGGGCTTCTGTAAAGGAGATAATCTCTTTTTATGGGCCTATGAGTCCTTTGGGATGCTCACTATATTATGTTTTCAATCAGTAGAATCAGATACGGGCTTTGGCGTACCTTCAGTGTAATAGGACATTAAAAGTTGAGGCAGTGTCTCCAACAATTATCCAGTGTATACTTTATGGTTGGTTCTGTGAAAGTTAGTAGATTACATTTTTATTTACTGCTTTTTTCCTCCCCAAAAGCAATCTATATATTCATCAAGTACAGCAGCGGAAACACAATCTCTGACAGCAACTTGATTTAAAAAGCACATTAACATTCCTTTAAATCCCTCTCTTTTTTGTGCTTGTACAGCAAAACTCCCAATGAATGCAGCTCAGGCACAAAGAATAAATTGTCAACACTGATATTGATTTTTCACTGGTTGCCCAGCACCTCAATGTTAGCTGTTTTTCTTAAATATCAAAATATAAGGGACATAATCATAAATGAAAGTCAGTCTTGCTGAATTCTGGACATCATCTCTCATAGGAGTAGCTCATTCATCTTTTTTCCCCTCAGACTAGTGCAAATACTTTGACCAGTCTGAACATATTTCTGAGATTCCTTCACTAAAATGCATGAACCTTTGGGGAGAGACCTCAGCTGTTGCAGAAAAAAGTCCAGTTTTGCCACAGTCTTCCTTCCTGGGTCTGAAAGTTCCAATAACCTGTTTAAACTATGTTGAGTCCTAGGCCCTTTTTTCACCTTACCTGGTTGCGGAGACATCCAGTGTGAGTCCTGGCATCGGCTCTGCCTGGAGGGGAGCATGACTGGAGCTTTCCCCTCTGCACTGGCTGCTTCCATATTCCAGGAAGCGTGATGGCCATGCCTCTTCCTGCTGCAGTACAGCCAGGTAGTTTCCCAGACTGTACTGGGGCAGCCATTGTGCTTCCATGGCTTCTGCAGACAAGATAAGTCTGTGATGGTGGCATGATTGCGGGTCGTTGATGGAGAAAACCCATCAATGATTTGCAACATGATTGCACCACCTGGGGATGGGAGAAGGATCGGACCATGACGATGTCATACATAAACGTCATAATGGTCCCATCCTTCTCCTGTCCCTATGGTGGGTTGGGAGGGTAGAGCGTGAAGGGCCCTAGTTTTGGGGGAAAGACAGGTGATAAATAAAGATAACCACTGCCATCACCAGCTGTCCCAATTTGGCAGCAGCAGTTTCAATTAATTCTCTGTTGTCTCCCTTTTTCAGCTGCTTTTAAAGCATTCCAGTTTCTGTCTTCTCTTCCCACTTCTCCTATTCATCCGCAGCTTACCTCAGTTGCTGAAAACTGAGTTCAAAGTGCAGGACTAGTTTGCACTCAGCCTGTGGGGAGGAGAGGAGAGGAGAGGAGAAAGGAAGAGGCAAAATCTTGCATTTCCCAGTAGGCTGAGGCAAAAGAAACTGCTGCAGCCTCCCCTAGCTTGTCTAGTCTTCTCATGAGTACTTTTTGCCATCTTGAGCACTCTGTTGTTGCTTGGCCACACCTGCCCTAGTTTTCATCTGCAAAATGCTGAAGGGCATTTAGCAATTTTCATTCAGCATAAAAGAAGACATTTCTCTATAATTACAAAACCAGCTTACTGTGCAAATGTATGTTTGAAGCTTATTTGCTTAACACATCCACACACACTGTTCCATCTACCATACATCTCTATCTAGAATCATCATATCCTCCAGCATTTCACAGATAAACACAGAGATACATCAAAGATCATTACCCTTCTTTCCCTGACCCTCCCCATAACATTTCTCAGCCAGTATATAATGTGGTAGAAAACTTTAGGTAAATTGTTTAATTTCCTTTTCTTAACAACAATAACAACAACAACACCTTTCAGTTCAATTTCTCACTGGATCTGGTCATTCTTACTTCAAAAAAGACCAAAAAAGAAGAAGAAGACAAACATGTCTGTTTTGTATCTGCATCCCCAGGCATGATTTTTTAAATTCTGTGTGGCTCAGTTCGCAATCAGAAGTAAAACCATTGAGGTCACCGGGGCTTGCTGAATAGCCAGTATGTTAGGATTATAACCCTCCTGCTATACCGGGGATGTGGGTTAAGATCTCAAGAAAATCAATTCTAGGATGCATGAGAATTAACATCGTTTTCATAATCTTTCCAAAAGACAAAGCAGAGGTAAAGTGTTGCTAGGAACAGATAACTAGATGGCTCAGGCATACCTGTCAGCTAAAGTTTGACTCACTATCATAACATTGGATTGTGGTGTTCTGTGGTTGTTGATGATGTGTTTTTATACTTGATCTTTTTGTTTTTATTGATTGAATCCCACCTGTCCTGAGATCTATTGATATACAAGCAGAATAGGAATCTCTGTTTAAATAATAAAATAAGTAAATACAGGAACAACTGGAGCATATAAATTGTTCATCACAGGCCAACTAACTGATTTCTGTTCTTACACACTGCAGCCAGAGAAGCAGTAAAGAGAGAGCTTTGGTCACAGGGGACTGTTTGGAGAAATAAGTATATTTTATTTCGAGACTGTCATATACATGGATATTTCATGTGCAGAAATTCTCTGGGAGTTTCTTGATAGTGTATCACACACATCAAGGGAACACTTGACACTGTCATCACGTCCAAAGATATTTTGCTTTTCAAATAAAATGAGAAGGAATCCTAGATGCTTGATTCGGTGGCAGCTAGTGGAATCTGATGGGCTAGTGAATCCATAGAATCATAGAGTTGGAAGAGACCACAGGGACCATCTAGTCCAACCCCCTGCTATGTAGGAATATACATCAAAGCACCCCCAAAAGATGGCCATCCAGCCTTTCTTTAAAAACCTCCAAAGAAGGAGACTCCACCACATTCTGAGGCAGCATACTCTGCTACCGGACAGCTCTGACCATCAGGAAGTTCTTCCTGAGGTTCAGGTGGAATCTCTTTTCCTGTAGCTTATATCCACTGCTCCTTGTCCTAGTTTTTAGAGTCGTGGAAAACAAGCCTGCTCCCTCTTTGATATGACATCCTTTCAAATATTTTTAGGTCCCCTCTTAATCTTCTCTTCAGCAGACAAAACATACCCAGCTCCCTAACCCGCTCCTTGTAGGGCATGGCTTCCAGACCCTCTACCATTTTGGTTGCCCTCCTCTGGACATGTTCCAGCTTGTCAATATCCTTAAAATGAGGTGCCCAGAACTGGACACAGTATTCCAGATGAGGTCTGACCAAAGCAGAATAGAGTGGTACTATTACTTCCCTCAATCTAGAGACCATACTCCTATTGATGCAACCAAGAGTCACATTGGCTCTCTTGACTGTCTCATCACACTGATGACTCATGTTCAGCTTATGGTCCACTAAGACTCCTAGATCCCTTTCACATGTACTGTTGTCCAGCCAGGTGTCTCCCATCCTATATTTGTGCATTTCATTTTTTTCTACACCTTACATTTCTCTCTGTTGAAATTCATTTTGTTAGCTTTGGCCCAGCTCTCCAACCTGTCAAGGTAATTTTGAATTTTGATCCTGTCCTCTGGGGTTAGCAGGATCAAAATTCAAAATGACCTTGACAGATTCTACATTTTAGCCCAAATCCAAGGCCCTCTCCAGGATGACAAACCTTAGCCCCAAAATACATTCAGCACCTGTAAATTCACACTGAAACCCAGAGCTGATTAACTGCTCCACCGATGTGGAGGCCAGCAGCTACCACTACTTGGCTTGGAGACAAAACAGATCTCTCTCTAAGCTGCCAGTCAAAGGAAATCTCCACTTAGTCTGGGCTAGAAAAATCTTATCATTATGTTTCCATCCAAAGGTCGGGTTTTGTTATGAAACCCAGCAGGGTTAAACAAAAATGTTTATGTTGCAGCATCTGGCAGCCTCTTCTTTGTATTGATCTCACATTTAGGCCAAATGGCTCATTCTAGACTTCAGGTTACAAACCTTTGAAAGGAAAGATGGACTGCTCTTTAGACTTTGTATGTAAAATGAGGTTTTACTTGCATAGTGTTTGTATATTCATCAGTGGCCTGTACTGTTTGGTGGTATATGCTAATATTCCCTTAAGCTAGGAAGAAATTTTAAATGCCATGATTTCCACACATTGCAAACTCACTCGGCTTGCCTAGAAAATCTTACTGATTGCTGTTGTTGTGTGCCTTCAAGTCGTTTCTGTTGGGGAAATTGAAAAAATATTTGAATATTGAGAGACTTTGGCAATGAGACTCTCAATCAGCAGACTATTTTAGTAATTGCACAAAAATGGAAGTTGAACAGATTACCAGTCCCACTTCTTTAACACCACCTCAAACACACTTAATCTAGCTCAACATAAACACAAAAACAATTTGGTTAAAAATATAAAAGACTTTACCCACAAAATCTTGTACATAGTCTATACAGGTTCAATTCTTGAAGAAGGTAGGAAGAAAATTAAGCACTCACATGCTTGCTGACAATAATCCCTGTTGGGAGATCTCAGAGCATGCTTTCAGGACAAAAGGCAAAGACAAAAGGGAGGAGTAAATGGCAAGAGAACCTTTTTAAAAACAAGGAATGTGTGCGTGCTGGAGGAAGAGGTGTTAACCAACAAACAGGAAGTTCTCTCTAGGCTATCTCTCTATGCTTACAACAGACATGCAAACAAACTAGCCATTTAATTAGGCATGCAAAGGTTGCCACTCCCAACAGCTTCTGACTTATGGTGATCCTAAGGCAAGTCTAGCATGGGGTTTTCTTGGCCTTTGGGCTTTGTCTTTGCCTTTCTCTGAGGGTGAGAGAATGTGACTTGCCACAGTCATCCATTGGGTTTCTATGCCAAGAGGGGATTCAAACCCTGGTCTCCAGGGTCATAGCCCAGTGCTCAAATTACTACACCACTCTAATTTTGACAGGCAAACAGTTATTTACTGAAGTCCATGTGTGAATTTTTCCTGCATTGCATTCAGACCACAAATGAAATCAAATGCTTGCAAACCTCAGAAGCCTCCCTTGCAACACTTTAAAATGGCGTTATTTTGCTCTTTTACTGTGAAACATAACGATAACGAGACAAACTGTTTTCTGGCTTTGCTGCTGGCTATCAGTCTAGGCCATTTGAGACTGATTACCTACAGTTTTGGAAGGTGTTTTTCATACTTCAGTGTGGTTTCAATAACACTGGTTTGGCAATAATACACGATCCATTTCCCCATCCCTTGTTCTCTGGAATACTGGTGAAACAATATCTGGCTCTGTCAGCTCTATTTCAGTGTTATCCTAAGTAGATAAAACAAGAACACTGTGCATGCTGTTGTTTTGGCTCAATCACTAGGACAGAAAGCCATAAGAATACCATTTGACCTTTCTATACCTTTCAATTCAATATGAATTTGAAAAAAAGATTCTTGGCTTGCACTATGGCATTCCATATCCAGTAGTCTCAGCAAAGAGCTAGGGAAAGCCTGAGAGCTATCATTTTACTTTGTTCCAGTCCCAAATGATAAGCACTGGTTACGGGAACATGGCAGTGAACAGGTCTGTGCATGGATACTCATGGAAAAGCTTCAGTCCAATGCTAGAACAGCCCAATACTGTTGTATGCAGTGATGCCAGATTTCATCCCAGGCACAGAAGGATGGTTTAAGAAAATGGAGCTGAAGAAGAGGAGTCAGGATGAAATTCCCAAGGCCAGGACCTCTGGAGGGCCTAGGTCTCAGGGGATCTGGACAATGAAAAAATGAACCATACATTCCAAAATAAAAATTTGAAATCTGAACAGCCCAGAGAGTGATTATAATTAATGTATGTTGATGAATTTAAGTGGGGGCGCAATCATACATTGTATCTTGGGCCCAATGCCAGTGTTCTGTGGCCCTGTGTTGGAGCCTAGTAGGGACAGTCTCTGCCATTAAGAAGTGTGAGGGAACCACCTTAGGCAGCAGCTGTGGGACAGAGGGAGCAACAGCAATACCATTCTGCTATTTCTCCTGAGACACCTGCAGTTCCCCCTAGGCCTGGTAGACCTCAAGGCCTGACCCAGAGGCTTTGGTCTTCAGGGCAAAGTAGAGGAATCTCAGGCTGAGAATGATACCTTGAAAATTGTGTGTATGCATGTTTTTGTTATTTGTTAGACTAGGTGTTTTTTAAAAAAATCTTTGAATGGCATACTTAGTGAATGTGTGGTTAATGCTTAATGTATCCATACGTATAGACATCTTTGGAATTGGGTGTTCTGATATTATCCTTGTAACAACAGCAAGGTCCACCCAGCTGTGACATCACAAGAGGTTGCTTCTAGGTCTCAGTCTTGAGCTCTGCCAAGCCTAGATCCCACTGTCAGAGGACAGAACTCCATATGCCGCACTCTCCTGTGGTAAAGGATGCTGTCCTGTCAGTAACAGTGAAGGAAGAGTCAACTGCCAGTCTACTTAGGATGTGTATAGGAAATGAGGAGAGCATACATTCTTGTCCTTTGACTCAGCAGCAAAATATTTTGGGACAGCCTTATGTGTTGTGTCCGAGGCAAGCAGGCAGTAAATCACAAGCGGCATAGCTCCTACTTATGAGGTGAGAGTCAAAGAATGTCCACACAGAAAGGCAACCTAGAGCAAACAAATCCAAAGGGGCAAATCTAAATTGTAGTCCAAACAGGCAGAATTCCAAGATGACCAGATCCAAGAGCACAGCACAAGGTTTCAGGGCCAAAGAGACCAGTCGCTGACCCTGGGAAGAAAGGCCAGCTGGAGCTCTTTTTTAATCTATGGATGCTGTTGCCACAGCTATTCCCTCATTAGGGCTCACTTGCTACTTAAACGGGTTGAGTGACGCAAGCCCTACTTATCATGGTGTCTCTGCTGCAAGATAGGTGTGTCAGCTATGTCTTCTTCTATTTGTTCCCCCGGCTCAGGCCCTTGTTGTTGTTGTGTATTATCTCCCTATGGACCAGCTTCTGGAAACACTTCAGCCTCTGGGGAAGCCTCTGCCTCAGAGTCAGAATTCTTCTCCTTGCTGCCATGGCCTCCAAGGTAGGGCATGACAGTATGCCAGTCAGCTTAGATGACAGTGAGCAACAGGATCAGTGGTCTGATAAAGCATAAAGCATTTTCCTATGTTCTCTTTTTAGGCCATAATACTCGGTAGGTAGTTAGCATGGTCTTCGGGGAAAGCACATGTTACTGTACACTGTATGCCCATTCTCTAGACCAGTGGTTCTCAACCTTCCTAATGCCGCGACCCTTTAATACAGTTCCTCATGTTGTGGTGACCCCCAACCATAAAATTATTTTTGTTGCTACTTCATAACTGTAATTTTGCTACTGTTATGAATCGTAATGTAAATATCTGATATTTAGTCCACCATAAATGATATAAAGTTTGAAGATTTGGTTTCACTGCATTCAGACTGAATTAAATCCAAAAATAAATCTGGCATGGGAATAACACTAGATTTTATTGACTTATTCCTTACAATTGATGCAACATTCTTGTTTTTATCAATATCTGAAGTGGCACTTTCCAGACTGTCCAGTCCCAGAGTTACCAACACCTTTTTCAGCAAATTTTTAAAAGAATCTGAGGAAAATAATCTCACTTTGTTATCATCTTCTGCATCCTCCTCCTCGGAAATAGAACCATCTGATTTAGAGTCATTATCCCCATGAGTATCTGCCAAATCTGGTTCCTCATCACTTTCAGATTCAGTGTGGATTTGTTCAGAGTGTGACAAAGCAGATTCCTCAACTCTAGTCACCTTGGACATACAGGTAGACTTTTTTGGTAAACACACACCAGCATCATTTGATTCAGCTTGAATAACTTTTGTATCATCAGGAAAATCACATGAAAATGAAGGATTCATTGAAGTAGTTTGTTGACTGCTTAATAATGACATTACATTCAAATTCAGATTGCCCTTCCAACTCACTCTCGCTCGATGCCAAGAAAATTTTCTTTAGTAAGGTACTTCAAAGGGGGCAGGAGGACGCGAGCACGTGGCTCGCACTTGTGTACCACCACCGAGGAGGGAATGGAGCCTAAGACCATCGGAAATACGTATTTTCCAATGGTCTTAGGCGACCCCTGTGAAAGGGTCGTTCGACCCCCAAAGGGGTTGTGACCCACAGGTTGAGAACCGCTGCTCTAGACTAGCCATTCTCAGTCAAGGGGCTGTGTGTAGGTCTTGATGTTGTTAGGCTTGAAGCCTCAGCAGTCCCAGCAAGCAACATGGCTAAGTCCAACAACATCTGGAGGCTTCCTAATTGAGAACCCGTGCTCTAGGCTGGGGAGGTAAAGGACACCTGTAAATTTTCCTCATTCTTTAACAGTTTGAGATACCACATCAACAAACCTGTGAGATTGTTTGTATTCTGGGACTTATTTTGGGGTAAAATTACACACAAGAAAACTAAGTTTTGCAGAAAAAAAGACCATCTTTGTAATTTTAACCCAAAAGACCACTGTTCAAAATACACTATTTCCTAGGCAAAAATAATATTTTTGAGCAAAATAGGTGTTTCTGCAGAAAATACATTGTTTTCTTTTTTATTATATGTTTATTAAAAAGAACAGACAAATACAACAAAAGAAACACAATCTAACAAATATTATAGATAAAGCAAAGAAAGAAAAAGAAAAACTAAAATACATAACAAAAAATACATTGCTTTCAGTGAACAATACACAATTTTCAGTACCAAGTTGTCTTTTTGTGCAACAAAATTTGTTTTGTCCCAAACCCTAACTTTTTAGCAATGTTTTCACAAAAAAGTCCTTAAATGGGGGAGAAAAAAAAAGGACAACATTCTTGTAATCTCACTCCAATTGGGAGATGATTTTTGAAATTTTTCATTCTTGGATGTATGCATGGAACAAGCAAAAATTCGCATTTCTGGTCTATAGTAAGAAAGGTCCCTCATTGCTATGGTTATTCTTCAATTTGTGAAGGAGTAGGCTCCTATTGCCACCCTGTCTGTAATCTCTTCTCCAGTCTGCTGTGGAGATGGTACTGTAGGGCCATAGAAATTGGACCAGCAGTCTTCTCGGTAGACAGACTGTGCCACTGGGACATGACAAAGGCCCTTCACCTCAGCTGCAAGGGACCGAGGTTTGAATGCTCCAGTGCTTTAATGCTGTGCTAGGGGAATCTTGACAGTGCCTGGAAGGTATCTTACAGATTTAAGGCCTTAGACAGTGGTGGGGAAGTCCTGCAGCAAATCATTAGCTGCATCCAAGGAGAGGACATTGAGGCTTCTTCCCCACTAGAAAAACTTCTGTGAGGTTATTTAAGAACAATAAACTGTCCATCATCAGCAAGGCATCTTTTTTTTCTTTAATAAAAAGAAAGATGATTATGCCTTTCTATCCTTTTAAGCATTTTATACTGAAGGTCACCTTAATATGCTGTGGCATCAAGCATGCCAGATGTTATTGTGCATAAAAATGAACATGCACAGGGACAATTTGATTTTTATCTTGTCCTCTAAGCAGCTTTGGGATTATATCACAGAAAGCTCTGCTGTCCCTGCATTTTATGCATTTGTATTAAAAATGGGAGGATTCCAGGAAGTGGCAGCCTTTTCCTAACTCAGAGAGACCATTTGCTGTATTCATCCACAGAAAGGTATGTATAGGAGAGGAAGGCTGCTTAGTTGTAGACTAAATCATTCAAGCATACCGAGACCTGTCTTCTCCAATGAATCTGAAAATCATTCTGCAGACCAATCAGCCTTCCAAATTCATAGACATTTTATGCCTGCATGTTTCCAAGATGGCTTAAGCAAGTTTGAAAGAAGAATCTTGATCTTTTAGGGAGCTCCCACCTCAATTCCCTTGGTTCCAAACCCAAAGTAAGTAATGCATGTGGTTTTGAAGGTCTGCATGGAATATTTTGGCCTAACAATTCTGTTGCTCTGAGAATAAGACAAACAATTGTTGGGAATATATAGCTTTTAACACAGAGTTTAAGAGTCAAAATATGGACTCTTCTGTGCTCTGCTTTCTTAGAAATCTTTATTCATAGTGCAAAGAGATGTGACACATGATATTTGTGAAGAGCTCTCTTGTTGTTTCCATTTTCACTTGGAAGCAGGAAAATTGGATTGATGCAGTAATCCTAAATAGCATTTCCAGCTCTCAGGATGCCAACTAATTGCTGTGCTTCTTCATTGAATTGCTGTGCCGGTTCAGGTCTTTAGGCAGGGACATAGATGTCAAGGTGAGGGGCTTTAGAGGAGAAAGTTTGATTTTTGTATGTGAAATGGCCTTAAAACCTAGGAAAATATCTCCACCCGTTCTAAGGTGCCGCAGAACTGTGGCTCAGCATGATAGTGTTCATATGTGTGTCACACCTGTGAATACCAAAAAGCCAGGAGTAAGGAGAGGGGATTAGAAAGAGGGATGGTGGGTGCATGCAGATGGACTCATTGTCCCATTTGGAGAATGGCAGGAAGTGGAGTGATAGGCCATTTCCACACTATTCTGTTATAGTGCTATTTTTCCACTTTCAATATCCTATGGAATCCTGGGAATTGCAGTTTAGGAAGGGGCATCTTTGGCTTCAGTAAACTGCAAACCCCAGAATTCCACAGGATGTTGAAAGTGGAATAATAGCACTATAACAGTGTAGTGCGGAAATGGCCTTAGTATTATAGCTCATGAACCTTCTTGATGTAGAAGCCCTGGCTGCAACAGTGCAGGGCTGGAAAAAACTGCTTAAATGTCATACGTGTTGTAGCTAAGGACATTTGTGATGCAAGTCTGCGTGGAAATGGTGGCAGCTGCTGAATAGATCTGGGCATACCTTGGTTATCAGAAGTGTTTGGGATTTCTTCTTGGATCTCAGTTGCCATATTATCTGATTTAAGCCAGGTTTTACCCAGATTTTGGGACTGCCTTCATGCTGTTTGCCTGAATCAATTGACTGTTTTCCAGCCCTTGCCTACCTTGCTGCTGTGACATCCCAAGGCTCCAGTCCATATACTGCCTATTTCAGTCTAGGGCTGGCTGTTAATGACTGCTTGGGGCAGTAATGTTTTGAGGGATATTATTGCAAATATATGCAGTCACAAATGCATCACTTTGAGCTGATTACTGGAAACTGAAAAATTTCAAGTTTAAATTTTTTTTTAACAAGTCTTAGGATGTTTGTAAATACAGTCCCAACAAGATGATTTCTTCCTTTAAGAAGTCTGAATTTAAATATGTTTATTTAAGATTCTGTATGAGCTGTTTATATTATATGTGTGTGTGTGTGTGTGTCAGGAAGTTCTTCCTGAGGTTCAGGTGGAATCTCCTTTCCTGCAGCTTAAATCCATTGCTCCTTGTCCCGGTCTCTGGAGCAGCAGAAAACAAGCCCACTCCCTCCTCTACATGGCATCCCTTCAAATATTTAAACATGGATATCATGTCCCCTCTTAACCTTCTCTTCTGCAGACTAAACATACCCAACTGTCTAAGTCTATCCTCATAGGGCATGGCTTCCAGGCCCCTCACCATTTTGGTCACCCTCCTCTGGACTTGCTCCAGCTTGACCATGTCCTTCCAACTCTACATTTCTATGATTCTATGATTCTATATTCGCACTAGACTGTTATAGTGCTATTATTCCACTTTCAACATCCTATGGAATACTGGGGTTTGCAGTTTCAAACTGCAAGTCTAGTGCAGAAATGGCCTGTGTGTGTGTGTGTACATATACATACACAAACACACACACGTTGTTGTGTGCCTTCAAGTCGTTTCTGACTTCTGGTGACCCTAAAGTGAAACTATCATGGAGTTTTCTGGAGCTAAGAGTGTGTGACACACTCATGGTCATCCCACAGGTTTCCATGGCTGAGTGGGGAGTCCAACCTTTGTCCCCAGGGTCATAGACAAGTGCTCAAACCACTATATCACACTGGGTTTCTATATATAGATACAGTTATAGATATACATAAATCATGATGTTGTAAGAACATCTTGGCAACAGAGCTTTGTTGAGGACTCCTCCATCAGTTTCATGCTGGGTTAAACAGAACTTGCATCAAGTTGGAACTGAACTGGAGCACTGAAGCGACAAATCAATATGATCTTGGGGTTTCTTTGTCTCTATAGCTGCAGAAGATGGTGTTGGTGCTGCTTATTCTTTGCACATACACCCTTCCTCCATATTATGAACTGCTTGGTACCTTCTCACATCCTCCTCCTACTTTCTGATATTTCAGAGAGCAAAGAGAAAGAGGTGCCAGTTAATTGGCTCACAGTTCAGTACCAAGATGGTACAGTGCATTTATAACATTTATTCAAATGCCTATTCATCATAAATGTGTGTGTCTGTGTCTGTACCTAGATGATGCAGTGCATTTATAACATTTATTCAAATGCCTATTCCTCGTGAGTATGTGTGTGTGTGTGTTTGTGTTTGTGTGTATGTGTGTGTGTGTTCAAATGAATTAATCAGATGAATTCCCCAAGAGCTTGCACAGCAGTCAAGGAACCGGGGAACATTGCAATTCTCATGTCTGAATTTTTGTATCTGACTGTCTCTGCTTGCAGTTCATTCTTCTCATTGTCAGAAACACATTTGTGCATTTTCACACTCTGCATGCTTCACTGAGAGCTTATGACCTTTTCTTGACCATGTACCAGGGTTGCCTCTGATCATTCTGTTTCTCTGCTTCTCACACTTTCTTCCTTTCAGTGGGTCTAACACTTTGGTTTGATAAAAGCACATCTAAGGCAGGTAAAGCCATTAGTTCTGTAGTTACAATCATCAATGAATAGTTACCTATTAAACTGAAAACTTTGGTAAACTCTACTTTTCCAGGATTGTACTGTAGATCTTACACTACATATTTGGTTTCTTCTTTCATAATGAAACCTTCTCAGATCATAGATGAAGATGTGTAAGGTATCCTTCCTGCAGTTTTCTGAATGGAAGAGAGAGGTGTATTTATACAAACATTATTTTTGTGTACTCTTAAGTATACAGAAGAATAGTCAGATTCTCAGGAACTCAAGATCTTAGGCTGGTTTGTATCATATGAGTCCACTGAAAGTAGTGCTAAGTCTAACATGTTACAAAGTAGTATGTGTACACATGCTAATTCATACTTCTGAAGAATTATTTAATATCAGTGTTATGATTCAGATTCCCCATATAAACCCAAAAAGAGGAAGGAAAAAATAAAAATAAAAAAGTGGGGAGTAAAGTCTAGTAGCTTTTGAAATTCATTGGTTTATTTTAGCATGGGCTTTCATGGATTTCAGTTCACTTCTTTAAATGCACTGATGTGCTATAGGAGTGCATCAGTGTGTTTGAAGAAGGAGATTGAAAACCATGAAAGCTCATGCTAAAATAAATCAGCTAATGTCAAAGGTGCTGCTAGTTTCTTTGTCCCATTCTCTCTTTTTCCTCTTTTTGTGCTGCAACTAACTAATTTGGCTATCTCTTTGAAAATCATAGAAACACAGAAAATGTTTGAACTGCTCTTTCAAATACTTCAGATTAGCTTTTATTGCTTTCTTTTTGATTAAACAGATATCATCCACTCCACCAAAAGCAGCTGTTTCAGATAAGGTGCACCTCTTGTTAAACTGCCCATCAACAAAGGGGTTGCATAGATTTCAATGAGTCCATTTGACAGAAATAGGCGTCTCACGAACTCCCTCCCCCCATAATAATCCTGTTGTTAAGAACTATAGGGTCTTGACTAATATCTAGGAATGGATTACTCAGCTCAATGTCATACTTTTTGCATGATACAAAAGTAGAAAAGGCATTTTGTTGATAGCTTTATTAGGCCAATGGTAAAGTGGGTAGAAAAAAGCCTTCAGACCTCACTGTTGTCTTCATTAGGCAAAGATGCTAGGGAAAGAAATCATGCAGAGGAAACAGAAGTGACATCATTAGAGTCAGTGCAGGTTTGTGTCTTGCAGTTCTGGATGTTACTATGAGAATTTGTTCATACTGGCCAAAAGCTCAGTCCCTATCCTCATCCCCACAAAAGATAGATGGAGGAGCAAGAAGGACAAGGCCTGTAAAATGGGAGTGGCCAACTGTGAAAGGCTAGGGGCCCACATTGGCCCCAGGAGACCTTGGAAGGCTGCATCCTCACATACCCTGCAAAAAGCAAACATGTTTTGCTCCCTAGGAGGCATGGGGCATTTTGGCAAGTTGTTAGGCCTTTTCTCCTTGTTTTGATGGTCGCACATGTTCAATAAGGAATGCCAGAGACAGCTGCTAATTTATTTTCTCAGTTGTATGCATAAACTCATGGAATCATAGAATCAAAGAGTTGGAAGGGGCCTTGAGGGCCATCATGTCCAATCCCTGCTCAGTGCAGGATCTCCAGCTGAAGTATCCCCTGCTGTCCAGACTCTTTTTGAAGACATCCAGAGAAGGACACCACATCACCTCTCTATGTAATTGGTTTCATGGCTGAACCATTTCTATTGTCAATGAGTTCTTTGAACATTCAGTCGAAGAGGAGACATGATAGCCATGTTTAAATATTTGAAGGGATGTCATGTGGAGGAGGGACTGGGCTTGTTTTCTGCTGCTCCGGATACTAGGACAAAGAACAATGGATTCAAGCTGTTGGAAAGGAGATTCCACCTGAACCTCAGGAAGAACTTCCTGACGATCAGAGCTGTCCGGCAGTGGAAGATGCTGCCTCGGAGTGTGGTGGAGTCTCCTCCTTTGGACGTTTTTAAACAGAGGCTGGATGACCATCTCTTGGGAATGCTTTGATGTGTGTTCCTGCATGGCAGGGAGTTGGACTGGATGGCCCCTGTGGACTCTTCCAACTCTATGATTCTGTGATTCTAAGTCTACTCTGTTGTAACTTGAAACCATTAGACCTGGTCAGTCTGGGGCAGTAGAGAACTGGCCTGCCACTTCCTCTTTGTCACAGCCCCTGAGATATTTAAAGAGTGCAATCATGTCAGCTCTCAGTCTTCTCTTCATCAGGCTGAAGGTGCCCAGCTCCTTCAACCTTTCCTCATATGTGTTATTCACCATACCTCCTATCATCCTTGTTGCCCTTCTCTGAACCTGCTCCAACTTGTCTAGGTCCTTCTTAAAACGAGTCTCCCAGAACACACACACGCACACACACACACACACACAACAAAGGTTGGCTAGAGCAGAATTCCATTCTTCCCAACTTGTGCATTGCATTGATTACTGTAGATCTGCTCTTGCAAACTGACATGTAAAGTCTGTATAAAAAGGAGGAAGGGAGGAGGATGAAAATAAGGAATGTAGCAGCACCTTCAAGACTAACTGGCTTTTACTTTAGCATGAGCTTTCATGGGTATAACCCCACTTCTTCAGATGCAGTACAGAGTGCTATTAAAGCTACAGGTTATAAAGCATACATAGTTGTGGGAGTGGAATGCAATGTAATATGATTCAGAAAGATGCAAATCATAGTCTGTGTTTCTTTAGTTTTTCTTTTCCATCTTCCCAGTGCTGATGCTGCTGAAAACACTTGTTAGCTAGACAGAGGACAAGGAGGAAAAGCAGGGCCTTCAGGCATAAAAGGACTTTGTAAAAGGGAGCTTCTTTGTTAGAGGCTGTGTTAGCTGAGAGATGCCTGTATCTCTCTCTCTGTGTCCTCCTCTCCACACACCCCATATGTATCTTCCCCTGAATCAGGACATCTACCATTGTGTTTGGGTGTACATCTTCATGGAGTGTACAAATAGAAGGATGATAAAATACACTGTGTTCCCTTTGGGGTTAAGGAGAGTAAAACTTTTTGCTATAAAGAGATGGACATTGCTGTTTATTTCCCCTTGGGAGCTTCTGTACTGTGATAAACAAAAATAGCAGCCAGCATTTCCTCTCAATGTCACCGTCTTGAACACAACAAGAACTGACAGCGTCTCTTCCCAGGAGATGGTTGGGCCTGTGATAAATAAGAGAAAATGACACACTTCTTGGGTCACTGGAGCTCTTAAAAGAAATGTGGTACAAAAATTGAGCAGAAAACTCAACACAGATAAAGCCTAGCCCAGTAAAGAGAAGTTAAGAAGCTTCACTATGAGGGCAGATTTTCTTTGAACATGATATCAGGTCTGCTGAATGATATGGTTGTGGTGCTAAACTAAATAAGGTCCTACACAGATGATTGTTTTCATGTTAAGTTTGACTTTGAAGACTGGCTATCAAAGTAAGACCTTCTCACACAGTGCATAACTGTAGCTATTTCCACACTGTGCTGTTATAGTGCTATTATTCCACTTTCAACATCCTATGGAATCCTGGGGTTTGCAGTTTAGGGAGGGGCCTTTAGAATTCTCAGCCGGAGAGCTCTTTGGCCTTAGTAAACTACAAGTCCCAAAATTCCACAGGATGTTGAAAGTGGAATAATAACACTATAACAGTATAATGTGGAAATGGCCTAAATTATGGAATGTTGCAATGAGTGTTCACTTGGATAGCTGTAAAGGAAACGGAGACAAATTAATGGAAGATAAGGCTCTCTGTAGCCAAAATACCCTAAAGGGAATCAGATCCTGTCTAATCTTGGAAGTGAAGCATGCTCAACCCCGGTTAGTACTTATACGGGAGACCACCAATGAATACCAGGTGTTATAGGCTATATTTTAGAGAAAGGAACTGGCAAAACCATCTCTTGAGTATTTCTTGCCTAAGAAAACCTTATGAAATTTACAGGGTCACTATAAGTGGACAGGTGGCCTTTTCCGCATGACACTCTTATAGAGCGATTATTCCACTTTCAACCTCCTAGAGCCGGCCCCTCTCGAAGCTGCAAACCCCAGGATTCCCTAGGAGGTTGAAAGTGAAATAATCGCGTTATAAGAGTGTCGTGCGGAAAAGGCTAGGTGACTTGAAGGTGCACACACACACGCACGCACACACACACACAAGGCTGGCTGTGGCTGCTGTCCATGGTGGATGTCAATGTCTTCCAGTTTTGGAGGTGGTATGGCTGTGAATACAAGTTATTGAGGAACACAAATAGGAGGCTGCTATTGCATTGATGTCCTGCTTATGGGGTTCTCAATGGCATTTTCTTGACCATTATGGAAACAGGATACTAGACAAGATAGTCCCTTAGTTTGATCCCGCATTGCTCTTCTTTTGTTCATGTTAATTGTTCATTCATGTTCCATTTAACCAACGTGAAACATTTTGTAGCAATGTTCCAGTGCATGCTTGAAAAACAATCTGTGAAACAAATAAGTATTTTGATTTTTTTGAAAAAAAGAACTCACTTTTGTGCCATCTCACAGCAAGAGTATATTCCGTGTTTATTGTACTTGGGTGGAGGAAGTTAAATAATTGGCCTAGCTATTAATTTGGCTTTCAATGGTTTCTCTGCATTGATTTTGATCTCTTCACCTTTTAAAAAGTGTTATATGTAAGAGGAAAGTTATCCCACCTTTGCCTTCTAGCTATAATTATTTTGCTCCATTGTCATTTTGGAAATGTCATGCTCCATGAAAAACTACGAATGTGCATCTTTGAACTAGGCCTTTGGTCTGGTTACATTTTGAAATTCATGCAATGTGACAATTGGTGCTGTTTGACCAAGACAGCCAGCTTGTTTTTTTTTTTTTAAGTTACTACATATTAATGAGAATTCATGCAGCTCTCAATGCAGTCAGTGACAAAATTCAGTTGGATAAGGATTACAGCCCCAAGCAACATTTACTGTTCTAACAAGGTCTGAGTTTATTTATTACAAAGGGATATCAGAGGTGAGGAATTATGTTATAATTCTGTTATGCTTTGATGAATGCCATCAAAGTTTCTGCAGGAAAGTGAAGCAGACACTGCAAAAACAATTGAGTTTTTTTTTTTTAAAGCAAAACGTCTTGCTTTTAGCACTACAACACCTGCCGGGCACAGGAAACAGGCAAATCCCACATCTGAGAACCTACACGTGAACTGTCTGTTTTCATTAGAGGCTTCCCATATGTCACCAACGTCTAATTTTTGTGTTCTTTATTCCAGTAAACAGTAGGAGTAACTTACACTGTCTACACTAAATCCGGTCCATTGTCTCATTTAGCCCTTTGCTCTGGAGATACTGGTCCTTTCTGCCTGATGATGGTGTCCTGATATGGGGACGCAAGAGGACTGGGACCGTGACAACACTTCCGCATGATGTTGTTGAGGTCCCGCACTTCTCACATCATCAGCTGGTGTGATTGTGGGCTATCAGTGACATCTGATTGCTTGAACCAGCCACACACAGCCTTGTGCGTGTGTGTGCACCTGGAAATGCAATCTACGCACTTCCTTCCCTACTGCAGCATGAGAAGAAGGTCAGCTGCAGTCTGGAAGGATGGAGCAGGTCCCTTGTGCTCCCTCCTGCAGGCAGCTGGTTGGGTGTGGAGAGGAGTGTTGTGAACATGCTCCCATCCTGGCAGAGGCGCTGCCGGGATTGTGATGGGACAACACGGGAAAGTGTTGTTGTGGAAAAGAACACTGAGTGGTAAATTGAATGGCTGGTAAAATAGAAACTAATAATTGTGCTGTAAAATCCCATCCATCGTATGAATTCCCATTGAGACAGATTGTTAGATTTTCAGGATCTAATGTCCCAGCTATTGTCTCCTCTGAAAGTGTGGTAGAGGGTTTGTTTGTTTTTGGTAAACACTGACTATGCAAATACTAGCATACTAACAGTGCCCAATAAAACCTTCTGTCTTGCAGACCTCTGAACTGCACAAATCCTTTTTCTTAAAAATGAATACTCTCATTGGTGTGTTGTCTATAGCCCAGCTTCGAAATAGCTTTTGGAGCTCAACTCCTACAATCCTCAGTCCAAAAACTAATGCCGAGTTCTGATCTTTAAAGTATGCTTTCCCACCCTCACTCTTATTTGGTATTAGTCTTTGTACATAAATAAAAAAGATACTGCCAACCCCACCTCCTTCCAGCTAAAACACACCTCATAAATTTCCAAAAGAGGCAAATTGGTTCTAGAGAAGGAATACATACACTGATGAACAAAGATAGAGTGGGGGAAGAAATGCATTAACAAATGTCACATAGAGGAATTGCAGGTGAAGAGAACCATAGAACAAGAGAAGTGGAACATAATTGAGGGGCAATGTACACTGTAGTATTAGTAGGACACCACCGCTCAAGTGGGAGAAGGTTAAAGGATTCCTTAGATACTTAAGCAGTTTCATCTCTGTTGTTCCAATTACAGTGGCTACATGCAGAGCATGTAGAAATGTCAGCATTCTGTCAACTTCCATTGGAAAGCACAGTCTGTTCACTAAACCTCCTCAAGGCCAAATGTTCTTAGAGCCATACGAGATGTTGCCTGAGTACAGCTTTTGAACTCACATTTGGGATTCCTTACATCATTTTCCTGTATTGAAAGCAAGTGGCTGTGTGTGTATAGAGGGGTGTTTGTGATATGTGATGAATTGATATGGATCAGGATCACAGTCTGAAGAGGGGGCATTAACTCTTTCTCTTTGGTATCTTTGTTCTGCTGAAAATTCCCCCACCCCAAGCTGTTCTGTATCCCTTACTCCCCCCGCCCCATATTGTAATGCCTTTAAACAGTTATTGGGCCTTCTGAGTTTCACCTGTTGGCTTTGGTCACCTAGGAAGATTTAAGGGAACAATTGACTTGCTAACTAAATGGAATACCTTGACATCTATAGGAGTGTATAGTTTTTTCCCCAAGAGCCTTGGAATCATGGGTTTTCTGGGGATGTTTCCATCTCTGTGTATATATGTTTAGGGTTGTTATTAGAGCTAGCAAGAGCAAATTTCAAAGGGTCTTGCAGGCCATAGTGATCCACTGAAACCTGTATGTTCCAGATGTAACTGAAAAACCACATAACTGTATTGTTGTCAGACTTAGTATCACTTCTAGTGACTTATGCTGTGCAGTGTAAAAATAGAAGTGGAAAGATAAAAGATGCCTATATTTAGGCCTTGAGTGGATATTTGGGAACAGAATGTTATGGTTACCACCTAGTCAGCTCCATCACAACAAGGAGACCTGCCCATTAATGGACTGAGCCAGTATAGCGAAAAGGAGCAGTGAAGTCTGGAAGGCAACTGTGAAGGAAAACCAGAAACCTCTTTGTAATACCCCCTTCACTGTTGCACCTTCCCCCAAAGCTGAAAAGATATTTTGGCTTCAGGATAGACTATCTGCTGGTCGGCTGTTAGGTATTGTGAAAAATATTTGTCTTGGCTTTTGTGTTTAGAGGTACGTGGCTCTCAAATACCAAATAATTAAAAATAACATCTTGAATAAGGCTGAGAGAGTGTATGTGAGTGGGGAGAAAAAAACACTTTTGGGAATTTCAGAATTTTATGTAAACATCACATTTGTTCATCAACTATTTTATCTTTTGGGTGTTGTGCTCTTCTTCCCTATATAGTATCAACATTTGGATTCTGTGATAACTTAAATAGGTGTTAAAGTGGGAGACATACTCAGTGTAATATATATTACAGGCAAAGTGAGATCATGTTCATAAGTAAGTTTGTTCAGACTTAAGGCAGAGTCAGCTACATAGATAGATAGATAGATAGATAGATAGATAGATAGATAGATAGATAGGTGTATACTTGCCAGGTTGGGAAGGAATGGTTGTTTATCTTATATCCAGAGATTTTAGGGCTGGGTCAAGGTCAGGTCAAAATCTGAGACCTAGGAATGACCACTTGTGAGGTCACAGGGAGTGTACCCTGGTGATGCCACAAGGGTGATGTTACAAGGGGAAACCCCTGGCCATATCACTAAGCATTATACATTAATCATCAACCACAGCTGCACAAAGAATGCCATTCAAATAATAATAAAAAAGACTAAGGCTAGCATCCTATTAGCCAGCTATGATTCTGTTAGATTTAGGATGTCATAATTTAGACTTACAACATTGTAACTGCTTTGTATTCTCATGGCACTATTTCCACAACAGTAAATGCCTATGAAGCCATCTTAAAAGACAGTCAGCTGTCTGGAGTGATGGAGGTCTCTTTTACTGGTGAGTGGGGTGCTACAGGATGACATGACCAGTCCTGTTGCACCATCGAGCAAGGTTATGATGAAGAGATTCATCTGGACCCTGCAGGGTTTCCTACCTCTGCTCCTTGCAGCATCACTCACTGATGGGAGGGGGCTGGTGAAATCATCCTGCAGTGCCCCATTCACCAGCAGAATAGACCTCTGTCACTTTGTTTTTTTTGTTTGTTTGTTGTTTTTTAATTAATTTTTATTCAAAACAAGGGAGTTATGCACAATACTGTAATTTAACTTATTTCATGTTGTACATCATTTGTACATAAAGTCCTCTATTTGTTCTTTCCATACATTGTTATCTTACATTTCCTATTATTTCATATATTCAGTCCCTCTTTTTCTCTCCCTCCCTAACTCCCCTTCCCTCCCTTCCCCTCCCCTCCCCTCCCCCTCCCCTTCTCTTTATAAAACCATTCCCCTCCCTCCCAGTAATTCCCCTTCCCTCCCTCCCCCTTCTTCCTATCCTTTTTCTGCACTTTCTCCACTCCAAACTCTTTATTTCCTTTCTTTTACTAAACCTCCTTCGTGCGAAATCTTTTTATTGTTGTAGTCTACCATAATTAGCAATTATTGTTGTTATAATTATTATTATTTTTTATTTTTTATTTTTTTCTCCTTCTTCCCGCTATATTCCCTCCTTACTGTAGATGTTACCCTTAGCATTTCTTTCTTCTATTCTTTACCTCCTCCTCTCTTCTTCACCCATCTAATTATTTCTTCCCACTGCTTTTCGAATTGTTGAATTGAGTTGCCTTTCAAGTTGTTGGATAATTTTTCCATTTCCATAATATCCATCACTTTTATTTTCCATTCTTCTTGAGGGGGTTCTTTTTCTTCTTTCCAATATTTTGCGTAATTCAACCTTGCAGCTGTAATTAGATTTAACAATATTTTCCTTTTACTCTTCATTTGGCTATTCTCTTCAATCATATTTAATAAGTATGTCTCTGGAGTCATTTTGAATTTCACCTTTAGCAGCTTGGTTATGCTGTCATGAATCTTTTTCCTATATTTTTTAGCTATAGGGCATAGCCACCATGTATGAAAATATGTTCCCATTGTTTTTCCACATTTCCAGCATTGCCCATTGCCTTTTCTTGTTATTTTCATTAATTTCTGGGGAGTCATATACCAACGATGCATTGATTTATAAAAGTTTTCTCTTAATGTCAAACTTTGGGTAAATTTTATATTTTCCTTCCATATTTTTTCCCTTTTTTTCAACTCTATACTATGGCCAATATTCTGTGCCCATTTTATCATGTAGTCCTTGATCCGTTCTTGCTCCAATTCTCTTTCCAATAAAATTTTATAGATTTTAGAAATTGTTTTTTTCTCATTTTTCATTAAGATTTCATCTAATTTGTTCATTTCCCGTTCCCATCCTGTAGTTTTTAAATCCATTTTATACCTTTCTTTTAATTGTTGATAAGGAAACCAATCCATTTCCATGTTCTGTTCTTTTAATTCCACTCTAGTCTTTATCACCGGTATTCTTCTTTCCCATCTTATTAAATTTGTATATCTTAGTATTCCTCCTTGTTTTGGTTCTGTTATTCTAAAGGCTTCTTGAGGTGATGTCCACATAGGCAATTTACTGTAAAATTTCTTGTTGATCATCTGCCACGTTCTCATCAAGGCTCTCCTGATGTAATGGTCTCTGAATTCTCTATCTATCTCTGCCTTATTATAACATAGGTATCCATGCCATCCGAAATGTATATTAAATCCTTCTGATTCTGATTTCGACCTCTGTCACTTTGGATGGCTAACTGGCTTTTAAAGTGGGTTTCAGAGGTTGAATAGGCAATTAAAATGCGATAGTGACGTTGTGGCTCTGTTTTTCATGCAGATTCTCAGTTTCACACACACACACACACACACAACACATTTGTGCAAGTGTGGCACACACATGCACCACTCTCACACATTTATGCATATACAAAAATATATGCTTACACACGCACAAACACCCCCCAATACATATATACATATACATAAATATGTATACATATAAATATCTTTGAAGGAAATACTCTCATCTTGAGATTCCTTCCCCCTGCCATGAGAACTGGACAAGAAGGGCTGGGTTCTGAGATCTGGGAACCCTAGCTACGGAGAAAGCAGGGCCAGCACTGGGAGCACCCTGCTGAGGCACCGTGCTGAGCAATAAACACTTTCCTGGGCCCTGGAGCATCTTGGCTCTCCTTTTTCTTTTCCTGGTGTTGCTTGCTGTTCATCTTCTCTCTTCACATGCAAACTGTGAAAAGAATGAAGAGCATTCTTCATTTGGGCACACGTGCATGTTAGGCCAAGAAGGTACAAGATGGCAAGTAAACAGGTAATGTGGTAGCAGCATTGAAGAGTGAGTGAATTTTTAGAGAAGAGGCCCCGCTGAGCGAATCCTATCCAAAGGCCCATGGAAACTTGGAATCTACACTGGTAGCAAGTGGTAAATTCTGAACTCTCAATGCCCATTTTGACAATTCCAATAGCCGTGCCCATGAAGACAGTCTAAAACTGCGGGTGGAATGTAAATAATTTCCAGCCATTTTTATGTCTACCAACCAGATGTGCCTTAAGCTGCCACCCAAGACTTAGCCAAGCCCAAATGCTTTGCCTTGCAACAGAGTAACTCAGAATGGAATAATTTATGTTTGCTCGGAAAATCTGTTCTTCCTTCCTGCTGCTGTGAAAATTGTAGCTAAACTCAAAGGGAACAATAAAACTTGAGAAGGAAGACAGCAGATGATATCATTATCTCTGGTAATCAAAAAAATCCTGGTGGTATGACCTGGTGAGCCCTGACTCCACTGTACCAGTGCTCTTGACATTCTACATTCTCCTCTTTTCTTGGCTGCTGCTTGCGTTATGGGGCTTCCTTATTTGGCTGTATACCTCTAGTACTAATAAATAGGATATTCACTCTTGTTCTGTTTTTGTTTCTGCTCTCAAAGAGGTGAGGAGAAGTTATGCAACAGCTCCAGGTTTTATGGTAAAAGTCTCATGCCATAAATTAGGAAGGGCACTTCCATGCCTGCGATAATATTTGGCTTCCTCTTTAGTCCCTAATATTCAGTAACCAGGAAATATTTTGGAGACTGAATGCCTCCTTTTTGTCAGTCTGTGGGCATTCATATGAATATGATAGCTCCAGAGCTTGGGAAAGGTTGGGGTTGTTCAACTAAAGACTCCAAGATCTCCTATTTAGCATAGTCAAACTGTTGCTTATAGATAGATGTGAAAGCCTGCCACAATGTGAGTCAGCCTCCATTTATGCAACTGATTATCCCTGGATAATGATCGAGATTGCCCTTTCTGTAACACAAACACATTTTTGTAGTGTGAATCAGAAGCATGAATCAAATGAGGTTAAAAAGAGATATCAGGCAGGACCAAGCGCTCTTGACTCAGTTGTGTTTTATACCAAGTAAAATGGTCTTATAAACAGTAGCAAGTGAAAGTGAATGGAAGCCAGTGTCATTGCTGGGATGGAAAGAATATTCAAAAATGAAAAAAATGGTTGAAAAAGGTGTTTCTCAAGTATCAGGAAACCCTGACTTGAAGAACAGTGGAGGGACAAGAATCTTCACAGTTTAGGATACATTCTGCAGAAAATCCACACATTTTTCTGAGACCAGAAAACAACATTTTCTGTAAAGAAAAATAATTTCTTTTTATTATTTCTGTGCAGAAATATTTTTGGGCAGAACATGCTGATTCCTGCACAGACAATGCAGTAGTTAGGGACTTACTCTGAACAAAATCTATACATAATTTTTTGCACATGAAAGCATTCTGTCTGTAGGGAAAATTCTCTTTTCTGTGCAGAAAATGTGGATTTTGTGTATTGTGAATAGTCTTTGAAAGCAGCAAAGGTTTTGAAGACTTTTTTGTGTTGGGACATAATTGCTAAAATCACTTTGCTTCTTTTTTTAAAGAGCTAACTAGGAAAGAATTGCATCTCTGTATCACAGAGAAAACTAGGATGAGACTACCCACTATGTTTCTTTTAAAAAATTAAGTGAATCCACGTTGCCCTGATCTGTATCAGGACTACCATTTATGGGGGAAATAAAATTTCAAATTTATCCAAAAAATGTCCTGCCTGGGTTTAAAACAGTGCTAATGGACTTCTCCCAGTGGAGTTGGTTTTAAAATTTAAAAAAATCTAGATAGTAGATTGTAATGGTAACCTGGTGCACCCATGCGTGAATCCTGGTATGGGCCCGTATGCACTTACACAGAGCTTTTAAAATAAACTTCTACTTCCAGTTCAAAGAGCTGGACTCAACCCTTAAATCCCTAAGCACCTTGGCACCAAGCTGTCTGAAGGACCACTGTCACCCTGTTACCCCAAAACATGGGTGATTGCTCCCCCAGCCTAGTGGACAATGGGAGTTGTGACACAGACAATGGGGTTTGGATGGTGCTCATGGTTTCAATGTCTTGGGCCATTTCTGCACTAGGCTGTTATAGCATTATGATTCCACTTGCAACATCCTATGGAATCCCTGGGGTTTGCAGTTTCGGAAACTGCAAACCCCAGGATTCCATAGGATGTTGCAAATAGAATCATAGCGCTATAACAGTCTTGTGCGGAAGCGTCTTTGGTTGAGTGGGGGCTTCTGGGCCAAGCTGCGATAGGATATGCCCACCACAGGTCCTTGCCTCTGCACTTGGGCACCTTATTGTTTTCTGAGGTTGGCAGTTGATAGGATTAACTCAGAACCATTAAGTCAGGCTTTCTTGGCCAATTTCAGCAAACTTTGACCTGGCCACACTGGGGTTACCTTTTGGTATGTTTTTCAGCAAGGTCCCTTCTTCCACACAGCTTCCAGTCAGTGTATATAATTTATATTTTATGCCAACACATCTGCCAATTAATATATTTTGCCAATTAGACGATATCAGATATGTGGGGGTGTACAGCCTGGTAACAACCCAGAGGTTCTGCTCTGGTGCTTGCCTTTAAGATGTGTCATATTGTTATGCACAGGAGATAGGGCCATCTTGGTGATGGCTCCAGCACTGTGAGATTTCCTTTTCATTGGCAAATAACTAACGACTAATAATATAATTCCTTCTTTTCAGGCATTTAAGTGAGCAACTATGTGTGTACGTGTGTGCATGTGTGTGTGCATGCACACTTTCAAGTTGCCTGTCAGCTGATGGTGACCTCATGAATTTAATAGTGTAATAGTAATTTTAAGAGGTGGTTCTGCCTATTCCTTCCTTTGAAATATAGCCTACAGCTCCTGGTATTTGTTGGCATTCTCCAATCCAAGGGTTAACCAGGGCTGAGCCTGCTTAGCTTCCAAGATCAGACAGGGTCTGGTACCTTTTGGCTATTTAGACCTTGAAGAGGCGTGACTCTTTCCCTTAGAAGCCACCTTCAGCTGAATTTGTAGCTGGCTTGTGTGGTCAAAGCAACTTTGCAAAGTATTCCTAATGCTTGCTCCTGTGGCTGTTATGTCTGCTATCTGACCACCGTGTCCTTGATTTGTACGCTTCTTCAAGAGAACTTTGTAAAGTGCCTAAAAATTGTCTAAAGGGCAAAAGAAACAGCTTGAAGAATACTGGTGTGATATATTCTGGGAGTAACAATTGTAACAGGTAGTTCCATACCTTGATGTATAAATAACCTGTTAGGAAAGCAGGAGGCACCACTAGAGTTTGGAAAAGTTCATTTTTGGACTCCAGCTTTGCGGAATTCCTCTTCTAGTGCCTAGGGTAACTGCAGGGTTCTGGGAGGCATAATCCAACAAAGTAAGGTCTTCTCCTGAACCCAATTCAACAGAGAGGATGCAAACAAATTGTTCTTTCGGCTGGGAAATCAAAGGTGATCCCTAGAACCAATGCTTGTTAAACTGATGGAAAAACTATTGATTTTTCATTTAAGCTTATATATTGCTATATATTTTGCTTTTTTACAATGCTTCAGGTGTCAAAAGATGCATTTTCCTGAGTTATTGAGCAAAATTAAAATTTTGCCACTGATTTTAGTGAAGAGTGTGGGAATCATGTGGGCCTCCAGATGTTGTTGAACTACAGTTTCCATCATTCCTTACCATTGTCTATGTTGGCTAGGGTTGCAGAGGCCATATACGTCCCATCCCTCTTTAGTTGAAGAAGACTGTTCTCTTACTTGTAATTGGTTAATAGTCTTGCCAGCCTTGGCTTGGGTGGGTAACTAGGGAGTCAAGGGAAGCAAACCCCCTTAATTTATGGGCAGTCTGGGGATTTAGGGACAATTTGGGGGAGGAAAAATTGCTTGAAAATCAGCCAATTTTTTAAAAATGGGAGTTTGAGGGCTTTAGGAAGTATCTTATGGGCTTCAGGAGCCACTGTTTGGGGTCCTAAGGGTTGCACATGGCCCATGATCTGCACTTTGCCAATCCTTATACAGTTAATTATTAGGAACATAGGGTCATTATTTCTGAGGATTTGAAAATAAATCAGCAGGCTTTTCTTTGTACATTTTTTTCCTCCAGCAGGCCCTTGACATTTTGGATGTTCTAATTTGTATTATAGCAAAGGGGGTGAAATCCTTCCCTTTAACTCATTTTCATCATGGCATTTGAGCCTCCTCTTTGGTCTTGCCGCAAGCAGCAGAACAGTTGGCAGAAACCTGCCACTGCTGCTTTCCTTTGCTAAGCCTGAGCAGCTCTTACAGGGTAAAATAACATTTTGCAAGATGGCCTGGAAAACTGAAGCAGCTGATCCCCCCAAAAGAGTTAAGCTAAGCAAACAAATGCGTGTTTGGCAAAGATACATAAGTAACAAGGGAGCTTAGAAGAAAAGGAGCACGTCTCAACACAAGCCATAACTTTTTCTTCTAAGCACAAATCATATAGCAACTGAGGTGAAAGGAACAAAAAACCCCAGAAAGCTTTAAAAGATGTTGGGAGACATTTGTCTTCAAGCTGAAAATTATAGAGCTCAGTAATGGGAACAGGCAGAGGCGGTCTGTAAAGAAAAAAGTATGATGGAAACATTTGACAAAACAATACGGTGTCGTGCCGAGGAAAAGGAACAGCCTGAAAGGAAACACTTCAGGCTAAAGAGTCCCCTCCTTCTGACAATCATTTGAGAGCATAAAAGCCTGAATAGCTTGGTTTGGCTTCTGATGTTCCTGAAGTTTTGACCTAATTTGTGAATAGCTAGACCTCATGTCAGATATACTTCTTTCACCTTTCAGAGTCTACTAACTAGAGTTAATGAAAGAAAAGTAACTCACAGGCCAAAATGATGACTTGTGAGACAAAATGGTGGCTTGTGGGGTAGGACAATGCTACTCATAGTGGTGATCCATGGTCAGTTGTAGCTGATGGGCAAAAATATGGCAGCAGTCCTGATACACTAAGGGGAAAATTGCTAGTGCTCCACATCAGATGGCCTGAGAAGCACTGGATTAGGAAACATACAGAACCAACAGGAAATGTTTTGTTTGTTGGTGGGCAGCTATTTTTCTGGATACAGGTTGTTTGCTCCCTGGAAATACTGGTATGATATCAACAGGGACACATCCAAGGAACATGCTCTTTTAATGATGTAGAACAAAACACAGACTTACAATATGTTCCTATACTTTCAGCAAGGAAAGAGAGGATTGCAGGGATGAATACGCGCGCACATGTGTATATATGCATGTGTGCAGTTGTGTGTGGGCTGTGCTATACAAACCAGCATTGCATGTGGCCTTCAAGATTGAAAAAAATTGTGCATTCTTTTTTAAAAGGAAATGTAAGAGGGTGCTTTATATCAAGCCAGACTATTGCCTTCACCTAATTCAGTACTGCTTAAAGAGTTTGGAAATGGCTATCCTGGGGTTCAGTCAAGGGTCTTTTCCATTTTTAGCTAGACTTGCCAGGGATTCTCTCATGGATCCTTCCAACCCTATCTGGAGATTCCAGGGAATGGCGGTTGGTCTTCTACATGCAAAGGAGTTGTTCTGTCACTGAATACTTAGGTTGGAATCACATCAGTCAGGAACATTTTGTGTCCGTAGGTGATCATTTATTACAGAACTAGTTACTGCTGAGTGCTCATCATATACATCATCATCAATTTTATAAGCTGGAGTGACCCATGGTTCAAGCAGGGGTGAGCCAATCCTGAAGTGGTAACCCTTCACAGACAATGATCCCCCATTGCTAGTAGGTTAGGCCTGTCTTGTCATGCCTGTTTCTAATGGGAAGTGAGACTGAAATGTCTCAAGCTACAGAAAAGGTCAGAGATTATGTTAATGTCCTAGATAAACTGGAGACTTCATGCCTCTCAGGCCATTTCTGCACTAGACTGTTATAGCGTTATGATTCTACTTTCAACATCCTATGGAATCCTGGGGTTTGCAGTTTAGGGAGGGGCTGGCTGGTTCTGTATCTGTATAGCTCTGTATCTCTTTTCTGCTGTAAGTCAAAATACCTTAAAGGCATCAGATCCTGTCTTATTTTAGAAGCTAAGCAGCGTCTGCCCTGATTAGTACCTGGATGGGAGATAACCAATGAATATCAGGTGCTGAAGGATGTATTTCAGAGGAAAGAACTGGCAAAACCCACCATTCCTTGCTTAAGAAAATCCTATGAAATTCATGGAGTCATCATAAGTGGACAGGCAATTTGAAAGCGCGCGCACACACACACACACAGAGCTCTCTTTTCTATTAGATCTATCATGACGGTGTACATTTATAACCTTGATACAAACACATTGACCACCATGCTTCCTTTCATTTTGGATTTGGCCCAAATCCCTCTAAAAATGTTTTTGTCATTTTAGTAATCGCTGATGGATCACTGGAGAAGTCTAGCGACGATGTGGGAAGTGAGGAAGACTTGTATGATGACTTTCGAAGTTCCAGTCATCGTTATGGCCACCCAGGCGGCGGTGGAGAACAACTTGCTATTAATGAGGTATTGTAACTATGCATCTTTAATGAGAATAAAATGCAAGGCTCACTTTTAAAACAACAGTTTTTTTAAAAAAAAACAACCACTGCTACCCAACAACAGTAAAGCCATCATGACTAATGGGAGCTTTGTAAAAGATGCAAGCTGGAATTCAGTATCTTGGAGTTACACATTTGTAATTGATTTGTGTTCATGATCCCGGTGTAGTCAGGACTGTGGCACTACCATAGCTGTCTCTCCAGCTTAATTTTTGTGGTATATGATTTATTTAAACACATGCAAATATTTGGCATAAGTAGGAGCTCATTTCATTAGCTCTCCAAAAGGTTCAGTTCCCTTGTTAAGTTCCTAGGGGGAATCACTCACACTAGAGGACTCGTTTAGAGAACAACTCAGCTCTCTGTGTGGCCCTGATCCATGAGAACTTCCAGCTTCTGTATAGACACACAGTTTTGAATTCTCTGAGGGGGAAGAGAAAGCAGGAAGAAGGGGAAGAAAAGTATGCTTCCTTTCTAGAAAATGTCTCAGCCCATTTCCTAAGCCTTTATTAAAACTAATCTCCTCAAGTGAAGGAAGGGTGTCTCATCAATTAAGCAAGTCATAGTAGGCAATCTAGTGTTTCATACTATAAGTCCAATGAAACACAACCAGCATGGGCAGTGATAAGGAATTATGGGAGTCACAGTCCAGAAATTACACCGGCAAGGTTTGCTTTCTCTAAACAGAGATACAACTAATGAATCAGTCAGAACTGATAAAAGGTGCTCCTGGATGCCCCTGGCACCACCAGTACTGCTGGAGATAATTTTGAGGCCAAGGGAACCTCCAAGCTGCACATTTGGTCCTTCAGAACTGGTCAGACACATCAAATTTTCTCTAGCCACAGACCCATTGTCTTCTATAGCTATAGCTTTGACTCCCCCACCCCTGCTCTATTTAAAACTGTCACCACATGCCTATCCAGGACTTTCATAGTCTCCCAGCATCAGTAGAGTAAATGAGAGGTAGAAATGCATGTCAAGTTTATTTTGGTAACCTGTTTAGCCTGAAACTGCAGATGAATTCTTTCAGAAGATTCATGTAGATGTAAACAAGGACGTGGGACAAAATGGAACCCATCCCCGGAGATCAATGATAGAATAAGAACTTCTAAGGCACACTGCTGGGTCCATTGCTCAATGGAGTCATTGGAACAGAGTCTTCCCTCCCTCCCGCAGTCCCACTCTGGCTAGGCAACACAGGAGGAGATACCAAGTTCCACAGGAAGTTTAGGAAAATTAACAGGGTTCCACCCCACCCTAGCTCTACTAATTCCCTGTCCAGCTGTTTCTTTCACAAGCCAGGTGAAAACCAAATAGGAGTAATTTTTCTCCATTGTTGAAATAACATTGAAAGTCTGCACAAGTCAGATGGCTTAGTGCTGCACATCAGCAGAATGTTTAAGCAGGTGATGGATAAATCTCACTATTGGAACCTCCCTCATGCATCTGTTAGTGCATAAAGACAAAGAAATAGGTCAGTCAGCTCAGACTCTCTTTCCTTTGCACCCTAGCCTTTCCATTTTTATGGCTGGTTATCTGTGAGATGTTTTAAGACAGAGCTGTCCTTCCAATTTTGAACATATCTTCCAAAAAGTCCAATACATAGTGATTATGATCTCTCCCAAAGAAGTATAGGCTGGCCCCCTGGCTCTTGTTCTTCCATGGGTAGGCAAAGATTAATTTACATTCAGTTGGGTTTCTGACAGTTGAGTTCTTTCAGAGGGACAGACTCTTAATGGGTGGGTGTTGGGTAGATTTTTTAATCAATGTATTTTGAAAATGTTTGGAATTCAGTTGGATTTAAAAAATATAATTTATTTAATTGTGTTTTACTATTATGCCATGATGTTTTAGTCTGTACTTTTAAAGCTAATATTGTTGCAAGCCACTTCGAGTCCCAGTTTCAAGAAAGAAGTAGATAGAAATACATGTATATGTAGGGGAATACTATCATTTCATGGGAAATTGCTGCTTTCCAAGTGCTTGGTGACATCTCTTCTATAAGGTGTTCCCTTCATTTTAAAAATAGCTTTTAAGGGTTTTATGTGTTGCCATTAGGAGCTAAGATTAGATTTGCTTATGAATTTATGAAGATAGTTCCTTAACTCTTGGAGAGATCTGTTCGTTTCATCAGTCGGTCTTCCTATATCCCTCCTTTCCAAATACTAATGATTAAAAGGTGTGTTTAAGAGAAATGATTATGTGTGAAGTTGATTTGCCTTTGAGTAAATGGTGCATTAAAATCACAGTTCTGGCATATAACAGTGCTTCTAAGCCAACTCAGTGGTGAATATCCTTCATTAGATTGATATAGAAAATAGCTATACAGTCATTAGCTTGAATTCTGTTGCTAAGGCCCTTTTCGCACGGGCTTTCTCTTGCGAAATAGCCCCGTGAGCCTCGCGGGAGTGGGAGTGTCGCTCTGCATGACGCACTCCCACTTCCGCGGCGCTCATGGCGCTGAAGTGGCGCGAGCGTGGATTTTTTTATTTTCGCCTTGAAGCGAAAATAAACGGTGCTCGCGCAAGGCTCCTGGCGGCGTCCCGCACTTACGAGAGTGCGGAGCGCCGTTGCAGGTGGACCTGTCGTGCTTCCTTCCTGCTTCCACCCCCCGCGGTGCCTACAGCTCCCGGGGGCGCTGTGGAAGCTGGGGGCATGGCTGAAGAGCACCCATCACACAAGAAGACTCCATGTGCGGTAAGGAGGCGGGAGGAAGCGGCGGCGTTTCGGGAGAGGGTTCTTGCGTGAGCCGCCCTCCTCCGTCACGCAAGTGCCGGCGCTGCAAAAAGGGCCTTAGTCCCACCTAGAGAAGGCCTATTGAAACAATTGTTAAATGGTGAGCAAACACTTATGTAATTTCATTGACTGAATGAATCTAGTCTTATTAGGCATATCAATAGGATTCAGGCCACTGTATGAGGGAACAATCATTTGCATTGGAGGGTGTAAAAACTGGCACTGTATGGACAGCAACAAAATCGTAATCAAATAAAATGGAAATAATTCCTGCTAGAAATTAACTCACTTGCTTTATGTGTGATCCAGTTAATTTTAAAAAATCTTTTGTGTTTGTGTAAGAGGAGGCTCTTATAGAATAGCAAAATTCTGTTCTCAAGAATCAAGACAAGAGATGGACAAAGGAGGATAAGAGACAATGTTCATTATCTGAAAACAAATCTTAAATGTATTATGTGTTATTGAGAAGTCCCTGCTTGAGTCATGCATGATAGTAGCTCGATTTTTCTTAGTATACTTCTCAGATGCTCTCCCCATAAACCTCTCAAATGGCTTAAGAATATCCCCCAAGATAACTTTAGTGGTTTGGTGAGAATGCTATTTGTACTGATTGCTGTTTGTATTCAGTGTTTGCTGAGTTACTCTCCATTTTTTTTTTAATAAATAAAGCAAGACTAAATGGGCTGTCAATCAACTCATAGCTTTAGGAGTTGAAAAGCAAAACAGAGGATGTTTGAAGTAAAAAGGAGGATGCTGTACACCCATGGGGAAACCTAAGGTATGCAGAAATACTGGCACCTGGAAAAATGTAATTGATACATTTCTTTTATGACCTCATTAGCTTTTCACTCGGGCTTGAGTCAACTCACTGGATTTCCTAGTTAACACTGGAATTATTTGTACATTAGTTATTAGAAGTTATTATGGTATGGTAGCACTCTCTCTTTGCCAGATTCAGTAAAACTGTTAGACATGAAGCCTTAGGAGAAGAAGGATTAGTACTGGAGGAAACACAGGCAGACAGTATGCCAGAGGACAGAGGGACACCAAGTCCTTAAGACTTTAATCTCAATGATACAGGGGGAATTGGTCTAGTAATACAAGAAGCCAACAATGGGCAGAAAACAACAACAAGGAATCAGCTGGAGAGAATGACTATGATCTTAGATGTCTTGACATTAATGCATGTAACATGGGAAGTAAACAAGATGAACTTGAATTATTAAAACGAAGGCAAATGTGATGTAATAGGTATTACTGAAAAGTTATGTAGTGAGTCTTATAATTGGATTGGATTAATGGAAGGGTATAGCCTATTCCAAATAACAGACCAAACAAGAAAGCAGGAAGAGTAGCATTATATGTCAAGGATGTATATACCTGTGAGGACATCCCTGATTTCTAGCATGGAAAGCAGGTTGGGACCATTTGGTTAAAAACTAAAGGGGAGGAAAAAACAGTGACGTTATTGGATGGATCTACTATAGACCTCCTAACCAGGCTGAAGAGTTGAATGATGCCTTTCTAGAACAAATGACCAAACATTCAAATGGAGAAATAGTAGCAATGTTAGTAGTCAACTACTCTGATAAAGTCACACTCTATGAAGAATGTAAGGTCCAACAAATTCCTGACCTGTCTTGCAGACAATCTTATTATCCAGAAAGCAGAGGGAGCAACAAGGAGATCAATTATTTTGAATTTGATCCCAAGGAACAGAGATGGCTGGTCAGTGGGGTGGGACTAGTGGGATCCTTACGTGAGGGTGACTACGTCCTCTTGGGATTTCTTATACAAAGTAAAAGGGAAGCCAGATGTGGTCAGGAATGTGTTCTGGACTATGTCAGTATGCTTAGGTAAATAATGGGTGAGATACCATGGTCAGAAATGCTTAAAGGGGGAAAGGGGTCCTGATGCATAGGTGTTTCTTAAAGGTGAGATGCTGAAGGTACAGTTGCAGACAATTCCAATGAGGAAGAAAAGTGGGGATATCTAATGAAACCAGGGTGAATGTATGAGTTGAGATTTAAAAGACACATGTACATGTATAAAAACTGGAAGAAGGGGAAATCGGCAAAGAGAAATGTAAATGTAGCCAGAACTTGTGAGTAGAGAATTAAAAAAGCTAATGCTCAGGATGAACTCAGGCTTGCTAGAGAAGTTTGGCTATCTTTGGAGCAAGAGAAAAGAAGAAGGAAATGGTAGGACCACTATGTGGAGAAGATGATGAAGTGCTAAGAAGGGACAGAGAGAAGTACAAACTGTTCAGTGCCTTCTTTGCCTCAGTCTTCTCCCAAAAGGAAAACAGTGCTCAAAATGCTGAAAACAGAACAAATGGTGCAGGAAGAGGACTACAGCCCCAAATTAGTAAAGAAGTAGTAAATGAATACCTATCTACTCTAAATAGATTCTAATCTCCAGGTCCATATGAGCTGCATCCAAGAGTACTGATGGATCTTGCAGAGGTAATCTCAGAGACACTGTTAATAATCTTTGAGAATTCTTAGAGGGCAGGAGAAGTCCCAGCAGACTGGAGGAGGGTGAATATTGTCCCCATCCTCAAAAAGTGAGGAAGAGACAATGTGTGTAACTGCTGATCAATCAGAGTGACATCAATACCAGCTAAGGTCCTAGAACACTCAGTCTGTGCACACTCAGAAAGGAATGCTGTGACTACTAAGAGCCAGCATAAGTTTCTCAAAAACAAAATAATAGTATTCCCTTTTTTGATACAGTTGCAAGCTTGATGAGCAGAGTGCTGTGGATGTAGTGTATCTTGACAAGGTCTCCCATGATATTCTTGCAGGTGAACTGGTGAATTTTGGATTACACAGTGGTACTGTTAGTGGATTAGTAATTGGTTGTCAGACCAAAACAAAGGACCTTATCATTGTTGAGGAAAGTGATTGTTGGGGTGCCCCAGGGTCCTGTCTTAGACCTGGCATTGTTTACCATATTTATAAATGACTTAGATACTTACGAAAGTGTGCTTATCAAATTTGCAGACAACACCAAACTATGCCAAAGAACAGGATCAGAATTCAAAACAACCTAGACAGATTGGAGACTTGGGCTAAAACTAACAAAAAGAATCTCAATGTAGAGAAATATGAGGTACTACATTTAGGGGGGAAAAAAATGAAAGACAGAAATATATGATGGGTGACAGCTGGCAGGAAAGCAGTACATGGGAAAAGGATCTAGAAATCTTAGTAGACCATGAGTTAAACATGAGTCAACAGTATGATGCAGCAGCCAGAAAAGCCAATGCAATTCTAGGCTGTGCCAGCAGGAGTACAGTGTCCAGAACAATGCAGGTAGTAGTGTCACTCTATTCTGCTTTGGTCAGACTGCACCTAGAATGCTCTGTACAATTATGGGCATAAGAGTTCAAGATATTAATAAAAAGATTATTAATAAACTTGAATGTTTCTAGAGGAGGGCAATCAAGTTGATCAAAGGACCAAAAACCAAGCCCTTTGAGAAGCAACTTAGAAAACTGATATAATTAGCTTGGAGAAGAGAATAAGAAGTGACATGAAAGCCATCTTTAAATGTCTGAAGGGATGACATGTAGGAGATGAAGTGAGTTTGTTTTAGAGACGAGAACATGAATAAGTGGGCTCAAATTACACACAAAAAAATGTGATTCTGCCTAAACATTAGGAGAACTTCTTTATTGTAAGAGCTGTCTGAGAGGGGCATAAGCTGCCTCAGAGGATGTTGCACTTTCCTTCTTTGGAAGCCTTTAAACAGAGGTTGGGTGTCCATCTCTCAAGAGAGCTTTAGTTATGTATTCCTGCATGTCAGGGGGTTGGTCAAGATGGCCCTTGTGGTCCCTTTCAATTCTGTGATTCTAAGGCCATTTCCACACTAGACTGTTATAATGCTATTATTCCACTTTCAACATCCTATGGAATTCTGGGGTTTGAGGAAAAACAAAAGAAGGTTGGGGGAAGGAAACTTTAAAATGACAGAAAGAGAACTATTGAGGGGGCAAATAACAACAAATAATTCAGTAACACATAATCAATGGTGACAGCCTCTTTGCCATTCTTTGTAAATCTTGTGGTGTGCTTGTTAATGGTAAAATAATTACTTAAATGATTTCACTGACTAGTGGCAACAAAGTAGTATTCCAATTCTAGCATTTAAGACTACTGTATTAATTTTCAAACCTATTGTTCTGGATGCTCAGAAATACAAAGGCACCTTAGAATTACCTTCCAGAGGTGGTGAACCTCCAAACTGCACATACCACAGATTGTACATGTGGCTTTCAAGTGGGAGGCAGAGAAGGGAAGATGGAGTATGTCCACATCTTGATATATAGCTAATGGAGCTACAGCTGTTCCAGAAATATGTTCTAAAATTAGATTAAACATCCTTCCTAAAATGTAAGACCTGCTGGAAATATATTTACATAGCTGACTGACATGTCTAATTCAAGGCTGGAAGGCAACTCAAATGTGTGCTGCCATTTTTGCTTGGAAAGGAGATTTTTAAAAGCTGGTTATGTTAAATTAATATGTCTGTATATCCTCTTTGTAATTCTACCAAAGGAGCACCTAAGATATTTTTTTTGAAGTAACATTCAAAAAGAGCTTCATCAGAGAGTCAAGAATGAAGAGCTGTCATTGAGCTATAATTAAGAATGGCTCAGACAGAGTGTACAGCAAGTGAGGGCAAGATAAGTTCACCAGATGGCATCCAAGTTTGTCTTTAGTGAACTGAAATACCTTGTTGAATGATGCAGTGAATAAGATCTTGAGCAGGAACCTCACGGACACTGGTAAACCTGGAAAGGACATCCCAGATCTGCCAGTAATTTACCAGGAAGGCTTTTTGAAAGACCACAAAAAGATGTCATTGGACCTGTGAATGCACAGAGAGCAAAGAGACTTCACAAGAAAGACCAAGCCACCTACAGTTAACAGTAGGCAATGGCCTTAAGCAACAGTTCCACAGGTAGTAGTGTTGGTCAAAGATCTGTTCAGAAGTGCTTAAGTGGGGAATCAAACCACGTACTGGGTCATCAAGGTCCAACTGGAACTGCAAGTAAGCAAGGATGTGTTCCTGAAGGAGACAAATTCAAGAAAGAAGAATCTGCTAGTCTGCGTAGCAGTAACAAGAGTCATGAGGTTTTCTGGTTTTCTGAACACATAGTGTAAGTTAGTGTACTACCAGAAAAAACAACTTCAAATAAGCATTAGGATGATATTCTAGAAGCTACAAGCTGTGTGCTCATGGGGCAGACAGCCTTGGAAGGTGATAGACTCTCATTTGCTAAGCGCTTTTAAGCAGAGATTGGATGGGTATCTATTGGGAATGCTGCAGTGATGGATTTCCTGCATTAAATAAGGGTGGGACTGGATGCCTTGTACAATCACTTTCAACATAGTATTTCTGTGTGGCTAAAGAGTTCCTCAGATTTACTGGAATTGTGGTTTAGTTCAGGAATTGGTGTGAGGTCTTCTCTGAGAGAGAAATAAGAATAATCTGTTGGGGTTCTTGCTTTTTGTTGTTATTTGCTGTCAAGTTGACTTTGACTTATGGTGACCCTATGAATAAGAGAGCTCCAAGATACCCTATTATTGCAGAGTCAGGACTGTGGCTTCCTTGCCTGAATCAATCTACTTGCAGTGCAGTGTTTCTCCTTTCATGTTGCCTTCCACTTTTTATGTCTGGGTGTATGTGCCTTCAAGTCATCTGTTGACTTATGGTAATCTTATGAATTTCATGGTGTTCTCTCAGGGAAGGAATACTCAGAGGTGGTTCTACAAGTTTCTTCATCTGAAATATAGCCTACAGTACCTGGTATTCATTGGCAGTCTCCCATCCAAGATCAGACGGGATCTGATGCCTTTAGGGAATTTACCAAGCATTATCATCTTTTCCAATGAGTTACAAATCAGCAAATCAGCTGCACATCCAGAAAGCAAGCTCTGAACCCGACACCCAATTGGCAGGTTTCTTCAGCCATTTTCTATCTACATAAAGCAGAAGTAACACAAATAGCTGGAGTGGCCAGGAATATTATGAGTGACAGTTTTACTTCTATGTGCATATGAGTAGGGAATGTTTGTCCTTATTTAAAAGGGTCAATTGAGAAAGAGCTTTGACTATCCTGGCAAAAGTGCTCAGAGGGTGAAAAAAAGAAGACTTGCGATGCATGTCTCAGCAGCGAAGGTGACAGATAATTCTGCAGGCCATTTATTACATGGTAGTTTATCAGTAAGCACTTGCAAAGTTGTTTTAAAGCTACTACTTAATGAATCAGAATGCTTAGCATCCACACTCAACCCTGGAATGATGACTTATCAATTAACCTCTCTAGAGGTGATAATTCACTTAGCAGGAGACAGTTTGGAGAAATGCAGCAAGACTAAAGGGAGTAGGTTTGACCGTAGGAAGGCTCATCTGACTATTAGCCCACAGCTTTTCATAATTTCTTTTGGAATTCTGTAGTTGACTTGCACCCTAGGAGCTGGTTTTCAGCTCACTTACATGCTAACAACTTAACAACATTGCATACAGTGATGGGCTGGTGGCTTCCATGTCAGCAGGGAAGCAATTCTGCTCCAGATTTTAGTCTAAGCTTTAAGGTGGCTATTAGTGATGCTGAACCTTAACCCCAAACTAGGGTCTGGACAGTGGATAGCTCCTTTAAAATTCAGACTAAAACCCAGAATGGATTCCCCACTTCACTGACATGAGAGCCACCAGCCACCACTGATGATATGCTAACATGCTCATGAGAGTCTCGGCACTATTTATGGTAAGCAGCTTCAGTGGGGTGTAGGTTTTACAACAGAACATCAATTCAGTGAGGAGGTGGTTAGCCCTGTCCCTATCCACACACAACCATTTTGTAGGATTTGTTCCTATAAAGTTGAGAATCAGTCTTTTGCCCTCTATAAAAGTCTGATACTATCTGCCTCTGACTCATAGTTTTTATAGCAACTGTATCATTAGGAGACTGCATCAACCGTGGATCTGTGCTACATGATTTATGTTGTGGGACTGAAGAACTGCAGATGCCCAAGTGCAGCATTCTTTATTTTTACGTTTAGTTCTGCTTTGGAAATAATAAGATATGGAGTTTAAATTGCATTGTCTCTTTACGCTTCCCTAATCGGATATCTTCGTCAAATGAAATCAAATTTTAGAAAATAACAAACATGTCTTATCATACACTGCTGGAAGCACAGACCTCCTTGGTACCTAATATTACTTTTTCCCTCCTTAAGAATTTGTTCAAGTAATTCTCTTTCTCTGTTATTTTTTAAAAATTCTTTCTTATGCTCTTATAAATCCCTGCAGTTTCTCTCCCAAATGAGATGTCTAAAGTCCCCCAGTTAGTCTTATAACTTGGCTCCTGCTGAGGCCTGCTGAAAGGTCTCTTGCCATTTTTCTCTTATTTCTCCCCTCAAACCAAAACTAAATCTGTGTGTTTGCTTGCTATGATCAGCCTACCAATGAATGCAATCCAGGAAAGCCTGGCTGCAGTTAAATCCCCTTGAAATCATTTAAAATGGCATGTAATTGCCCCTTGCTTTCTCTGGATTGCTCACAGCATGTTTTTGGCCTTAGCATTTCTTTCTTTCTTTCCTTTCTTAAAAAGGCTATCGTAGAGCCAACTGCCCAGGGGGAAATAACTACACTTTTACTCAGGCACAGGATTGAGTAGAGCATGTTGAGGGGAGGGGGGGACAAACAGGTTTTTTTTACTTTACAAGTCCAAGAATCCTCCAGCCAATGGGGTGCATACTGGCTGGGGGATTCTGGAATTTGTAGTTCAAAAAGTAACTTTTTAAAACACTGGGCTCAGTGATACTGAAAACAGCTTAGATCTGGGCTTACTATTGTCTCAGGCAAAGGCTCAGCTGCTACCAGTTAATCACATTTAAATCACACACCAAATGGTGATTTAGGACTGAGAATGAGGCAGAGGAAATCCAAAGCATTTTGCAGCCTGAGAGAAAGCTTTCCCTTACCTCCTTCCCAGTCCAACATGCAGAGGCCAAACAGATTGTGAACTGAACTTTATGTTGAGCTGATAACGGGACAGAATCTCCCAGTATTGCTGGTGTGAGGGTGGCTAACTAAATTGAAGAGGTGCAGACCAAGTTGTGTGGCACATGGGGATGTCAGTCCTCCCAATAGTTCACCACCATTCCCTGATATTTGCTACCTGAGGCAGCTTCCCTTTCTCTTGTCTGTTAGTAGGGATGACCCTCTGATATTAAGCTAGAACCTGTTCTAGTTTAGTGCAAAATGTTTTTTGGAGGGGAGGGCATTTAGTGTCTTTCTCCTTCATGGTCTGGAACCAAGCTGTGCAGGAACCTGCCTCATATCACATAGTATAAACCAGAACAGTCTCTGCTCCGACAAGTGGTGGCTGTTCAGCAGAAGTCTTTCATATCACCTCTCATTGATCCTTCTAGTTGGAGATGCCAGAAACTCCACTGGAGCCTTTTTATTTAAAAGCACTACCAATGAGTTGCTTAAATTTTACCATATATATGCATGAATTAGTATTAAAATACAAATATAGACATTAAAAAAATAACTACAAGATCATCTTAGAACATTTTCTCATAAATCATAAGAGAATCCAGGAGGAGAGGATCAATAATAATACAGTTAACATACAGATTAAAGGGAAATCAGATACTGAAGAATTTATTTTCCTGGTTCAAGGACTACCTTTGTGGCTTCACTTGTGCTGTAGGTTTCTCCGTAATAACTAAACACCAAGTTTTACATCTCCATTGACTTACTAATAAAAGTTTTATCTGTTTCCAGTTTTGCACAATCTTTTGTCTTGCTGCCAAACATAGGAAATTAATTCATTCTCTATGTAACAAAAATATATTACTTCCACAGAAAACAGTTAAAAGAACTAATTTTGCTGCTCGGTTTATGCCTAGTTAGGTAGTCACTTCAATTTCCATGGAGACCAAAATCCAGAAATTAAAAATGGGAAGACAAGACCATCAAAGGTGAAAAGATATGCCTGAGGTTATACAGCCTCTGCAACAGGTTTTTGACATTTTATAGTTTATGTGTGCTAAACATATTGGGGTACAATACCACCAATGCAAAAGATTCAGACCATGTTCTCCAACCTTTGCATGGAAGGTTCTTGTTGGAATGTTACTCTACTCTTTCCTCTACATTTTATCATTAGTTTATGGTACCTAAGTCCCTTTTCCAAACCAATTTAGGACCAGACAAATTAGGGATCAGAGCTGGTAATAACTATTGCACTTGTGGTTTCAAATATTTCAGGTTGTACACTTCAAATCACACCAAGGTGAGATTGGCTAAGGCTCTTGCACTCTGTTCTCTTTTGAGCTAACTACGACACAAGTCACGGAGGTATCACAGGGCTTAGCATCAAGTATTTATGCAATGTCAATGAATTATATAGCACCATTTCCCTAAGATGGTTCTTACTGAATTGGACCACTGAGTTGCAGATGGACTGTATATTTAAATGTTCACACCCACAAAAATGTCTCTCACATGTTTCCAGACAGTATTTTATGTTCTTTGATAAATATGTCAGGCAGCACACTTGGTATAACTGTTCTTGAATTTCAATGACGATGAGTCAAATGCTAGAAAAGTAACTGTTTTAGGTCTGATTGGTACATGACGTTTCTCCTATCACATTGTCAAATTTTGAAGCATTTTTTTTCCTGACAAGGTAATAGCTCACTTTTTCACACGGAGACTGTTTTCACACAAATGGTTCCTCATGTGAAAATGAGATGACAAGTTACTGTGTATGAACTTTACCACCTTTAAAAAAGTGTGAACCCAGCTTTGGTTTCAAGTAGCAAAAAGTACTACTTAATGATCTGATCTCCTGCATGTTTAGGGGAAAAGAATTCCTCCTGAATTCAGTGATTTAAGCTTCCTAGGGCCTTTCCGCGCTATACTGTTCTAGTGCTATTATTCTACTTTCAACATCGTATAGAATCCTGGGGTTTGCAGTTTAGGGAGGAGCATTTAGAATTCTCAGTCAGAGAGCTCTTTGGCCAAATAAACTATAGCCATTTTTAGAAGTAGCCGGCAGTAACAATGGCGGCCAATCGAGGTCCTCACCATCTTTCTCTTCCTCCCCCTCCTCCTCCTGTCCCCAGCTGCCTCCCGCCATCCAATGCTTCCCCCACTTCTCTTCCCCCCCTTCACACCTGTCTCCAGTCCCAACAGCAGCAACCCCTCATTTCTCTTCCTGCACACACTGGCAGCTTAAGCATCTCCCAGTTTCCCAGACCAGGAAAACTCAACTGAGTTTTACTGAAATGACCAGCTACCTCTCATCATCTGTAAAGAGAGGCATGGACCTTCAACCTCTTCAATAATCAAATTGGTGAAAGTCAAACCTGCGAATGTGAAAGACTGATTGTATTGCCAGAGCATCACCAACACTTTAATTTCACATTGCTGTAAATTCTAGCTTTACTATTAGTCTTTTCTCACTATTAGTCCACAAAAGCAACTGCACTATTTATTATTGCTTTTAATATTTGTGTACGGATTCAGATATAGCCACATGGCATATCTGAATAACACTGAACTGCATTTACTGGAAAGCAGGCTTATTTTGCTCATTTCCTTACTCTAAAATGTTGGACTATTATGTGTGTATGTGTCTTCAAGTTGCCTGTTGACTTCTGGTGGCCTCCTGAATTTCATAAGGTTCTCTCAGCACAAAGAACATTCAGAGGTTGTTTGCCAGCTCCTCCCTTGCTAATATAGCCTACAGAACCAGGTACTTGTTTGTGGCCTCCTATCCAAGTACACTAGGGCTGATGATGCTTAGCTTAATCAGATAAGATCTGGTGTGTTTAGGGTATTTAGCCAGTATGCACCCCATTGGCTGGAGGATTCTGGGACTTGTAAAGTATTTAGCCTCACAATTGCACAAAACTTTACATATGCACAAATCTTTACACAGTCTTATAGAGCAGGAAATGTTATAGATGTTATTGGACTGCATTTCCCATCATTTCTCACCATTGACTATGCTTAGTAGGGCTGATGGGAGTTGCAGGTCATCAACATCCAGAATGCCATCCAACCCCCACCCCTGCAAAGTTACGATAGAGATAGCAAATCTAGTAGAAAAGTTGAGGATGATTTAGAAAGCAGTCTGGTTCATTACAATTCATGAACATAGCATGCAGTCGATTATGTACCAATGCCTCTTTTCCATGGGTGTTTGTACAATTTATGCAGCATTATCACAGTTATTTCACTGTGGGTAATTGTACAGCTATTTCTTGAACTTTCATGTGTTTGTAAATTCATCTTCCATAAATCCACCCTTCACAACATGTACAGTAGCCCAACTAAATGAATACCCTTCACAATCATTCAGATAACATTTTTCCTGACAATATCACTCTAAAGAAGGGATAGTATCACTATTCCCATTTTACAGGAAAATATTGTGAAACCAAGTTTGCTAACTGTTCTCTTGAAGTGCAGCAGCTGTCCTGGGACATGCATGAGCTAAAAACTGTGCCACTGGAAATGGCTTAGTCAATAATTCTGCAGGATTTGTAGAATTTCTCATATATGGAGCATTTCTATTACATCTCATAAACAGTGTGCGGTTTAACAGAGAATAAGAGCCAGTTCTAGTTTCTGAAATGCAAAGTTCACAGAAAAAGAGGCTACTGTAAGTAAGTTATTCTCTTAGTGAGGGTCCTGGGGTAGAGCATTCGCTCAGCTTCCAAGCCCCAAAGACTCCTTAATTCGCCTGAGACTCAGTAGTGCACACAGGTAGGTTGGAACACATGTTCTGTTTATTCAACTAAAAGGAAGAGAAAACTCATCTAGCAACATAACTTACAAATGCAGAACTAGATTATTCCAAGCTCCATCACATATGACTAAGGCTACATGGAAGTATCAGTGGGAACACCAGATTAGTTCTATTAAAGGATGCTATGCAAATAACTTCTGGATATATATTTTCATGATTAAAAGCAGGTATAATGAAGGAGGCCACTGGGTTGTAGTTTGCAAATAGACCAAAGAACTATGTCAAATGGTGTAAGAGGATTTCAGCATCTTCCCTCTTAAGGAGATAGGCTTCTTGTGACCTTTTCAGAGGGATTATCCATGCAATAAGGTGACTGTGTGACATATTTTCACAGTTTAAGATGTATAAACGGGAAATTCAAGGACTGATTTTTAAATGTCTCAGGACAGAGTTGGGTAGTAGATATCCCTTTCGTCATTAGGCTGCAATTCCCATCAGCCCTAGAGAACATAACCAATTGTGATGAGTGCTGGGAGTTACAATCCAACATTAGCACAAAGGGCCACATGTTCCCAGTCCCTGACAGAATGATATAGGGGAGCTTACTGTGGGTTAGGCACCCAACAGATACATGCTCTTAGAATCATAGAATCGGAAAAGACCACAAGGGTAATTGAATCCAACCCCCTGCCATGCACACACACTCAAAGCATCCCCAGCAAATGGCCATGTAGCCTCTGCTTAAAAACGTCCAAAGGAGGTGAATCCACCACACTCGGAGGCAGCATATTCCATTGTCAAATGGCTCTTACCATCAGGAAGTACTTCCTGATGTTTAGGTGAAATCTCTTTTCCTGTAGTTTGAATCCATTGCTCTGCATCCAAGCCTCTGAAGCAGCAGAAAACAAGCTTGCTCCATCTTCAACATGACATCCCTTCAAATATTTAAACATGGTTAGCATGTCACCTCTTAACTTTCTTTTTGTTAGGCTAAGCATACCTAGCTCCCAAAGCTGTTCTTCATAGAGCATGCTTTCCAGATCCTTCCCCATTTTGGTTGCCCTCCTCTGGATGCGTTCCAGCTTGTCAATATCCTCCTTGAACTGTGGTGCCCAGAACAGCACATAGTATTCTAGGTGAGGTCCAACCAAAGCAGAATGGAGTGGTATTGTTATGTCCCTTGATCTTGGTACTATACTCCTATTGATGCAGCCTAGAATCGCATTGGCCTTTTCAGCTGCAGCATCACACTGTTGACTCATGTTCAGCTTGTGGCCCACTAAGACTCCTAGATCCCTTTCACACTTACTGAAATCCTGTACTAGTGATATTCAGCTGGAAATTACAGATGGCAGTTTATGTATTCATCCATGTCTGATGAAGGTACAGATATTAAAGAAGTCCTTTTCAGACATTATGTCATATGCTGTGAAAGCACGTGGAATAGGCAAGGGCATCATGATGTCAGATATGTTCATTTCATGTTTGAAATGCCCATGCACTCAACCCTAAAATGAGGACATATAGCTTGGGGAATGGATTTGCTGTAGCAGTCCTACATTCTGAATGTATGTGTTCTTGCACAAAATAACAAAAAAAAAAAAGGATGGCAGAATAAAACAATTAAGAAATAGAGCTATGCTTCCTGGGTATGTATTAAATTGACAGTGTGGTTGATTCTATGTGTGGTGAAGTTATTTGCTGTGCTGTTAGAAAACTTTTATAAAATGTAGTTCATAGTTACACAAAACCAAACTAAATCAAATCTGTGTATTTTACATGTACTGTCACCATTGTTGAATGGTTGGGTGTGAATCAACTCTTAAGGCCCTATCACACTACACAGTTGTAGCACTATTATTCTTCTTTCACTGCCATGGCAACATCATATGGAATCCTGGGATGTGTAGTTTAGGGAGAGAGGTTTAGAATTTTTAGACAGAGAGTTCTTAGGCCTCACTAAACTACAAACCTTCAAATTCCGCAGGGTGTTGGCATGGCAGTTAAAGTGGAATAGTAGTGCTATAACAGTGCACTGTGATAGAGTCCTTAGATGCACCATCTTCTATTGATGGGTTGACCATCAGAACTTACAATGCTGAAGAAATTATATAGGATCAATCCACTTTATTTTTAAAGTGCCCAGTCATTCTTACATGTTGGACATTGCAGTCAAAGCAAGTGGGAGCTGTATGTTTATGTGGGAGGAGACTTCATCCCCATTTTTGAGCTAGATCTCCAAATCAAATATAGTGGTTGGCTTGTTTAATTCCAAGTTAAAACCTTGCTTAGTTAAGACTAGGGTCCACTCCTTGTTTCCAGTAGCCAAAGGGCTAATGTGAGAGGCTTGGATTGCTTCTTATGCAGCTTTTAAAAATAAAATTCAGAATGTCCTTCCCTTCCCACAGGACTCAGTGTAAATAAGGTGTTAGTGTTGGCCCTGTGCTGAGTCCCACATCTCCCTTTCTCTTTAGTCAACTTACAAATTTAAGCAGCTTTGGAAGGACTCAGAAAGATTTATGAGCAAAATGTAAATTAAGTTTGTAAGGGAAAGGTCTGTCAGGCCAGATAAATTGTCCATGGACAGAAAAAGACCTCTCAACGGACAAACATTGGGGAAGATATTTGTGTGTGACTCTTCTCACACAACCACAATGTGCCCAGTGTCCCCCCCCGCACCTGGCTTACTTTGTGGTGATTAATGGATCATCTTTATAACATAACAATTCACCAACTTTGGTTCTGTATTTCTTTTTGATATGGGTTGACTGAAAAATTGCCATTTGTCCTTGTGATTAATGATTCATGCAAGCCAGTTGTCATTTGTGCGGTGCATTTGCGTAGTAGAGAATGCTTTGTGGGCACTTAATTTCTGAGTAGTTCTGTAAATTGTCTGGTTGAAATCATAGTCAATGTTTTCTTTTCAAAAATGTAAAAAGCAAAAAATAGCTACATTCTATTGACATTGAATGAGACCAATCCCTGTGTCCTCAATATAAGAATCTTCTCATTCCAGGTTTAGAGATAAGGGACGTTTGTATTTATGCAAGTTTTATCTGATGCATGGAAATCTGATTTAGAATAACTAACTGAAGTTAGTCTGTCCTCATTATCTTACTAGACTAAACTGACTACGTTTTTCCTTTGCTTCAGCAACTTAAATGTTAAATTGGTGACTCTTCCATTTAATCTTTCCCATGCTATTGCTATTGACATTAGGCAGTATGTAGGGAAGCACCTGCATTAATCTTCTAGATTTTGTTTTTATCAGAGCTGTAAAAAGGTGTTGGCTGTTGTTCTTTTTAACTGCCATGTGTATTTCTAAAACTGCTAAGAGCCTCGTGGTTGTAAGCCTCTGTGGAAGGCCCACATTTCCCTCACTACATCCACCCCCCACCCCTGCTATCGGTTGCTAGGGCTTGCATGTATCCTAGCTACAGTGCCTAGCAAATAGCTGACTAGCTCTTTGGAAAGCCAATATCACAGCTGAGATCTCTAGACACCACCACACGCAGTCTTCCTGCTATAGAAGCTTCTCTCAGCTAATGCTATGGAGGCAGTTGCTTCGCTGAAGATGAAGCGAGAAGGCTGGTGCTTTGCTGAGATAAAGGAAAGATAAGGAGGATTGCCCGGAAAGGGGAGAGGATGTTCTTGCATGTGCGTGCATTATGCTTGGAAGCCGATAATCATAAGCATAGGGGCTATGCTGAATTGATCAGGGCTTGGCTCCTCAGAGCTGCAGAATGCCTCTATTGTTTATAGCCCCGTTCCCTGGCTTCTTTCCCCACATTGCCTTCTAGAAACAGCGCCCGCTGCTTGTACTAATCTGCTGAGACGCTGTTTTCCTAAGGCTGAGGCCATTCTCAGATATGGCGAAGGGGTCTAATCAGAGCAGGCACAAATGGAGTGCGCTTCACACATTCCTCCGGTGCAACATGAACCCAGAGACCCAGCGCGTGGTGGTCTTTGTCATTCTGCTCTTTCTCATCATCATTAATGTTGTGCTCATGTTTCTCCTGGCGTTTTATTGAAGAGCGAGTGGGACTCTTGTTGCGTGGCAAAAAGTGTACATTGGGGGCTTCTCCCAGGATTGGCTACAAATCAGCAGGTCAGCTCGTCATTGTCTGATTCTGGTTTGCCTTGTCTTCTGTCATCGGCGTGTGTCTTAGAGCATGTCTTCTTTATCATCAGCGCACTGTCTCTTTTTCTCTTCTCTCCGTTATTGCAATTCCTGGTCCCAGTGTCTCCTGTGCCACAGTGTCCAGGCACCATCACATCACTGAGAGGGAAGAAATGCTGCACCCAGCTTGTTTAACTGAGTAGGTGCCAGTCAGTCACCTCTGGTCCTAATTGTCACAATGATCTCGGAGGCAGGCATCCTTGGCCTCTTGGCTGAGTGGACTTGGAAGTGCTCAGCAGACTGTATCTGTGTGCTTCATTGGCTTGTTAAATGGCACTTACTTGATGAACTATTTTTATTATACAAGGAAATGGCTACATGTCTGCAGCTGCCGTGAGAAAAGCCTGGTCCATTAAGAGCTAGCATTGCTCTATAATTGAGACCTTTGGGGCTCTCAGAATATGTGCACTGGGATGTGAGTAATGCCCAATTAGCTGTAATTGATTAATGGTGGATCATTAGAGTACATCAGGAATCTTGTGTTTACATTCAGCGACTACACCGTGGAATGGATGTCTTCATGGGCTTTTATCCCATTTTAATTGATGACTTGAAGTGCTCATGTACAATAAGGCACATGAAAATTGTGGGATCTTTGGAGACTAATGTGGTTTTTTGTCCCTTCTGTTTCTACCTGAAAGGCAGCACCAAGACATTTTTGGGAGGGGAGTTGAAACAAGTCTTCTGAAACAGATAGAATGAGTGGGTTGTGGTGGTGGTGGGAAACATGCAAATTGGTACTATCAGATTCTGTTGTTTCTTCAAGACACATTGAAGTTCCAAGACATTCTGTAATGTTGTCAGATGGAAAACTCACATGACTTGCTTACTATTCAAGCCTTGGAGTACATTCTTCAGCTTCCCAGGAATACGACAAGCCCCTTTCTTGACATTGCAATTGAGTTTCCCTTTTCTTCTGTATTCCAGTGTTTGCCAATGAAGATGCTGTGTCTCCTTCGAGTTACATGCTGATTCCTAAAGGAACTAAATTCAGTCTTTGTTGCTTGGTTCTGTGTGTCATGTCCTCTGCAGTGTTCTCTGTCCTAACAGAGTTTGAAAAAATTAACTTTTTTTGGGCTATAGTTCCCAGAATCTCCCACCCAGTACTGGCCACAGCGCATGGTGGCTAGTAGATTCTGGGAATTATAGTGTAGAAAAGGTAAAGGTTTCCAAGCTCTGGTCCAAACTATTTTCCTGGGTCTGAATAGTAACACTGACATTGCACCAAAATCCTGCCTCTAACTCACAAATCCACAGAAAATGTATTTTGTGTTTTTATGGTGTGTGGAAATAAGCCAAGGTTATTCAGAGTGCTGCAGACCTGATAACTAATCAGAGTTCAGAACAATTTTTCTACATAGTTTCTATTCATGGGATAAAGAGCCAGAAAATACAGGAGCATGCAGAATTTTGTAGAGCTACTTTCATAATACTGTATAAAGTTGGGGAAAAATGAACTCAACCACAAGTTTGCTTAAAACTTTTTGTTTGCTAAAACTTCATTCCTTTTGTGTACTTTGTATACCTTCTGAGAGCTGCTTGGGGGAAAACAGTGTTTGATTTCATGGCAAATTCAACAAAATGAATGACAGAACTAAATGCATTCTCAAAAAGATAAAGGCCTCAGACTGCATCCGTTAGTCCCAGCTCCCTTTATTATAACCTCTGTTCCTTTTTGATTACTGCCTTGAGCAATGTATTTCAAAAGATGTTGTATAAATTTTAAATTTAAATAAAAGTGGTGTTGCTGGAGGAATCAATAGTGTTAATAAAAAAAGAAACACTTGTTGTTTTATAATATCTAAACTTAACATACTAAGGACAAGTGTGTTAATATGAAGATCATTTTTAAACTCACTTGATTGGTGTGAATGACTGCAGCCCACCCTAGCCTGTTCTAATTGCACTGAGAGTACTGCCATTAGTTGTGCCAGTTAAATACTGTTAACATCCATGGGATGTTAATGTCCAGTTAACATTGATTGTTCCACCAGTGCTAGGCAGACAATAGCCACTGCTGACACAGATTTCTATCATTACCTGGATCAGCATTTGCATCTGAGAATTCGTTACAGACTTGGATGACTGTCAAGCTGTTCACAGTGAAGCTCCAAAGATGGAGTTAATGGAGAAAGCCCGGTTGCTGATCATGTGAATCCACCCTGACACACTCCAAAGGCTCTGTATACATTGTACCCCATGGCAAAATGAATATTGAGGTTATTTTGTTGATATAGTTCTCCAAACATTTATTCACAAAATACTGTAGGTTTCTAATACTGATACTTATAATTTTTAGTGGGTAGGTTCTTATACAAACAATCCTTTTATGATGACTATTCAGATATAAATATGGCAAACTGTATTCAAACATTTATGAACTAAATCCTGCATCTGTTCAATGCCCCATTGGCAGTTACTAGTACCAGAAGACCCTGCATGAAAAGTGGAGGGTATGAGATAAACCTGAATAGAGTTGTGGTAAAATATATCATATTGTATTGTTTAGAGTAGAACCATTGAAATCAATAGGACAAGATGGTTATGACTACAATCAGCCCTCCACATTTGCGGGTTTCACTTTTGTGGATTTGATTATTCATGGATTATTTGCTGTCACCGCTGCTGCCTCCCTATGCCATTTTTAATAGAGACTGCAAGCTTTGTGAGGCTGAGAAACTGTGAACGAGGCTTGTAAGTCTCTGTTAAAAATGGTGTGGGGCAGCAGTGGAAATGGCAGTAAGCCCCACCAGCCAGCCACTTCTGCTTTGTGAAGGGTCCCTGATGCCTCAAAGGAATCCACGGTGGGTTGAATACGGTGATCATACTTTTTGTGTGTGAAATGTGGTTTGGGAAGGCCTAGGCCATTTCCACACAATGACATTCTTCCACGTCATCTTGCTGCAGTTCCGGCTCCAGAAAAGACTGCGTCAGCAATGCTCCCCTCTGCACCCGCTCAGTCCATGCGGAAGAGAACACAATGGTGCCACATCTTTCTGCAGTGTAGCTGGGTTTTTTTTCCATTGCTGTGCTATGGAAGGAAGTGTCGCCAATGCACTTCCACAGCTTCTGCATGACCAGAAGTGATGGGGTGTTGCGCAATCGCAGACTTGAAATGGATTTTTTTCTGTTTTGCGAAAACTGTGCAAGCATGACGCTCCGCAACAGGATGGCAGTGGGACGGCGACAACATCATGCGGAAGTGTGGTCTGCCAACCGCTACCATCCTGTGGCAGAAATGAGACAGCGACATCGTGCGAAAAGGGCTCACAGTTTTTGCACTTTCACGGGGGTCCTGTGCCCCTAACCGTAGCGAATGTGGAGGGATGACTGTATTTTAAATCCTATTGGTTCCAGTGGGTCTTCTTCAAGCATGGCCAAGCCAAGATCCAATTCATTGTCAGAAGTGAACAATCTTGTTCTTGCGTTTATATGCTGCCTTTCCCACCTGGAAGGCATTCAAAGCAGAGCACACTACAGCTTCCAAGCCCACTGGATCAGCTTTGTTGCATTATGTGTCTTTAGATCAAAAGCAGGCAATTTGAGGCCCTCAAGATGTTGTTGTTGCAACTTCTATCATCCCTTGCTATTAGCTATGCTGGCTGTGGATGTTGGGTGTTGCAATCCAATAATCTTTGGAAAGCCACATGTTAATTTCCAGTGTTTTAGGTCTTGGTCCTGGGACATATGCACCTTCCACATTTAGATTTTGAGGAACTCCTTTTCTGGTAACTGTACAGTGATCATGCTCTTGCCCATTCCTTGTTTTCACAGCAGTAACAAAATATGCACAAGGCCCACAAAAGCAGGAAAGAGAGGTAGGGGTAGGGAAACCAGTTGATCTGAGATGGAGGGTTATAAGCAGTCTTGGTTGAGTTCCTACTTAGGAATCCAGTTCTCACCACTGGGTTTCTCTTGGACGTCACACTACCTGTGGGGAGATAGGCCATTTCTGCACTACGCTGTTATGGGGATATTCCACTTTCAACATCCTGTGGAATTCTGGGGTTTGTATTTTACTGAAGCCAAAGAGCTCCCTGGCCGAGAATTCTAAAAGCCCCTCCGTAAACTGCAAACCCCAGGATTCCATAGGATGTTGAAAGTGGAATAAAATAGCACTATAACAGTGTAGTGAGGAAACGACCTAGAAGAGGTGGTATCCAGCTTAGGATGATACAAGGCTAATAGGCTGACCTAGCCTCTCTTATTCATTTACTGACACCCAGATTAGACTTTTTTTCTTTTACTCTGTGTAGACTGCCTACGCAGGCATTTCACCCACATGCCAGCAAGGATCAGGCAGCTGGAAAATGTATAGCACTGTACTAGTTGCACTGGTTATTTGTGCATTTCTAGGCCACCTTTAAAGTGCTCATGGTGACCTTTAAAGAGTTAAACAATTTGGGGCCATAAATATGACTCCTGCACCATACAAATGTATGCAGGCCTTGAGATTACCTGTTGAAGACCCTGCCGGTGGGCTTGCTTGTGGTAAGTACTGACATCTTAATCCAAGCACACATGTGCATGGAGCGGGGGGAATCTCTTCCTCTTGACATTACAGGATGATCCCCCACTAAATAGATTATGGGCTGGTCCTGTTAATAAGATCAGTGGGATGGGTTGGTAGCAGAGACTGGAGTCCCTTATCACACTACACTGTTATAGTGCTATTATTCCACTTTGTAGTTTGGTGAGGCACTGGGAGCACTAGAGCTCTCTGGCTGAGAATTCTAAATGCCTCTCCCTACACTGCAAATCCTATGATTCCATGCGATGTTGCCATGGCAGTTAAAGTGGAATAATAGCACTATAACAGTGTAGTGTGATAAGGCCCTGAGTGTTCTTGATACTGACCTCATGTTTATATTCTCCCAATGGATTTATGGTTCTACAGCTTTTTAAATGGGCCTTAAAAAGACAAATATTTGCATTTTATTCCAGGATTTATAGTGCTGCTAGTCTGAAACTGTATGAAAGTTGTAGTATATAATCAGAATGATATGCTGCTGTTTGAATTGGTTTATATTGCTACTTTAAAACGTTTCTTTTGTTGAAATATGATGTTGTATTGTTTTCTGTAGGCTACCTTATGAGAGGACTTGGCCTAAAAACAAACAAACAAACAAACAAAAGAATGAACACTTAGGGGTAGCTTGAAATAGATTTCTTTATTAGCTTTCTGGCAAAGTTATTCAATATAATATTCTACAATATGGCATTTAGAAACTAGAATGTTTTCTTTGCTTCTCTAACAGTCACTCTAAAATCATAGCTGACTGGACTGGCTTCCTAATGAAGTTCATTCATGCAGAGCTTGGACAAGTTGTTTTTTGGGGACAACAATATCAGAATCCCCCTACCACAAGCCAGAATAGCCACTGGCCATGCTGATTAGGGGAGTCAGTACATCCAAAATGTTAACTTTTCCGAACGCTGCATAAATGGAAATTTCTAGAAGATGCTAATTACACAGCTATCAACATAGCCAAAACAACCGCTACTCATTCCCAATGAACTCCCCACCATTTTTACAAACAGAATTCTTGTTAATATTTTACTAGTCTTATTTCTAAAACCTCATTTTATATGCGTCAGCGTAAGCTTTCATGGACTCCCAGTCCACATCTTCAGATGCAACTGAAGAAAAGGACTGGAGTCTGTGAAAACTTACGCATGAGAGCTGAAGGCTTAGATACTCCTAAGTGGCCAACCCTACCTGAATATACAGGAGAAGGCTTAAATCTAGAGCCATTTCTGCACTAGTGGCGATTTCTGCACTAGTGGCCATTTCTACCAGTGGTCCCTCCTGAAACTGCAAACCCCAGGATTCCATAGGATGTTGAAAGTGGAATAATAGCGCTATAACAGTTTAGTGCAGAAATGGCCTAGGAGTACCCTGTCCTGTGTATCTGCTTCTTTGGAGAGAATGTACACCCTTTCAAAACAGGCCATATACCTTCTCTCAGAACCTTCAGTTAACTGTATTTCCATCTTCATTAAGCTTTATTTTATCTCCCTTGTTGACTGAACCTAGACAGTGATTAGTAAATCGTGGTTGTTTTCTGTGAATTTCCTCTCTGGAAACAGATTTGCAGTGAGTAGCATCCAAGGCTACCCCTATCGTTAAACAGAATGAGACAACTACATCAGGCAGCAGATGCAGGGGAGCACTAGAAACAACCTCTCAATTGTTTTCCATGAACTTTCCAGCTGTGTCCCTTTGCTGGAGGGCAGAGCTGTGTGTGCCATGCAAAGATTATGTCACCTCCAAAAACCAGCCTTTCTGCTGAGGTGTGGACGTTCTCCTATGCCTCAGCAGACACAAGTGCCAGTCCAGTCAGCTGGTATATATACTGGGAAGAGGTTGCCATCTTATCCCTTCCCTCAAGTAACAAAATGTCTTGAGATGGCCTTGCTGCCCTTCTCAGTTTTTGGAACTCCTCTTCTGCTCAGCTCTCTGTTGCTCCAAAGCCACCACTAAGGCCATTTCCGCACTAGCCTGTTACAGCGCAATGATTCCACTTTCAACATCCTATAGAATCCTGGGGTTTGCAGTTTCGGGAGGGGCCAGCCCCTCCCGAAACTGCAAACCCCAGGATTCCAGAGGATGTTGAAAGTGGAATCATTGCGCTATAACAGGCTAGTGCGGAAATGGCCTAAGTTAGGTATGAGGGTTCCGTACTTAGCAAGTAAAAATAAGCACCCATCCTGCTACTTATCAAGGTTACAAGTGGATTCTGCTAACATTTTTTAAAAAAGGGATAAGAATATTTGCAAGTAAATAATTCTGCAGCTGGTAGGGGAGAAGATCCTAGAGGGTAAGTGAGATCAAGGATGACAGCTGCCAGTGCTAGGTGGAAGATCCACTTGTGAAGAGTCCAATGAGTTTGGGCAGCAGTATACGTTTCCTCCAAGGCATAGCTATTGTGTACTCCCCACCGCCTGCCAGGCATTCTCTCCTGAACGGCAGCAGTTGTACACACAGGAGCCAAAAACAAGGCGTATCACTGGGATTCATGAACAGATTTTGCTCCAAAGATTTGCAAAGATTTTTTTCCCCTGAATTGTACCACTCCAGGAGTATATCTGCACTATACCATTGTAGCAGTTTGATACCACTCTAACTGCCATGTCTCTTTCCTACTGAATCATGGAATTTGTAGTTTGATGAAGAGCTTAGAATTCTCTTTTCACTTTGGCTCACTCCCCTGATCTAGAGCACCAGAGCTCCCTGTAGCAGAGAACTCTAGGTTTCCCATCAAATTAAAAGTCCCGGGATTCCAATGGATAAAGCCATGGTGGTTACAGTGGTATCATGATTCTAGGCTGCAGGAAGGGTTGATACTCAGTGAAACAAATTCTCATATACATAGACAAACAACAAGCTGGGGGAAACACTAACACAACATTTTGTTCATGGAAAAAAGAAGCTGCTATTTCCAACAACTGGATGTGCTCTGGCATCTTGTCTTAGGGCCTTTCCTCACTGTATAACTATTGCACTATGATTCCACTTTAACTATCATGGCTGCCTGCTATGGAATCCTGGGTTTTGTAGTCTTGGGAGGTACTGGAGCTCTCTGGCTGAGAGTACTTAATATCCCTCCCTAAGCTACAAATCCTATGATTCCATAGAACAGAACCATGGCTGTTAAAGTGGAATCATAGTGCAATAGTTATTTAATGCAGAAAGGCCCTTAGTTAAAAAAAGTGGTCATGATGGTTGGAGATCCTGGGTACCGTAGTCCAAGAGTAATATTTCCCAAGTTCTGCATATCATTGCAGCTTACCTTCATCAGCTGCTCAATGTAATCTAGATCTGGGAATGCAGCTATACCTTAGTTGACCAAGTATGTGTGTTCCTGGGCAATGGTTTTTTCCCCCTTCTTTCACCAGCTTCCATTTTTCTTATAATTTCCTTTTTGGTCTATCAATCTATGCTTTATTAACATGCTGGACATAACTGGTGAGGCAGGCTAATCTGTATTCCCTTTTTCTCTGGGGTTTGCTATTTGTGCATGGCCAGTACAGGTTTCTGGAGGCAGCTGCTGTTTACCTTGCTTATTGTAAGCAAGTGCACACAGCTACTGTAATACTGGCTAGAGTACAATCCCATTCTTTCCTGGCTTGAGCTTTTATTTCATTGTTTACTGCAGACATGCTGCTGCAGCCTGACACTGGAAGTCTGTGTTTCTCCATTTGCCCTTTGCATTCCTCCCATGCTGGTGTTGTTGCAAGACTTCTAGTTGTATGGAGGATGGGGAGCAAAATTGTATGCAGGGGGTGAACACAAGCATAAAAGAGACTTTTAAAAAAGGAAGGTTTTTTTTTCCAGAGGCTTTGTTAACTAAGATATGCTGGTATAAGGATTCTTTGCCTTTGCACCATTATTTCTTTTAAAAAAGAATTAATTTGTCTTTGCTTGGAGAGTTGAGTTATTCAAAGTGCACTCATGCTTCAACCACACTACACAAAAGAAGAGAATACTAAAGCCTCAGGACTCCCTGGCATCATCGGGGTTGCGGAGGAGGTGGCAGTGAAGGAAGAATGAGGAAAAAGAAAAAAGGTTGGAAGGAGAAAGCAAGTTGGTTTTTGTCTCTGAGTACACCATGTTAGCATTACTACTAATTCCATTTAATTCTCACCTTGGGAGAAGAATCAGCAGGGAAACCTTGCTTCATCTTTTACACCAAAATAAGGGCCTGTTGCCTCAGAGAGCCTCATAAAATTTAGCTTCCAAACACATTATGGAATTAGACAATTCAGTGGCAGCATACAACTGTATCTGAGTTAAGGAGGTGGGTTACAGCAACAACAGAAAGTGTGTGTGGACTCTTTGAGTATGTGGACTCAAAAAGTTATTCTTTTGGACTACAGCTCTCAGAATCCTCCAGCCATCATGGGGGCTGGCCTCATTCTGTTTGAGGGGTTGTTGGAGTGGTGGTTCAAAAAGAGTACCTTTCCAAAGCTCTGATGCTTTGTGAATTTCTTAGAGGCCTCAGGAACACAGTAGTGGCTTATATGGATATGCAGCCAGATCCAGCAGGATTCATAGAATCACAGACTTGGAAGGGCCCCACGGGCCATCTTCTTCAGTCAAAATCTATCCTTCTGTAACTTCAAACCATTTGACCTGGTCCTACCCTCCAAGGCAGCAGAGAATAATCCTGCACCTCCTCTTTGTGACAGCCCTTGAAGTATATAACATCATCCTTCAGTCTTCTCTTCTCCATGGTGAACATGTCCAACTCCTTCAACCTCGTCATATATTTTTTTCTCCATACTTCTTATCATCCTTGTTGCCCTTCTCTGAACCTGCTGCAACTTGTCCATATTCTTCTTTAAATGAACACAATATTCCAGATGAGACCTGACAAGTTCAGAGTATAGTAGAATGATTATTTCTCTTGACTTGAAAACTATGTTTCTATTAATTCAGAGTAAGATAGCATTTGCCTTCTTTGCTGCAGCATCACACTGCTTGGTCACATTCAGTTTATGATCAGCAATAATCACAAGGTCCTTTTCATATGCAGTACTGCTGAGCCAAGTACCCCCCATCCTATGTCTATGTCTTTGGTTTTTGTGACCTAAATGTAGAATTTTGCATTTGTCTCTCTTGAATTGTACTTTATTAATTTCAGTCGAGTTTTCTGTTCCTGTCTTCCAATATGTTAGCTACCCCTCCCAGTTTTGTATCATTCACAAATTTGATAGGGATTCCCTACATCCCATTATCTAAATCACTGATAAAAAATATTGAAGTGTCAGCTCCAGGACAGAACCTTGTGGCACTCCACTTGAGACCTCCTACTAGTCTGAAGCTCAGCCACTGAAGACTGCTCTCTGAGCATGGTTTTCTAACCAATTATGGATTCATGTAATGATGCTTCCATCTATTCCATATTTAGTCAGTTTGTTGATCAGACTATCATTGGGGACCTTATCAAATGCTTTGGTGAAATCCAGATAAATGACATCCATAACATTTCCACTATCTACCCAATTAAAAAAAAAAGGTTAAGGTTAGTTTGGTAGGATTTATTCTTGAAAAACCCATGCCAACCTCTATTAGTCACTGCTTTGTCATCAAAATGCTTGCAGACTTCTCTATAATCTGTTCTGATATTTTTCCTGCTATTGAGGTCTGGCTGATTGGCCTGTGATTTTCTGGATCTTTTTTTTGCCCCCCCCCTTTCTTTTTTAAAGAGAGGAGCAATGTTTACTTGTCGACAGTCATAGAATCATAGAGTGGGAAGAGACCAGAGGGGCCATCCAGTCCAACCCCCTGCCATGGAGGAACACCCATCAAAGCATTCCCAACAGATGGCCATCCAGCCTCTGCTTAAAAACCTCCAAAGAAGGAAACTCCACCATACTCCATTGAGGCAGCATATTTCATTGCCGGACAGTTCTGACTGTCAGGAAGTTCTTCCTGAGGTTCAGATGAAATCTCATTCCTGCAGCTTGAATCCATTGCTCCTTGTCCTAGTCTCTGGAGCAGCAGAAAACAAGTGCATTCCCTCCTCGACATGACATCCCTTCAAATATTTAAACATGACTGTCATGTCCCCTCTTAACCTTCTCTTCTGCAGACTAAACATACTCAGCTCCCTAAGCCGTTCCTCATAGGGCATGGCTCCCAGACCATTCACCATGTTGGTCGCCTTCCTCTGGACATATTCCAGCTTGTTGATATCCTTCTTGAACTGAGGTGCCCAGAACTGGACACAGTATTCCAGACAATGTCTAACCAGTACAGAATAAAGTGATACCATTACCTCCCTCAATGTAGACACCGTACTCCTATTGATGCCACCAAGAATTACGTTGGCTTTCTTGGCTGCTGCATCACACTGCTGACTCATGTTCAGCTTGTGATCTACCAAGACTCCGAGATCCATTTCACAAGTACTGTCATCCAGCCGTGTGTCCCCCATCCTATATTTGTGCATTCCATTTTTCCTCCCTCAGTGTAGGACCTTACGTTTCTCTCTGTTGAAACTCATTTTGTGAGCTTTGGCCCAGCTCTCCAATCTGTCAAGGTCATTTTGAAATTTGTCCTCTGGGGTATTAGCAACCTCTCCTAATTTGGTGTTATCTGCAGATTTGATCAGCATGCCCTCCACTCCTTCATCTGAGTTGTTGATGATGATGTTGAATAGCACTGGGCCCAGGACAGAACCCTGTGGCACCCCACTATCTCACCCCACCCAGTCCTTTGGCATTTCACCTGTTCTCCAAGATTTCTCAAAAAATGAGGCTCAGAGGCAAGAGGTTCAGAGAGTATGTCAGCAAGTTCCTTCAATATTCTGGGCTGCAGTGTGTCTGACCCTACAGATTTGAATTCATTTAGGTTAACTAAGTGATTCCTGACTATCTCTTTGTCAATTCTGATTTGCAATCTGGATCCCTTGCCAAGTCTCTGCTAGTGCGTGGAAGCACACGGTTCTCTTTTTGGGAGAAAACTGAACAGAAGCAAAATAGTTATTGAGCTGTTCCGCCTTTTTGTTGTGACCTTTGGGCATTTTACTGGGCAGCAGCTCCACTGTTCCTTTGGTCATCCTCTTGCTTCAATTGTATCTGAAACACCTGTTTTTGTTGTTTTTTGCTTGCCTACCCAGTTTCAGCTCATTCTGAACTTTAGCTATCCTTATACTACAGGCTTCCCCCACTTATCTGGCAGGTTAAGGACCAGAGCACTGCCAGAAAAGGGACTTGGTTGAAAAGTAGAATCCATATACTGGTACTGTAGAGAGCATGAAAGACTTATGGAGGCTCACTTGGAACCAACCAACTGCACAGGTACTGCTTGCAAAATCTCTTAGCCAGCTTAGCACCTTTTCCCTCTTCTCAGCAAACTTTGCAAGCAGTGCGCACATGTGAGGGTTCCAGGCAAGCCTCCATAGTCAAGAAGAGCTGATGAAAGAGTAGAACCCTTATCAAATTAATGGAACTTTTCCTTAATTTGGAAGTGTCAAAAGAGTGAGTCCTCATATAATGTGGCATCAAAAGGGGGGGGGCTTCCTGTATTCCTGCAAGCTTGGGCTGCAGATCTGTGCTCTTTGTTGGTGATTTGTCCTTCCTTCCATTCTTTATAAATGCTGTTTTTTTATTTTCACTTGCTCCTTGAGTTTTCTGTGCAGCCACATTGGCTTTTTCAGGTTCTCCCCATTTTTCTTTTTCTACAGGATTGTTTGCTAAGACGATAGTTGGCAGCACTAATTTGGCAGTTACATAGGTAAATGCACAGGGATTAAAAACAAGACTTTTAAAAGTTAAAACACTTAAAATTGTAGGCCTGCATAGATGAAGTTTCAGCTTTTGGCACTTCTGAATTTTTAAAATCTCACATTCTTTCATTCTGGATATTAAAAAAGTGAACTGCAATAAAATTCTCACTCAACTCTATTAGAGTCAGAGTCACCTGAAGTTGTGCAGGTCTTATACCAGTGTCTAGATGCTGTAATGGGCTGGTTGAAGAGCATTAAACTGAAGCTGAATCCCAATAAGATGGAGCTGTGTGGACTGGTAGTTCTCCAGTTTGGAAATCAGGTAAACAGCCTGCTCTGGATGTGGTTACATGCCTCATGAAGGAGCAAGCATATAGCTTGGGAATACTCCTAGATGTGTTTCAGCCCCCAAGTGGACTCCATGGTTTGGAGTGCTTGGCACCAGCTCTGACTAGTATACCAGCTACAGCCTTTACTGAACAGGGATAACTTAGCTTCAGCAGTCCATGCACTGGTAACTTCCCAGTTAGACTACTATAATGTGCTGTAGGTGGGGCTGCCCTTGAAGATGACTCTGAAGCTCCAGCTAGTGCAAGAAAGGACTACACTTGCTGTCAGGAATCTCTCCCTGCCGTGCTGCAGCCAGGAAGGGAGGAGGGAGGCCAGGAATACTTTCAAGGAGAGTCTGAATATACCAAACACCAGGAAAACAGAAGCCGAGCCAGGTCAAGTTCTAGTCCAAAGGTTCAGGAGGCAGAGATCCGTCCGGAGGGTTTCAGGGAGCAGGAGATACAAAAGTCATGAGGCCTTGCTAATAATTTGCTGCAAGCAAGGAGCAGCCATGCTGGCAGGCTTAAATAGGCATTGTGAGCAGGTGCTGCTTGTTATTGTTTCCTCAGCCTAGTCCATGCAGCCTCCCTCTGAGCAGCCCGTTTCAGCCTTCTGTGTCATTGAGGGCTGATGGGCACAGCTGGCTGCGACTTCTCTGCTTCACTGCTGGTTCTCTCTCCATCATGAGCTGACTGGGGCAACTCTGTCTCTGTTTGAACTTCCAGTGCAGGGGATGTTTGCAGGTTGAATTGCTCGCTCATTGGCTCAGCCTCATGCACAATCAGTTGCTCCTCAATCACAGCAGCAGCATCTATCACACTTTCTGTCAATGTGGTTCCAGTCTGAATTCAAGGTACTGATGATGACCTTCAAAACCTTAATGTCTTGGGATATTGACACTTGAAGGAGCAACTAACCATATACATATCTGCCCCAAAACTGATATCTGCTGGTGGGATCCTCCTCTGTGTCCTAATGGAAGCAATAAATACATCATGTGGGGACGTGGTAGAAACCCTTCTACATGACATCCTGTTTATGAATGCCCTCCCCTTGGAAGCCCACTTGGTACTAACTTTATTTACCAAGTTTTTTTATTAATGTATTTGGGGCTTTATCTTTTTCTTTTAAATGTGCATGTAATCATTTTAACTGTTTTAGCCTTTTCTTCTGTTTTAAATTGATGATCTATTTAATGTGCTTTTATCTTATTTAAATTATTTTTAAATAATTTAATCTGGAATTATTTAAAATGGTTATAGTATTTAATTGCAGGCTGCCCTGAGGTCTTATAACAGAGAGGAAGACAAAAATATTTTAAATACAAATAAATAAATTGCTATATATTAGTATTCAAAGAGAACAAAAATAGGCTATACATCCCACTTCTCTCATAATTAAATGGTCTCCACAAATCCCTGGCTTAGACCATCCTTAGTCTTTTTTTGTAATGTGTGAAAGAATGCTAAGGCAACTATTTGCTGATTTTAGCTCATGTTTCCAGGCTGAACACTGTATAAAGGAGGCTCTGATTCTTATCTGCTGTTTTCTTGATTTATTCCTCAGCCCAAGGCACCATACTGGATGCTTGGGAAGCTTGTTTTGAAATGAACAAATGATGCTATCAGCAATTCTTTGAATTTGCTGTTATTTTGAGCAAAAGAATTCATGGCATGGTGAGATAACGTACAGAATGACAAACATACGTATTTGTGCTGTGCTCATGAGCATGTTAAATCCTGAATGAACTATAAATGATGGAATTAATTGCTTTTATCGTATAAAGTCTTTTGGCCTATTCTCCTGACCTTTTAAGATTTTTCCAAATGCTCAGAATTTTCTGCACAGATGCAGTTTGAAAGAATAAAACAACATAAGCTGGATCTTTATGACCTTGGATAAAATAAGGATAGATTCAAAGAGCACCATTCCCATTTCCCCATGCCACCTTCCATATATTATTGGAATGATCTGACATTTGACAGAAACCTTTGAATGCAAGGCACAGATAAACAGTTGTACTGTTTTAGAATAGTGATACAGAACTGAAATTCTAACTCAGTACTGTGAGACCTCCTTACCTATGACCTCCAGATCAATGACTTTGAGCAACTGCAGAGTGTTGCCTCCTATACCTAAAATGGTGGCATTGTGCACACGGATGCGCTGAAACATCTGCATACATGTCACTGCCATTGAATATAATGGGATGCAAACATTCACAATTTCCACTATTTGGAACAGATCCCCCATATATATGGATGGCCCGCTATATTTTCCAAGATAGGTATCATGTTCTTGAGAGCAATATCAGTTTGTTTGTTTTTGTTTTTTAAAAATGACATTACTCCTTCTCCCTGACACATGCTGATACTTTGGCTGCCGGTCTGTGCTTAGGGCGGCCACTCCCTTTGGCTTCAGTAGCAGCAGCTTGAGTGGTCCTGGTTGGCTGATGGGCTCAAGCCAATAGTGGCGAAGCAGTTCTGACTATTTCCTGGTGCAGAGCTGCTGTGACCTCCCGCAGGTGACCTTTGAGTGGGAGAGCTAAGCCCGTAACTTGAGCTGGTCTGGCGTTGAGAGAAAGAAAAGCAAAAGTAAAATCTGTCTGAAAGGTTTTTGGGAGAAAATTCCTGGAGTTTCCCTGAGTTTAAAAAGGCAGTGTCAGCACTGAAGAACAGGAGGAGGAAAGGCATTACGGCTGATTAGCTGAATTTCTGATTTTGGAGCACCAGCTTAAATGGTCCATCCAATGGGCAACAAACGCCAGAGAATTAGTCCTGGCCAACCATCAACAAAAGCAGTAAAACAACTGAAGATTGATGAACTCCTAACATCAGATTGCCCTGTGGGTAATTCACCTTCTTCATCTACTATCACCTTAAACAATCAGTTTGCTGTACTGAGTAATGCCTCCCCTGTGGTGACTCAGGAGAACTGTGACTTAGCAGCTTTCTTCACACTCTGCCCTCCAGAAGACATTTCAAACTCCCCAAAGAATTATAACTTTAATTCTAACCCTGACTTTCTGGCTGAACAGTGTCTTCTAACTGCTCAAACAGTAATAGCAATTTTTGACAATTTACAAAGAGTCTATAATAAAATGAACGCGGTGGTGATGCTTTAAAATGGGGGAGGCTCAGCCCTCCAGGGAGTCCAGTCTGGCCCTTGGGAGTTCCTACGTCATGACACCACCGTTTAATGGTTTCCCAGCTTCTGTATGAATTTTCCCCTTTCTATAAAGTGGAATGTGTGAGGGTTTTTATTGCTTATTCCTCTGCTGCCCCCAACTGTGAAGACTTTCATTTATCCCAACCATTGCCATCAAACATGAGGGCTTTCCCTTATCCCCATCCCCACCAACAATGTGAGGGCTTCCTACCATCTCATTGCTGTGGCCACCATCTAGGAGACTTTCTAGATATCAGAGATTTTATTTTCTATTCTCATCAGACTCCACCCCTTTTTATTAGCTGCTGCTACTACAGACACTGTGTCCATTCTGTCATCTCTCTCAACAAATCCTTAGTTTATTACAGCTAATATGGTGCACACTGTGATAATGAGGCTTCCCATTATCTAGACTTAGCTAAAGGGGGACACTTCCCTCTTCAGGTAAACCAAGGGTTAATGAGGTGTTGGGATTAGATTACATTTTAGTGTGGCTCAGCATCATAGGTCATGTGGGTCAGCATCATAGGTCACAGGATGAGACTTGACCAATCAAAAAGGAAAGAGGTGAGCATCTTCAGGAGGCTTCGAGATGCTTCCAAGGAGAAGTTATAAAACTTCTTAGAGGCCATGTGACCGAGAGAGATAACAAAGAGATAACAAAGGAGAACAACAAAGGGAGAGGGGATCTGTGCCAGTTGCAGGCTTGCAGGCCGCAGGCCTCGCCTCCTGGCTTCTTCCTCGTAGAACATCTAAGCTATGAACATCTGTGAGTACTAGAAATAGTTATCTAGTCACGTTAGGGACTTTTCTGTTATTTTGGAGGCTGGCTGATCTAAAGAATGTATCTGTGCTTTTATATCTGTTTTTGTAACTACTTGTAACTAAGCGTGCCTGGGAGGGGGGAGCCTTCCATGTGTGTTATTGTCTTGTTCATTTGCATGCCTTTAATAAATACTTTCTGTAAAAACCCTGTTTCTCTCCTTCCCACGCCAACGCTGGATAGACTGGGGGAAAAGGAAGATCCTTAAGCTTAGGGATTGACATGACTGGACAGCGTCCCACTGTACTGTCCAAGTGTCCAGAATTCAGTGGGTGGTGGCAGCAAAGATTAATTAACAGCTAAAATTAATAACAGGCTGGGGGTCCTAGAGCAGATCGAGCATGAACTGTCACCAGAAAGCAAAATGACTAAAATAAGTCTATTGTACTTTGGACATATCATGAGATGACATAACTCACTGGAAAAGACAATAATGTTCAGCAATGGGGAAGGCAGTAGGAAAAGAGAAGGACCACACAACAGATGGACTACAGCCTCAACTCTCACCATGCTAGACTTGAACAGAGCTGTTGAGCAGGACTGTTGATGAAGGAGATTCATGGACATCTCTCACAGTCTCATCCATGACTTGATGGTAAATCATAATAACAAACAACAGCCTTGGGCTGAACGAGGTTCTAAACTCCCTTGTTTTTTTAAAAAGATGGAGTCATTGTCCACTAAGGGCTCAGACACTTGAGGAAGCCTTTTAGGAATGTGCTTTTAGTGGTCAGGTAGAAAGGAGTGCTAAAATTTTCATTTCTCCCTGACCCCAGCCCCTTCCTTTCTCCTCCCTACTGCTAATCAGGAAATCATGAATCCCTGTCCCATCTACAAGTGACTCCCCTTTCCTATGGCTGCATTAAGACAGGATAGCTAACCTACTGTTGTTGCTACTTTTGTTTCCAATAACAGTTGAGGACTACTGGGAATGGTAGTCTGGGCAAACAGGTGGCACACAGGGTGACAGAGACTGTCAAAGGCAGTTCTTTGTCCTCAGTGTGGTGTTGGTTGGAACTGGTTTACTTTTCCCGGGGCTACTATTTTCAGTGTGACACACAGGGTGTGTGAGAGTTGTTTGGGTCCTGTGCCAAGAGAAAGACAGGATATTAATTAAGGAGGAAAGAACTTATTGGTGTCAATGGGAGGTTGCATGCCTCCCACTGTGAATAGCAGACACAGCTTCCTTCCCTTTTATTTTGAAGCGGTAACAAAGCAAAAGGTTAAGGCCACCACCTCTCATGTTGAGGTTCTAATTCAGTCCTTTATTTTTTAAAGAAATGTATACAAGGCCAAATGATGTGACAAAAGAGAGCTGAATAAATTCCATAGGAAGCTGTCCTACTGACCATCAGAGGCAAAGGCTTATCCAAAGGTGCAGCTCCTCTCTAAAAAGAATCCACAGTTCCTCTGAAGCTTTAGATTCCAACTTCTGAAAATGCTTTATCGTTTTGGTGAAAAGTTGGCCCAGGCTGGTGAAAGCATCACACAATAAAGGTAGATTGACAAGTGAGTATCTGGTGACTTCACAGTTTATCAGTTGTGGGCTTCATAAAGACAGAATGGATGCACTTGCTGGCCTGTGCCACTGGCTAGGAGCCCCAGGGCCACCAGGAAGTTACATCCACTGCCTTATGAGAAGACCATTGTGGCAAGAAGAGCAGGCTAGAATGCTCTGTGTGTCAGAGAAGAAGCAGCTCATCCCCTCTTCTTCCTGCCAGAAAGAACACTGAGCTCCAACTGCCAGAAGGAACACTGGCAGTTCAACTGCCATTTGCCTTAGGGCTGAAGAAAGGAAGCACCCTCCGGGCTGTCCTCATGGGAATTCAGAGAGACTCAAGATTACTGTGCTCTGTATTGAAGCAGAAACCAGATCTCCAGATGGGGATCTGGCCGTGTGCTGGGTGTTCAGCTTCCCGGGATGCGAACACAGCAGGGCCTAGTCCCAGTCTTCCTTACTACTTTCTTGTAATTTTCAGTTTCAATGGCTGCCCTGTGATTGGGGCAGCAGTCCAATCAGTACATGCTCTTTTTATTCTAGTATAATGCACCCAAGGTTTCAATCCTGCTACCTTTACTGCGGTGGGTGTTGTTAAGATAATCTGATAGGGCCCCCTCCACCCCAGACCAAGTGGTTCCCCTTTCCAATCCTTCACCCATACCTCGTCTCCTGGCTGGAAGGGGTGTGCCTGTGTTGTAAAAAGGGGAGACTCTGTTCTAATGTGTATCTCTTCATCTTGCTCAGGGCTTTCCCTAATGCACTAACTTCCTCCTGCAGAGTTATGTTTCCCAACTCTTTTGTGTCGCCCCTCAGTCCACTCAAAATAGTAGGGGGTTGCCCATACATCAGCTCAAAGGGGGACAACCCTGTAATTTGATGTGATGTGCATTGTATCCTAAAGAGTGCTATGGGAAGAACATCCAGCTACTTCAGCTTTGTTTCTTGACATAATTTGGACAATTGGGTCTTCAGGGTCCGGTTCATCCTTTCCACTTTTCCTGAACTTTAGGGCCTGTAGGAACAGTGTAATTTCCAGGTGATCCCCAGAGTTGTGGTTAAATCCTTGATGATCTTGTGCACAAAGGCGGGTCCATTATCTGAGTCTATATGGTGTGGTATCCCATGTCTGGGGATGATGTCTCGTAGCATAACCTGTACAACCTCCCTTGTTTTCTCAGTTCGGGTGGGATAAGCCTCTATCCACCCAGTATAAGTACAAACAAAGACTAGGAGATAACGATAGACTCCAGCTTGGGGTAATTTGGTGAAATCTACCACCAATGATTCAAAGGGGCTGCTTCCTTGATACTGTCATCCTTCCATCATTCTGGGTCCTTGCCGGGAATTGATTTTGGCACACAACTGACACCTGGAGGAGGCTAGGGCAGCAAATCTGTGCAGCCCATCAAGATACACTTCCTTTTCCAACAACTTGGCTAAGGCCGTTTTCCGTAGATGAGTAGCTTCATGTGGCTTCTGGATCACTGGCCATCCCAAGTGTCGGGGCAAATAAATTCTCCCATCTGGCAGCCTCCACCATCCATCATTTCCTTTGATTGCCTTGAAGTCCTGCCTAGCTAATTCATCCTCTTCCTTGGAGTAAGTTGGACTCATTTCTTTCAAAGATACTTGGAATAACGGAGCCAAGAGGGTTTCCTGTTTGTTCCTTTCACATACCTTCCTCAGCTGCTGCTTTTGCTGCTTGATCCGCCATCCGATTTCCCTTTGCCACTGGATCACCTCCCTTTTGGTGTCCCCGGCAGTGAATCACGGCCACTCTCTTTGGGATCCAGAATACCCGAAGCAGCTCTTCTATTTCCCTCCCATATTTTATATTCTGCCCTGCCGAATTAATCAAACTTTTTCCTTGTACAAAGCTCCATGGGCACGCCAGGTGATAAATGCATACTTTGAGTCAGTGTAGATATTCACAGTGAGTTCCTCTGCTAGTTCAAGGGCTCGGATGAGGGCGATAAGTTCTGCCTTCTGAGCTGACGTTCCAGGTGGCAATGGTCGAGCTTCCTCTACCTTTCCCTCGGTCACCACCACATATCCAGCCATCCTCCATCCTTCCTGCACAAAGCTACTTCCATCAGTGTAATAGGTGACATCTGGATTCGGCCACGGAGTGTCCCAGAGGTCCGGACGGCTGGAGTCTACCTCATCCATCGTCTGAATGCAATCATGCTGGAGGTGCTCTGTCTCCACCGGGAGCAGTGTAGCTGGGTTCAGGGTAGTGGTAGTCTCAAGTTGAATCCGGGGATTCTTGCACAACATTCCTTGGTACTTCAACATTCGACTATTGGTGAACCAATAGTTTCCTTTATACTCCATCAAAGTAGTAACTGCATGAGGTACTCTAACAGTCAACATCTGACCTAATATTAATTTGTCGGCCTCCTTAACTAATAGTGCTGTGACTGCAATGGCTCGAAGACATCCTGGCCATCCTTGGGCCACAGGATCCAGTTGTTTTGAAAGATAAGCCACGAGTCGCTGCCATGATCCTAACTGCTGGGTTAAAACTCCTACGGCCACATTCTTCGTTTCATCCACATACAGGATAAATGGTTTGGTAACATCTGGCAATCCCAATGTTGGGGCTTCCATCAGGGCTTTCTTTATCTGTAACCACGCTGCCTTTTGTTCTTTTCCCCACTTAAACTCAGCAGCTTCCGGCCCTGTAGCTGCCACATACAAGGGCTTGCTCATCACAGCAAAGTTGGGGATCCAGATTCGACAGAATCCAGCCACACCAAAGAATTCACGGACCATCTTCCTGTTCTGGGGTTCCGGGAATGCACACACTGTCTCCTTTCTTTCTGGCCCTAAGGCACGTTTTCCCTGGAAAACTTGATATCCCAAATAATGCACTTCTGATAGGCATAGCTGTGCTTTCTTCCTAGAAACCTTATATCCGGCTTCCCACAGGAGGTGGAGCAACTCATCATTCCCTTTCCTGCATTCCTCTTCACCTACCGCTGCTAACAGAAGGTCATCCACATATTGCAACAGAACTCTTTGCCCCGGTTCTGATGGAAATCACTGCAAATCTTGACTCAATCATGTCCCAAATATTGTAGGCGAGTTCTTCCACCCTTGCGGTAAGCCGGTCCAGGTGTACTGGAACTTCCTTCCTGTAATTCCGTCTTCCCATTGAAAAGCAAAGATGGCCTGACTCTTTGGGGCCAACCGTATGCAGAAAAAGGTATCCTTAAGATCTAAGATAGTAAAATGAGTTGCCGCTGAGGGAACCAGCCCCATCAACACATATGGATTTGGCACCACCGGGTGACTAGTTACTGTCGCTTGATTTACCATTCTTAAGTATTGCACAGGCCGATAGTCATTCGTTCCAGGCCTTTGAACTGGCAGGAGTGGGGTGTTCCATGGAGATTGACATTCTCTGGGGATCTGATACTTCAACAGTCGATCTGTGTGCTTCTGTATTCCTTCTATGGCTGCCCTGAGCAGATTGTATTGTCTTACATGTACTGGAGTGGCTCTTTAACTCAACTACAACCGGGGCTATATTTCGGGCTAACCCTGGTGGATTATCTTCTGCCCATACCCCTGGAGGTCCCTAGTGGACATTCCCTTCTTCCTGGTTCATAAGGATTTGATGAGTTCTCCATTCCTCTTCCATAGGGTACGTGACCAGCAAACTGCATGGTCCTCGGACCCTCACCTCGGCTGATCCGTCATCCTCAAAAGTAATCTGTGTCCTTAACTTTGATAATAATTCTCTTCCCATCAGAGGCACTGGACAGCCTGGCAGATAAAGGAACTGATGTGTAACTTGATGCCTTCCCAAGTCTACAGTCCTTTTCTCCAACAAGGGCCTTTTTTCAGTTTTTCCTGTTGCTCCAACTATCTTTATACAGATGGTGGTTTTCGGGGCTAGGGGGGTTGTTACAACAGATCAGGTAGTGCCTGTGTCTATCATCATTGGAATGGGCTGGCCCCCTACCTTTGCCGTGACCATGGGCTCCCTGGGGCCAGCAACAAGGGCCCCGGTCTGTCCTAATCCCATTGCTCCAGTTCCGCCATCCCTATGGTCTCATAGGGTTCTTCTCTTTGTCTCTCATATCGTCCATCAACTACTCGTACGCTTCCGCCCCGCCACCTCTTCCTCGGCCCCTTTGTGGCCCAGCTGGCCCTTGGTCAGGTCGATTGGGACATTCATTCTTCCAGTGACCTTCCTGTTTACAGATTGCACACTGATTTCTTCCCAATCGGGGCCTCTGTCTCTCTCCTCTCCTCCTGCCTTTCCCTCCTCCTCACTTGGAATCTCCCTTCTGAGTATTCAATGCAGCGGCCAGCAACTCCACCTTCTTATGCATCCGCCTGTCCTTTTCCTGTTTCTCCTCTTGATCTCTATTCACATACACTTTCTGGGCAATTTCCAACAGCTGGCTCAAATTCATGCCTGTAAATCCTTCTTGTTTCTGGAGCTTCTTCTGTATGTCAGGATAACTTTGGGACACAAAGGCCAAGTTCACCATCTGTTGGTTGCCTGCGTCATCTATAGGCATCAAGTAACCTTTCCAAATATGCCCTTGGAGATTCGGTGGGTCCCTGAAGTATCTCTGATACTTCGGACATGTTAACATTCCTTAACATTCATTCCTTCTCTCATAGCCTCCACTAGAAGGGCTTGATAATCAGTAAGCATATTCATCTGGTCAGGATTATTCGGATCCCATCCTGGGTCAGCTAGAGGAACTCTGCCTCTCATCCATTGTTCGGGGTTCGCCTCTCCAGGAGGTGACCTGTTCCTAGCTATCCGTTCTGCATGTTGGATTATCCTTCTTCGCTCCTCAATAGTGAACAAAGTCAGAAGCAACTGCTGACAATCCTGCCAATTAGGGACATGTGAGGCCATAATATTGGAGCAAAGTTCTATTATTTCTTGTGGCTTATCTGTATAAGTAGCGTAATGTGTCTTCCAATTAAGGAGGTCAAATGTGGTGAAGGGCATATATTGATAACTCTGAACTCGCCGGTAACCCCCTGGCTGCTGGGCATCAGCTACCAGTTGGTTGATCTGTCTGAGCGGGGCCACTACCTCTTCTTCACCACTTCCATCCCCCTCTTCCTCTCCACTTCCTTTACTCTGGGTCTGGGGAGGGGGCTTATCCTGTAGCCTCTTTGACCTTTTAGCTTTCACCTTGGGCCCATCTCTAAGGTTGAACGCATCTGTGGGGCTTAGGAGATATTGCATTCCTCCTTCCCCTGTAGATAGTGTAGGATATAAGCTTTACAGAGTTCCTGGTGCTTGGGAAATCTGTGTGTCTGTCGCAGAAGAGGCAGATGGTATTGAGGGACGTTGAGGATCCACAGATAGCTGATTGAAGAAGGGATTTGTAGAAATTCGCGATGGTACCTTCTCCCCTAGGGTCATTGGTATAGGCTGGCTCACTGGTGGCAGCGCCAGTGCCTCTGCTACTTGTACAGGTGGAGGCCCAGTTGCTTGTACTACCATAGGTGTCAGTAGGGTTTCCGCTGCTTGCGCTGCTGGAACCTCTGCTGCCTGTGCCACCTGGGCTGTCTGGGCTGCGTGATTGTGAACCAGTGCAACATATGGTGGGGGCGCATTAGGTTCCTCTGGTCCCTCAGGTGGACTATGTAAAATTATAGGGCCCCTTCCAAGTTTCTTCCGAGTCTTATCCTTCATTACTAACATGACTTTACTACACTGCTCCTTGCACCTCTCGAGCCAAGGTGGGGATTCAGTCACTATAGTGTCCCAAGAATCTATCTAGGGATATTGGTCCAGGTGTCCAGGGTTCCCTACCACCACTGTGTACACAGCCTTAATCTTATCCAGGTCCAAGCTCCCCTCAGATGGCCAACCTACTTTAAATGACGGCTACTCTACCTCACACAGGTTCTGCAACCTGCCTGGTGTCATCTTGGGGCAGCCATAATCACCTCCGTACCCTTTCTTAAAATTTTTCAAAATGCACTGGAGCGGGGTTTGTCGGCTACTTCCCCCACCCATTTCCACCCCAAAACGACAACACACAGTAGGTTAAGGTGGTGAGCTATGGGTTAGGGGTCCCAACAGCTTGAGACAATACGGAATAGACAAACACGTATACGCACTGACCCAAGCAGCCGGAAGATCAACGGTCTGCGTTGGAAACTGCGATGCCAGACACTCACACTTTGATCCAGACAGCACGGCCCTCCCTCCTTCCCTGTGTGTCTATGGCTGTGTCTGTATCAATTTTCCAAACTGTTCCTGGGTTCCTGGGCTGGCAAACTGATCCCCTGGTTCAACACCCCCATGAGGAGGACTGTCCTATTAAACATCAGGGGCGCCCAAGGCCCCCAATTGGTGGGGCAAAGAGACGGGGGGCGGTGGCCGCTCAAGAGGGCAAAAGGCCCCAAATCCCAGACGAGCCCCCAGATGAAGCAGAAACCAGAGATAAGACCCTTTTGGTTAGGAATTTTCTTTTTTTTTTTTTTGCCGGCAAGGCTCAGCTGGGATCTCTCCCAAAAGTAACTGAGCCCCTCTTTCATTGAGCTTACAAGCATTTATACATTTCTAATTCAGTGTTATCTCATATTCAGAGGTGTGAGAACAATTGGACTACACAAGAAGCATTACTTTCATTTTTCCCCGCACAATAAACAATGAGCTCTTCTTCTGTGCCTGCAAATGTTTCAACTAATGTATCAGTTCTAACTAAGCTAAAGGCAGCAAGACATTCCTCTCATTTCATCTTACAGAGTTCTACTGTATTCTTTTCAAACACAGAGGAGCTTCATCTGCAAAGACAATTAACTGCTTTCCCTCACACCTAGTGGTCATCTAGGCTGACCCACTGTAGTATGTGTGGGTGGGTGGGGGAGACAGAGAAAGAAACAGACAGACAGACAGACAGACAGAGAGACAGAGAGTTTATTATCCTTTGCAAAGTGCCTTGAGTATCGTTGGATGGAAAGGTGAGGTGATTGTTGTTATTATTTCTTACCTGTGCCTCGCCATGGATCAAGACAGGAAACAACACGTAACATATAACATCAATTAAACACAGAACATCAATTAAAAACAACAGCTAAAATGCATAGTATTAGTTAAAAAGAACAAATAATATATCTAATTAAAACAGTCCATACTTAGTTAAAATTCACAATTTAAAATCATCTGGATAGGCCTGCCAGAAGAGACTGGTCTTTAATACTGTTTTAAATTTGGACAGAGTACTGGAGCTGTCAAATCTCTTCCAGCAGGTCATTCCACAGTCTAGGGGCGGCTGAAGGAAAAAGTCCTCTGGGTTACTGTTGCCAGTCTAGTCCTGGCTGGTTGAAGTAAATATCCCCCAGAGGGCCTGAGTTTGCAAGGTGGATTGTGGGAGGAGGTGTAATTCGAGTACCAATATATAATTTCAAATGCTATTTTTTCCTGTCCTGTTGTTTAGTTTAGAATGGCACATAGACTTGGCAATGAGGCAGATTTTTGTCTTTGGCTGTTGATTGAACAATGGAATATTAAGTTATGCTTTTGAGGAAGAGTTAGTCTGGACTCTGGACAAGTAATAGAGCGTGTGTGTGTGTGTGTGTGTGAGAGAGAGAGAGAGACACAGACAGACAGACACGGAGAGTGTGTGTGAGAGAGAGCATCCAGTGTGGCAGTGGAACCATGGGTTGCAGAGTCAAAGTGCAGGGATATTTTGCTTTGTAGGGACGATAATGTCATCAGCTGCTCTCCCACCTTCCTCTCAAGTATCCCTCATCATTATAAGTTTAGCTGTAATCCCCAGAAGTAATTTGTTTTGTAGAGCAAGTGGTAGAATGGATATTCCTAAGAACAATATATTGCTGTGCAATATTGCTATAACAGTGGAAAGTATTTGGACCCTGTCTGGGCATGGCTGTGTGAACTATTCTGAAGCGGGGGTCTTCACTTCAGGATTTACTGCTGGAGCACTCCATGTGTCCAGGCTGTCTCTAAAACCCATAGTGGTCATAAGTATGAATTTATACTTTACAGAGGGAAGAGAGAGGAAACCAAGAGTTTCCTTCAAATAATTCTGTTCCCAAAATAACTATAGCCTTTTGCAGCTATCTTGGAAACAGATGGCATTTTAGATGGAGCCTATGCTGAAGGAAAAGAGTGAGGAGGCCCAGATCTCTAGCAGCTGTTGGCTCTGTGGCCAGTGGATGGAGCTAGATCCTCTGTTCCCCTCCTCCTTTTTGTAGCCTCAGGGAAATGGCAAATAGGATTTCAGGAGAACCAGCCTGCCAAAGCTTGAGTATTCTCATCAGTAACCTCAGTGATCTCCATTGGCAACAAATTAATTCCCAAAAGCTGAATGGAGTGGCAGGAATTGGCAGGGGTGAAGATTGGCAGAGGAGAGGAATACTTTAAGCTACTGAGGCCACTTAAGGGCTAAAGGTTGCATGAAGCTGCTTAGAGCACTTTATGGCTTTTAGATGGGCTTAAACTGTTTAAGCTGATTTAAGGCTTTAGATTGATTTAAGTTCTCTGTGTCTTTGGGTTTAAGCGTTTAACTATCCAAGTCTTTTAAAACATTTTGGAGGGAAAGTATGTTTGTTGTGCTGGATTGTCCATCAATTAAACCATTCCTGTATCTCATTGTATGTTGTAGTATGAAAAAGTGAGAATATTAAATTAGGATAGTACTTTCAGTCTAAAATACAATACCACCGTATAATACACTGTTTGTGGGATTATCTTAAATGCATTCATTACTGTCCAAAGACCCTCTCAGGTACTACTGGGGACTCCAGTGTGCCTGTGGCCCTTTATCTTCAGTGACAGGAGATACTTTGTGCAAAAAATGGAGATGAAATTATCATTTTCATAAGTGTAGCTTATAAAATATTAATTAATTTAATTTGGAGACAAAATAAAATTCATTATCCACAGTCATATGAAGTATCCATTAAAACTCAGATTGTAAAAAGCCTTTTGTGGCAGAATTCTAATGCCTTTATCCTTCCTGCCAAAAGCTGATGTGCATAAAAACAGCTTTTGTCTTGCAGACATAGAATAGCTATAATTTGATTACAGGACATTTGGAAGATATAACCTCTCAGATTCTTTCGGACTAGTTTTTCAGTAGCAGTTACAAAAGTATGTAGGGACTCAGTTGATCCTATTTTATTGGATACTTTTCACAGTGTTGGCCCTGAGGTAGAATTCTTGGATACATCCATCTCCAGAGCTTAATTTTAACTAGTTATGTGCTAATTAGTTAGTCCCTTCACCTATCAAGTTTTAACAAATAAATTTGTGACTTAACAGCATGTATTCTTGTGGTATAATGTATAAGAAATTTTGCCTTATTATTCATTGTAGGGGGTCATCTCAAAATAAAGAGGTTGGTTGGAGAGCATTGTGGTTGTTCAGAAGCAGAGGTGCCAGGAATTTAACCTGGCACCTCTAGCTGCTGCTTGCAAAACAAGACACTATAGTATTGCTCTTTGCAGCTTGTGCGTCTTTATTCTAAGTGACTGGGGAGGCAGAGGATGACATTGCTCAATACTGCAGGAAAAAATGTTCTGCTTATGTTCACATGCACTCAGTATTTCAAATGAAGAATTCCCCACCATTGATTCACCAGCTGTGAGGCATAAGGCCTTTTTAGTAATGCTAACAATTGAACTGATAATCTCTCACTCCCAACATTCAACCGATAAAAACCTGGCTTTTGAAAAAATCTTTGGGTTGTTTTTTCCCCTCTTGGTTTATTTTCAGTTTGTTCCCATTTTGATTGCAAGCTCATAAAAAATGTTGTATGTTGGTTTATTGTGCTAGTGTGGAGCTTTATGGATCTCCACTGTAGCAAATGATGTATATGAGAAATTAATTTTAAATACTATTTCATGTTTAGTTAGTTTCCTTGAATTTCACATAATTTCACAAAGGATACTCAAACTCAAAGTATCTGATGAAAGAGAGTTTCCTGTGCCAACTGGAACTGCAGTGGGGCACAGAATGTAGAGGAGACCCCAGTTCGAATAGAGATTGAGAAAGATGTGGGACATAATAAGAAAGCTGTAAGAATTTAGGTTTAAGAAATTAAGAACTGGCTTCCGAAGTCAGACAAAAAGTCTAACTCAGGGGCAAGAAACTTGTGGCCCTCCAGATGTTACTAGACTGCAACTCCCATGTTCCCTAGGTAGCTCAGCCAGTGTTGAGAGAGGATAAAAGCTGTGGTCCAACCAGTGGTGTAGAGATGGGGGGCACAGGGGCCAGTGCATCCTGAGTGGCATTTTTGGGGGGCGCCGCCACTCCCTTGCCTGCCCTCCAGCATGCTATCACCTCTCCCCCATGAGCTGTCACCCCTCCCCATGCGCTGTTGCCCCACCCATGTGTGCTGTAGCCCCACCCATACACCTCCACCCCTGCCCCTACCCTGCTTGCACCAAGCTATGCCACTGGGTCCAACAACATCTGGAGGGCCCCATATCTTTGTCCCTGGTCTACCCAGTCCAAAATTTTGTTTTCAGCAAATGCCAATGGAAGGTCACAGATCTCAGCTTTAATAACTATGTAACGGATCCTATTGGACGATGGGGGAGAAGACTCTGCTTTCTCCCTATTTTTAAAAGAGTAATGCATTCTTCTAGGTCTGGGAAGCAGGAACTGGGATGAAATCATATTCTAGCGCAGATGGCTAAGTAGGCTTGTTTGCTAGCATGAAATTGTTAGCAGTGCATTCAAACTATGTGTTAGAAGAAAATACAGTGATCTTCCTTCCTCTTCTTGTCAGTTAGGAACTGAAGGCAGTGAACAGCTCTGTGCCAAGTGTGAAAACGCAACTTGATGTTTCCTTTCATTTTGACATTTGATTCAGAATTCCTTCCCACATGTAGCTTTTCAGCTATCTCTTTCACCTTAAACATTTGAGCTGCCATATTTGTCTATAAAAGCAGTATAACCTTGTAGCAATGTTTGGCATGCCATCTGCTTTTGGGATGCTATATTGACCTGAATCTATTCTGCGAGTTGGTTGGCTCAGCAATTCTTTAAAGCAACTCAGACTTTAAACTTGGCCTTAACATGCTAAGTGAATAATATCTAAATCCCTGTTGAGAGTTTGCCATAACTGAAGGTTAAAATGTATGACATGAAGACAGATTTTTCTGAATTTTTTTTTTAAATAATGAAACCTGTACATTCTGAAGAAAATGATAACTTAACAGTCTGAGACACTGACAAGTGTTTTACTTTTTAAACTATAGCTGAACTGGAAGCATCTGTTACAGGAGGATGGAGAAAGAATAACAGTTTCTCCTTGCATGTCCCTTATAGCGCTTCTAAATCAGTGGTTCTTAACCTGGGGTCTGGGGACCCCGGGGTCCGTGGAGCCTCCATAGGGGGTCCACAAAGCCCTGCTGCTGGACACCAACAGCAGCAGCAACAGGGATATAGCAGTGGGGCAGATGCAGGTGCCCAGACTACTCTCTTGCTTGCAAACAAGGGAACAGTTTGGGCACGCACATATGCCAGCAGCTGCCACATCCCTGACAAAAGGAATAGACATGGCAGCAGGTGTGCGTGCACTCACAAACTATGACTCTGGAGACCACAGTTTGAATCCCCACTCAGCCATGGAAACCCCCTGGGTGACCTTAGGCAACTCATGTTCTCTCAGCCTCAGAGAAGTCAAAGGTAATAAATCTTGCCAAGAAAATCCCCATGATAGGTTTGCCTTCGGGTCACCATAAGTCAGTTTTCAGAGGGGAGAGCCATGATGGCTAGAAATAACCTCCCTCTATCAGTGGCACTGTGTTGTCATGTGCCTTCAAGTCACTTCTGGCTTATGGCAACCTTAAGGTGAATCAATCATAGGGTGGTTTTGGGTTTTTTTGCAAGATTTGTTTGGGGAGGGTTGCTTTTTCCTTCTTCTGAGGCTGGGAGAATGTGACTTGCCCAAGATCACTCAGTGTCTGAGCAGGGATTTGACTCCTAGTCTCCAGAAGCCTTAACTAACTAACTAACTAACTAACTAACTAACTAACTAACTAACTAAATATCTGAATATTTAAATTCAGATATTTATCTAAATTTAATATCTAAATTTAAATATTTAAATCTTGAGTTAAGTCTTGGGAGTCCCTAGTAACAAATTATATTTACAGGGGGTCCCTGGTAAAGAATAAGTTAAGAACCACTGTTCTAAGCCATTGCTTTTCCATGGCCATGGTGGCTGGGGAAATCTAGGAGTTATAGCCCGCCCCCCGGCAAAAAAACCAAACCAAACAAAACAAAAACCTTTTCCAAGCACAGGTTCAAAAGCTACTTTCTCATGTTTAGAGAAGTCTACCACATTACTTCCGAATCAGGAACTGTAGTGCCCAGAGGAGCCCAAAGGATACTCAGCTGAAAAGTACTTCTCCTTAAGGGAGGGGTGGGAATCATGGGATCCTCCAGATGCTGTTGGATTGCAAATTCTAGCAGCTCTAGTTAGGGGATTCTCGGACATGCTGTCCCACAGGAGCTGGAGGGTCTCATGTTCCCCTTCCTCCCTTAAAGGGTTGAACATTTCTAGTGCTGCTTTGCTGCAGTGGCAGCTTTGCCTTCTGAGTAGTGCTCCTCCCCTGCATTGAATTTATGGGTTGTGGGTGACTGGTCTACAATCTCATTTAAGAGAAAGCCTTCTGATATACTGTATATCCTTTCCAGAGAACAGCTTTATGCTTAGCATTTTATGCAGCTGGTAGAAAAAGGGCTGGTTTGTTAGCTCTTTGCAATAAAGTATGTTCAGCATTATTGGTATTGAGTTATTATGGAGATGTTTAAATAGAACGAAAGACATAAAAGATTTCACTGGATGAATGTTTCCTGAAACAGCCTTAATCCACGATTCATAAGCTGCAGAAAAAAGAGGCGCACCTACAAACTATTTACATCCCTTCTCTTTTTAAATGTTGCCCAGTGCTTTTGCTGCACCATGCCAACATAACAATTATGTGGAGGTGAACTACTTGAGACAAATGCGAGCTGAGTGGTTAGAGAATATGCACAGAGATGTATAGTTTGGCAACATGGATTGCTATGCATAGAAATAAATTGTTTCCTTTCAGTGTAATTATCTTAACCTCGAATGGCTGTGGCTCTTTTTTTTCCTTTCCTCTTGGCTGTATTTGTTCTGCTCCAGCTCACAAGAATCTTTGGCAACAAATTCTACTATTTCTTTTTCCCCCCCCTATATAGTTTTTGACATCAAGCAATAAATACAAGATACTTAGAAAAAACTCCATAGGGTTGCAGTTCTTAAAAGGGAAGCAAACAAGTTGCAGGAGGATGCCACTGCAAATAGCCAGCAACAGCTGCTGATGTTTAAAAATGCTAATGAGCACTTGGCACACTTGGCTGGTACACTGAATGTGTGGCTTGGAAGGTATGTGTGGCATTTGGGCTGTAGGTGCATTGCTAGCAAATTTAAAGCCTAGTATGAATAAGCAGAAAGATCTCTTCCACCTCTTAGCTTACCTCATGGCAAACAAGGATGAGTGGCAGCCTGCAGAAGAACTGAGAGAAGGACTATATTATTGTATTTCAACTTCTAGCATATTTGGTCTTTATTTCTAACAATGTGGCAAATTTACATTTGAGCTATGCCAATTCAGGCGGGAATTCATACAGTTGAATGCTCGTCTGTCTTCCTCATCTTCAAAATGTTATTTTTTAAAAAATAAAACAAAGCCAGACACTGCATATAGAAAAGTAGAAGTATCTTGCCAGATACACTGGAAAGAATTGGTATGGGAATAATAGCTAGGCCAAGTGTAGGCAATTTTGGCTGAGAACCTAACATGACTGAACATAGTGTAAAATTTTTGCAGATGGAACTATCATATGGTTCCATTCTCATATGTGTCAAACACAGGGTGAAAGTGTCACACTTTTACCACAGTAGTCCCCCTCCATGGCTCTAGGAGGGGAGGAACCAGAAGAGGGAATCTGGTCCTCCAGGGGTCTCAATGAATGATGTGATCATTCTGCATCTGGCTATGGGAGCCAGAAGCTTCTCCATTCATCTCCCCTCTTTCTCTATCAGCCACTGAATGGGCATGGAAGGGGGGCTATTACAGTGAAATGGTGCTTCTGGAGGGAACCCTGATCATTGTAGTAGGAGGAAAAGAAAAGCAATATCAGCAACAATCAATAAAAAAAATTTGCAGGTATACATTGGACTTGCATATGCCAATAACATGATGCTGACCTTGGTAGAGGATCTAGTCCTTGTCAGTTGTGCCTGTTCTTGGTGAGAGCTCTTTCAGATTATGCGCTGTATGTAACCAATGACAGGTCTACCACCCAGGGCCCCTGAGAGGGAAATATAATTACCCACAGCCGCCTCCATACTAAACAATTATAGCACTTTGATATCAGTTTAACTGCCATGGTTCCAGCCTTTGGAATCCTGGGAGTTGTAGTTTCATGAGACATTTAGAATTCTTAGCCAGAGAGCTCTAGTGTCTCACCAAAATACAAATTCCAAGATTCTATGGGATATAGTCATTGCAGTTAAAATGGAATCGAAGTGTTATGATTATGTAGTACAAAAGAAACCCAGGATGGGTGTGGGACAATACGTTGGACTGGCTGAGCTCAGACTTTCAGATTATGTAAGTGCCTCTGCTGGAGTATATCAGCATGGTGCAATCATTCCTTTAAAAAGGTAGTAAGATATTTTCAGAGTTTGAGAAGATTATTTCTGAACTACACATCCCCATAATCCACCAGCCAGCATAGTGGGAATTGTAGTCAAACAGAAATTTCCAAAGGCTGTAGGTTTTTAGAATAACATAGGCACTGTGGGCAGAACTCTGTCACTGTTCACCACTGATGATAAGCCAGATGGTACAATGACAGTCTGTCATACTCATACACCACTAAGTGTCTCCACTGTGATACTCAGACTTCACTAAGAACCAGTTTGAGTCCAGGGGGCTGTGATGTTCTTTTAAGTCTTCCTGTAACAAAAGGAACAGAATTGTAGAAGTGGGGAGGAGGAGATCCTTTTTTACAATCAACTGGCAGAAAAGGGTATCCTTGTTATTTCCTTTTCCCAAAAGATGGCATTAGGTACTGGAGACTGGTGGCTGCAGTGTCAGTGGGATGGTGAATCCACTCAGGTTTTCAGTCTGAGCTTTGCAGGAGCTATCCAAGGTGCTGACACTATTGTGGAGATAAGGTCCAGCACTTTTGAAACCTCCTTTGATATTTTGACCAAAACCTGGAGCAGATTTACTACTTACTGACATTGGAGCCACCACCTTCCACTGGCATCACGTTTGCCTTAATTTATAAAGCATCCTGTAGCTTGTGTAGGTGGTTCTTCATTTCATAAAGTATAGTGTAGCCTTATAGTTTCACTCCATCTACTAGCTTTGATTTAAAGAATGCTAAATGTATAGGTATAGTGTCTGACAAAGCTTCTCAGACTGTGTTCTTTTCAAAGATGTTAATTAGCTTACCGCATAATGGTATGACTGCAAAGCAAAGCAGTCCTTCTTTAACACATTCCTATTAACCTTGCTAAGTGAAGCACGAGAACAAAGCGGAGCAAATGGCACCGTGGGCTGTATTGATTGATCGTAAGTTTCAATCTTGTGTATGGCAAAAAGCTTATCTACATTTGAAAGTTAATATGATTCTCATAGAAGCTGATATAGCTTACCTGCTTATGCAGAGACATGGATCTTATTATGCTGCTGAAATCCTTCAGTGCTACTCTTTGTCTTAGTAATTAAGCCAAGGATGGAAGAATGCTTGACCTCTAAGAAGTTGATGAACTGAAACTCCCAGCTTTGGCAAGTACTGATTGGAGTTGCAGATGAACAGCATCTGGAAGGGCGCAATTTTCCCAACCCTGATAGAAGTGCCAGTACCATAATGTTAACAGCACAACATTAGGAATATTCATTTGGACACAAATCTCATTGCATTCAGTGGTGCTTCTGAGAAAATATGCTTAAGATTGTTCCCTTGGGTTGCAGTTCTATGTGTATTTACTTGTGAGTGATCAACACTGTGCACAGGTAGTATGTACTTTTGAGTAAACTTATATAGACTTGCTATGTAAACTTTAAAAATAGCCTGCTTTGGGAAACAGGAATTTGAATGAAGATACTGTTTGCATTTTAACTGTGATTTGGAAGTCACTTTATCAGGCAGTAGGAACTAGGGAAGGAGATTGTTCTAAGTATGTGATGGTACATATCGTGGACGAGAACCATGTGGCCTTCTAGTTGTTGAACTGCTACTCCCAGCATAGGCAATGATGACGATTGCTGGGAATCCCCAGTTTGGTATACACATACAGAGGTAAATATGCAGAAGGAAAATCACCTGGGTTAATTAAATTAATTGCTTATTTACAAGCCATGAGACATGGAAAGGCAGGTGCGGGCTCTTACCAGAGTTTAGAAAACTCTGGCATGCCAGTTGAGGGGATGCTGAGAGTGGTATTCCTTTTTTTCCCCCTCTTTGTTTTAAAAAACTTTTCTAAGCTGTGGCCTTTATCTTGTCTAGTGGAATTCTGAAATCCAAAGTTCATGTTAATTCATTCTGTATCACAGCTCTAGGAGTGTGAACTTTTTCCAGATAACTCACGGTACAGTACAGAAGGAAAGAGATCTCAAAATAATATTACAATAGCTAGAAATGTCATATCACCATGTGGCCCATTAGGTCCTATTGCAGCACAAACCTATTTGAAGTGGATGATAGTGGAAAGATATGTGTGTCTGATTATTTTTGCACAGGGCCATGTACACTCATCTTCCTGTGCTAACCTGTTGCATTCTGCAGCATTTTTGATACCTATTGAACTTCACCAAACTGCTTGAAAATCCCCCCTGGATTCCTCATCTGGCCACCCAGGCACACTTCTTCAGCTATTTGTTCAAATTGTATGTACCATGAACGGAGAGTGGATACACTGAGAGTGTAACATTTTTTATGTACTGTCAAGTCCTTTTCCTTACTCAGACCCCCAGCTCAAGTTTCAGAATGTCCTAAAGATGTGGATGTTCTTCATGATCACCCCAAAATATCAAGCTCCCTTTCTCCAGGATGGTTCTTGAATGACAAAATTTGGCTATAGCCAGATGAGATGGATCTTCTGCTAACAATGTATTTGTGAAAATGTTTGTTTTTTCTGTTCCAGCTCATCAGTGATGGCGGTGTTGTGTATGCTGAAGCACTCTGGGATCATGTCACCATGGATGATCAAGAGCTAGGTTTCAAGGCTGGTGATGTCATTGAAGTAATGGATGCTACTAATAAAGAGTGGTGGTGGGGCAGGATCATGGACAGTGAAGGATGGTTCCCAGCCAGCTTCGTACGGGTAAGAACCCATCTATTGTGTTAAAAATGCATTTGTTTTTTGCAGGGAGGAGGCATTTTGAGGATAGAAATGTTTTCAGTGGTTCCAGTAATTACACTGACATGATGGACACATATTTAATATTCTTTCTAATATTCTGTCACATCTACTTATGCAGAGCTTGGGAAAGTTAACTTTTTGGACTACATATCCCAGAATATCCCAATGGTAGCTGGGCAATTATGGGAATTATATTCTACAAAAGTAGTTTTTCCAATCCAGAACATGGGCAGATGTAACATCATTACCTTGAGCTTCCCTTATGTGAGCAGTAGCTGTCAACCTGATGTTCACCAGCACGTGCTTTCTTATCTATTAGTGTTTGTGTCAGTGCCTGTATTGAAGGGGTTGACTGTAGTCCTACTTCCCTGATCATAAGCTCAGGTGAACTCCATAGAGCTTGCTTCTGAGAATGCACAGATAGGATTACAGTAGCCCCTCCACTTTCAAGTGGCTTTGGGGCACAGAATTCTCACGAAAGTGGGAAAAACAGGGAAGAACTACCCCCATGCTCCCACCTCCCATTTCCTTACCTTTTCCTCTGGTGCGTGAGCTTTCCTTCTCTGCACCCAGAGAAAAGGCAAGGGAATGGAAAGGGGGAGCCCTGTGTGTGGCAAAGGAAGGCACACATGTACCTTCCCTCCTCCTATTTCCTTGCTTTATGCCTCGGCGCAAGTTCTCTGCGCCAGGTCCAAAGGCTGAGGAATGGGAGGGGAGCACTTCAAGTGGAGAAGAAAAGTGCGTGCATGTCACCCCCCCATTCCTTTGCCTTTTACCTCAGTGCACTTGCCTTCCTTTCCCACACTGGCAAAACACAAAGGAATGGGAGGAGGAGAATGGGGGGAGGCATGGGCATGCCTTGCAAATAATCAAATTCACAAAGGTAAAACCCACAAATATGGAGGGAGGACTGTACACAGTAAATATATCATTCATATTCCTTTTATTTTTGCTCAGCTTTAAGTGAAGGAGCAAGGAGTGGGGAAATAATCCTGGGGCAAGAGAAGAACAGAGGCAACCAGAATTTTTGTTTGGTTTTGTTTGGTGTATGTGTGAATGAAACAAACAGTTCTGAGGGCTGGAAAAATAAGAGTTATGGAGCAAGTGATGACACTTAAGAATCTTAATGAGGAGCTGGTACTGCTAACTACACAGAACTGAAAGTTTCCTTTTAAAACAAAGGACTTCAGATCAATTTATGTTAAATTAGCAGAGCTGCACCATCTTTTCTTAATACTATTACCTTGGTTTTTAGGAATATATCTGGTTTAGGAATTGCATTCAGTTAGATGAACTTTGTTCATTTGCTAGCAGGAAAGCAAATTTTAAACTTAGCTTGGACTCATGTTTGTGTTTTCAACACCTCTATTAATATCAGGGGTATAATATAGCACAGTTAACAGTGAATTAACTTCAGCCAAATCCCTTTTGGATACTTATATACAAAGGTTTGCTTACATACTGAGAATGTTTGTGTTAGTTCCAGGATAAAATGCTTACCAGTGGTCCAACCGGCCCATTCCTCTACTTAATGCATCGTCAAATTAACATTCGGACAGACCTGTTGGTTTGCCAGCATAGTGTTCTAATGGTGACATGACATTGCAGCTTCACAAATGTGATTTTTGGGTGCTATAAGAAGATGTACTAGGCCACTAGTATAGAGTTGGGAATCCAGATATTTCTAACTATATTTACCAGGTTCAGGCTGCAACTGTATGGTCAGTTGTGACCCTTTTGATTTGTTGGTTTTGGTGGGGGTTTTGTTTTGGTCTGCAGCTCCCAAGATCCCTCACTTTTGGCTGCGCTGGTTAGGACTAATGATAAGTGCATTAAAAAAAAATCTTATCCTTGTTACTCACTAAGTCCTATTGAATGAAATGTGGCTTGCTTCTGAGTAGACACCTATAGGATTCTGCTATAAATCTGCTGTAACCTGTGCTCTGAAGTTTAAATGTATTATAGCAGTGAGGTGAACTGCTTAAAGAAGGTATATACTTGTTGTGACTGCTCTAAAATTGTACAAGATTAACCTCAAGGTTATGAGTTATCTACATGTGGTGAAACTGAATCACATAACAAATATGAAAGCTCTGCAATGAAGATTTCTGAGACAAGGGAGGTCAGTAGTGGACTTTGCCACCGTCTTAACTGGACAAGATGACCAGGGGACAGCTGAAGCTGTGCAGAATTCAGACACTTCCCAGCCGAGGAGTATTTGAAATTGCTTAGGGCCACCATCACCCAGGCCACACTTTATACTGACATAGTAGTTCTTTCCTTGGTTGGAGGAGGTTTGGCTCTGGCATAACTTGGTTCCTCTCTTGCCTCATTCCTTCTCCACCCCTTTTGATTTTTCTGCCAGCACATGTTTGCGAGCAGAGCTATTCTGCTGGAGACTGCTCTGTTGGCAGGTCTCTGAGATCAGCTGCCTAAAGAGGGTTCTGCAGACAATTTTTGCTGGCAGATAGGGACTGCTGCCAGAGAATAAACCAAATCCCCTCCAGCTAGCACATTTTTAGCTAGGGTTGCACTGCCTGAATCCTTAATTTAAATCATCATCATAATTGTTGTCATCATCATCAGCGTTGTTGTTGTCATCTAGGCAATAAAGTAATGGTTCTGATTTTCTTTCTTGTTCTACTGCCATCCTGTGGCCACTCTGAAACAATACCCACTATCTTAGGCTTACATTTTTAAGGCCCTGTTGAAAGGTTATTTTCATCTCAGGGGTGACATTATATTGTCACTGCAATTCACACATCCCAAAGTTTTTCAGGAGATTTTTCTGAACAGAAATACACATTTTTGATGTGTGAAAATTGTAAAATATAGTTCAAAAACCAATCACATGTGGGGTTTTGTTTTGTAAATCTTGCACAACAAAAACCTTACACACAGACACAAATTTTGTGCAAAAAAGCAGCAACCCTGCATTGCAGAATCTTGTACAACAAAGATCTTGTACAAAAGACAGCAATCTTGCACAAAAATTGGCATGTGGTTTTGCTGTGCACAACTGCTGTTTCTGTTCAAGATTTCTGTTGTGCAAGATTTTTTGTAATGCTGTTTTTGTGTATCTGTCTTGCACACACACACCCATACACACATTGCTGCCTGGAAACAGGTTGGTTTTTTAATGCAAAATAGCTGAAGTAGTTGAATATTAACATCCCTGCTTCAGTGTATGGAAAAGAGAGGGGGCACCTGAGGCAGCAAAAATTCATTGTCCAACCGTTTAGAAATGCATTATTCTCCAGCTTTTAACAAAAATCTGAGCTGAATCTGAATCCAGGAGGTCCTAATTAAGAGATGCTAGTTCTATATCCCAAGCCAAGTAATTATAATAGTTAAGAATAACACTAGCTGAAATTCTTGAGTTTTCCAATATGAAGACTCCCAAGACTCCCTTCTTATTTGTGAATAAGTCTAGAGACAACACATGGAAGCCAATATAATTTGACCATACTTTATAGGAGGGAAATCTTTTCTGTTTGGCACAGCTTCGAGTAAACCAGGATGAACCAATGGATGACTATCCTTTGAAACTAGAAGATGGTAGGGATGAAGACACAAGAAATGCTGCCCACCGTTATGGGATGGGGCATACGAATAAGGATCAAATGAGAACTAATGTTATCAATGAAATCCTGAGCACAGAAAGAGATTACATCAAACACCTGAAGGACATCTGTGAGGTAAGAAGACATGCAGACTATGTATGCTATACAAAGTGGGAAAAGTGCTTGGGCCATTTTATTTAAAGGAAAAAGAGACATTTATGTTTGGAATATGGAATGCTGTAGTAATTCTCCAAAAACAGTTTTGAGTTGGTTAGTGCATGAAATATTCTATTGTTGATCTACTTTTTCAGTATAAACAGCTTTCTTAAGATGTTCATTCAGGGAGTTTCTGTGTCTAGCCCATATAAATGCATATATATGATTTCTCTCAGAGTACTGAAATACATTGTCCAGTGTGTCTTTTGGTGACAGAAGAGAAAATAAACTTGCATTTCACTAGAGTCCAGACATTTCTATCACCATTTGTTCAGTTTTATCTGCTTCTAAGGAATCCAGAACTGAATAAAATGCTAACAGAGCACTTTTTCACAACTTTTTGAGTTCCTCCTAATTATAGTGTTGTTTTTGAATGCCACATTGGAAATAATTTAGCTTCATTTCACTGGATGCTTATACTTTGCCTCTGATTCTGATAACCTTGGAGCAACTTTTTCTCCAATGTTTGGTGCTAGTCACTTAAGAGCTGCACATAGAAACAGGAGGCAGTTTTTCTTTTTCTTGACAGAAGTAGTACAAGATGTTGCATCGTATTAGGAGGCAGACTCCGTATCCCTCCCAGCAATTCATTTCTTAATGTTACCTTCCTAAGGAGGGCTTTGGTGATGCTGTCAATCAAGCCCTTATGAAAGGGCTTGGCCTTGTTTAGTGCCATCAAAGAATGCCATCAACCTGTTCAGCTCTATTTTCAAGGATGAGGTAGAATGTAGGTCTTTTTAATTTTGTTTCTTTTTATAACTTGCATCATAATCCCACCCCTTTTTTTCTTTTCTTACTAGGGCTATATCAAACAATGCCGTAAAAGAGCAGACATGTTCACAGAGGAGCAGCTGAAGACTATCTTTGGGAATATTGAAGATATCTACAAGTGCCAGAAAAAATTTGTTAAAGCACTGGAGAAGAAGTTCAACAAAGATTACCCACATCTGAGTGAGGTTGGCTCCTGCTTCTTGGAATATGTAAGTTGATGGGCAATTGACCAATTGGTTTGTGGCAAAAGTGGAAATAACATTTGGTGTCTTGAAGTCTGCATGTCTTGGGTATTATTATTGTAAATAAACCCTTTCCATGATTTTATGGGGAAATGTAAGCATCTTCAAAAGCTATCGCGGTACTAATCCTTTCCGCAATGGTATGACCTTGGAGATGAGTAGATTAATACAACCACTATATTAGCCTGCATCTGTTTCACAGGATAGCTTGAGTTTGGCTTTTCACTTGCTTGGGCATGTGAGAAAATGTTTTAAGTGCAAGATTCCATGGATGTAAATATTTACATGTGTGAAAAGAAGTGAACAGTACAATAAGATAGCCATGGGAACTACATGCTCTAGAACTGTATCTGCTGCTAGATTGCAGAGTGCAGCTTGTTCCTCCATGGTTAAGGCAGCAGCTTATTCCTTACAAGTATGTCAGAAGCAGGTGGGCAACCATTACATGTGAGCACTTGTGAGGACTTGAAATTATTTATTTAGAGTATTCATATTGCACCCCATATTTTTCAGATGTCTGAGCAGCTTACAATAAAAACAAGAATGCCTAGCTTGGGATCCATGTTTAATCTGAGAATCTTTTGGGTGCTAAGATGCAAAGAGTTCATGGTTCTGAATATCCTTGCTTCAATAGGCTATCTTTATGCTGCATCCCTTTACTATATAAATAATGGTTTCAGCCAGTGGCACAGCAGTTGTGGTCTTTTACAGCCATGGACCATTTAAACACAGTCCTGTGGGTTGTGGTGTCATCACATCTATTTATGGCAGATGGTAAGCCATGTGTCCTTATAGCATAAGGCTTACACCATGAAACCTTTATTGGTGTACCAGTTACTGTTGTTTGCTACTGAGGCCTCTGTTTCCTGAGTCAATATTCAGGAAATGGTTCTGTGTCATTTAGTCAGCCAGTTGGATTTCAGTGCTGAAAATCCAGTATTAAATTATGGTTTCAGCTGGAACTGAGTAGATGATGTTGGCAAGTTTGAAACTACTTTGCAGTGCCTTTTTGAAGTAAAATTGTTCTTGTTGTTGTTGTTGCTGTGTGCCTTCAAGCTGTTTCCAACATATAGTGACCCTAAGGCAAAGAGGGTTTTCTGGTGGCTGAGAGTGTATGATGCACCCAAGGCCACTCAAAGCACTTCTGTGGCCAAGCAGGAAATCAAACCCTGGTCTCGAACACTCAAACCACTACATGATTCTGGCTGTTGGAAAGTACTGAACATGATAGTTTTGTTTTCAAACTGTGGGGGAAACCAGAGATTATTCTGTGATTGTGTCTAGAAATGCTTTGGTGATGATTTTAAATTAAAAAATAAAGCCAAAATTTGAAATTATTTTTAAATTTTAAATTGTTTTTATATTTTGTAAGCTACCTTGGAATGACTCATGTATTCATAAAATTGCAAATTATTTGGCTGAGAGGTCACTTTCAATTAATATAATCTTTTGGCTTTTAACTCAGCAAAATGAGTTCCAGATCTATTCTGAGTACTGTAACAACCATCCAAATGCTTGCATGGAGCTCTCCCGACTCACCAAAGTGAGCAAATACGTGTATTTCTTTGAAGCATGTCGCTTGCTTCAGAAGATGATTGACATCTCCCTGGATGGCTTCCTCCTGACTCCAGTGCAGAAGATTTGCAAGTACCCATTACAGCTTGCAGAACTGCTGAAATATACCAATCCACAACATAGGTAAGGAAAACTCTATGGCCATTTCCGCACTATATTGTTACAGCGCTGTTATTCCACTTTCAACATCCTATGGAATCCTGGAGTTTGCAGTTTAGGGGAGAGCATTTAGAATTCTCATCCAGAGAGCTCTTTGGCCTCAATAAACTATAAACCCCAGAATTCCATAGGATGTTGACAGTGGAATAATAGCACTGTAACACTGTAGGACAGAAATGGCCTATGTGTCTGTGCACATGTGTGCACACTCTCTGGAAAGCCATTGTGTTTCAAGGCTCAGATGCAATCATCCTTGTTCATTTTTACGCTGACTGTAAGCATTCCTCTGTTCTAGTTTGTCATGTGTGATTTTTGTTTCCTTCCAATATTGTGTGAAATCTTAGACAGCAAACCTACATCCACTTACCTGGGAGTGAGCCCAACTGAATTCATTAAGACTTAAATCTGAGTAAACATGTATAAGCCTACACTGATAGCATCTAACAACAGAAGAGGTCTTGTCCCACCTGACTTTCCAGTTATTATCATCCTCATCACCACCACTACCTTCTTCCTCAGGACCAGAACTTAAAAGCAATTTACAATATTAAAACAAATACGGAATAGATAGGAAAGATGATCATAAAAGATACAGAAGAGTATCATTAAAATGTGATTAAACAGTCAAATAATTAAACACTAAAACACCCATTAGCAAACGATTAAAAGCACTTTTAAAAATTACTGAAGAAGCAGCATAGCACACTTTAAAAATGGGTTTGTTTACAATCAGCCTTATGAAAGGTGAAGCAGATTTTTCTGTCCAAGGGGCAGCAGTTTGGGGGACACAAAAACGGCTGTATAAGTCAGATAGGATTGTTGATAATGGGTTGTAGAAGAGTGTTCTTCATTATGAGGCCCAGCAGCCACCGAGAGCTCCCAGTCTCATCTCAGGTCCATCTCTCTCTCTCTCTCTCAAAATTGACTTTCCACAACTTACCTGTTCTTGGTGCTGGAGCACAGGGATCGCGCGAGCAGCCTCTTGCGAGAGGCTCTCACATCCTTGCTGCTCTGGCACCGCAGCTGCTTGCTGGTCGCGCAAGCGCCCTGCCCCTTCATACCACAGCATGACCTGGGAGTTGAAGGCTAGCACTGAGGCAGGAAGTGTGACCGGCGCGGCTCAGGAGGCTGCGCACGGCAGGTAAGTGCACTCCAGGCCCCTAAGCGTTGCGCGACTGCACAGCATTTTCAGCTTGAAGCCGAAAATAAGAAAATCCGTTAGCGGTTTGCGTCACACTCTTGAGCATGGCATAAATGTGAGTGCATCATGCAGACCGCTCCTCACATTTACGCAACGCTTAAGAAATGCCGTGCGAAAAGGGCCTCAGTCTCTGTGCAGTAACTCCTTATTCTTAGGCCATTTCCGCACTAGACTGTTACAGCACTATCATTCCACTTTCAACATCCTATGGAATCCTGGGGTTTGCAGTTCAGGGAGGGGCCAGCTGGGGCCAACATTCCATAGGATGTCGAAAAGTGGAATGATAGCGCTCTAACAGTCTAGTGTGGAAATGGCCTTAGCAAGACTAAAGCACTTGTTTTTTCTTTTAAACTGTATTCTAATGGTGGGCTGATGTCATTCACCTGAATTACAAGAAAAAGCTCTGATGAGGAGGAGTCAGACATGCAACCAATCAGTTTGGGCACAGTGAAGGTAGGGAACGAACATAAAAACAACCAGTCAATCTGCTGTGGCAGGGGGGAGGCCCAAGGGGGAAAGAGCAACATGACTGGCCTGCTATCATGCCTCCGCCTCTTGTGCTGCACAAGCATTAGGGGCCCTTCACACTACAAAACTGTATGTTCCACTTTAGCTGCCATGGCAATATTCCATGAAATCCTGAGGTTTGTAGTTTGGTGAGGTACTAGAGCTCTCTGGGTGAGAATTCTAAATACTCTTCCCTGAACTGCAAACCCCAGGACACCATACCATGTTGGCATGGATGCTAAAGTGGAATGATAGTGCTATAACTATGTAGTGTGAAAGGGCCCTGGAGGTGGAAGGGAAATTGAATGAAAGGTTGAGGGACAGTAAGTTAAAACCGGTGCATAATATGGAGCTGTGCTGGGAGAAATTTTCATCCCTGAGCAGAGCAAAATATTCTCTAGGTGATGAGAAAAAGCTCCACTTGATTGCAAGGTCCTCATGAGCTTATGATAATTTGCCTTGCCTAATGACTTGGTGAATGACCAAGGAATCCTTGATTGTATGACATGAAGGGGGAGGAACAGCCTGCAAATGATAGCAGAGTCCCATGTAAAGTGGCAGTGTCTGATGATGGGGGGGGGGGAGTGCAGAAAGAAAAAGCACATTATGATCTGGGAAAGGTCATTGCACAATAAAAATTGCACTAGATACCATCCTTGCATTAACTGAAAATGCCCAACGCTAGTGGAGTGGGCTTTATGACAACACCATGGATACAGGCCTAAGTGTCTCTTGCTTTAAAAATAGCAAATATCGCTGTTAACAGAAGCTCCTTCCACTAGACCAATGTTAATTCCCACTTGTGAACTGAAAGAAAATTCAAGAAAGGGTAGACATATACATCCTACTTATCACATCAGGAACAATATAGTGTGGGAAGATTCCATGTTAGTAGGACTCCGTATCTATGGGGAAAAAAAGCATTGGAGTACAATTGCAGCTGTTAGTAGTGACATGTACAATCTGGTACGTAGCTGTCATGAAAATTTTCTTCACAGTTATTTATACTGATGGAGTGTTCTATAAGCATCAGTAAAATAGCTTGTATATTGTAACAGTTCCATATTATCCCCATGCCACAGATGACAGAAATGAGTAAAGCTTAAGCAATTATATCACATTTCCTTTAATTCAGGAATAGATCTCCTGAATTCTTTTTGTCCACAATTTGCTTGCAATTTCCTGATATTTTGGAATAAAAGGTTAATCCTTTTGGCTGTTTTGTGTTGCCACGTTTCATGATTTGTTTAAAATCTAGGGATTTTAAAGATGTTGAAGCTGCTCTGAATGCCATGAAGAACGTAGCACGGCTCATCAATGAGAGGAAGCGACGTTTGGAAAACATAGACAAAATTGCTCAGTGGCAGAGTTCAATAGAGGATTGGGAGGTAAAAACAAGTCAAGAATTTCATCATGAAAGAAATGTTGTATGCTGGTGTGAGGGAGTTCCTCAAAAGCAGACAGAACATTATTTAAAATGGTGCTAGCTGTTTTTTAAAGCTGTCCAGGATGTTCACATCTGTACAGGGTTCTTTCAACTATTTCAGAATTTTCTAGGCCTGATTATAACCCCACTCCTCAAAAAATGTAAAGATACAAAAACAAAAACAAAATATGAAATGTTCATCTGGCGTGATAACAACAAATTGCCACTTTCATGGGTGTGTATGTCTCCTGAATTTTATGTAATAGGGAAACAGCTGAGGGTGGGAGATTTTTTTAAACAAACTTATTTGTCCCCCTTACAATAAGCCACAATATATCATCTGTTATCAGCTTTGGGCAAAATGTGACATGTCCTTGTGTTGTGGACAATAGGGAGAAGATGTCCTTGTCAAGAGTTCTGAACTCATTTACTCTGGGGAACTAACCAAAATTTCCCAGCCTCAAGCCAAGAGCCATCAAAGAATGTTCTTCCTCTTTGATCATCAGCTCGTCTGCTGCAAGAAGGTAAGCTAACCAAGTGGTCACTGCCTCTGTCTCAGTGGATGAGCCCTCCTGGTGACAGCAGAATTATACCTTTTCTCCCCATGCTTTTTCACATTTTGCACTCAAGCCTTTGCTTAAAGAACCCCTAGGCATGTTATGGTGATAGCATTTAATCTAAGCGTCACTGTTCACATAAATCAAGGAAGGGGTATAACACTGCAAATGTGCCTACGCAGCTGAAGCTTATTCCATGCCGGCCTTCTGTGCTTTTCTGCTCAGGCATTTAATGAAAGAACCCTGCTGTGGACCACTTTCCCGTAGCGTTGGAGGGAAGTTATGTATTCAGCTTTTGTAAGATAAAAGACGGAAGCTGAAAATGCTATCAAATTAAATCCATCAGAATTGCCTCCCACATTTGTTCTAAAGCTTGGGTCAAAGTCTGTGGTTGTATGGATCAGTTGACTCTCATCATGTTTCCACCTGCATATGTAAGCTCTAATCTTAATCGCTAAGATGCACACCTAAGTAGAAATCCTACAAAGCCAACCTAAAGAGTCAGTATAAGGGGGAAAGTATGCATCATAGAAAGCATCTTAATCCTTACCGCAACTGTTTTGCACCTCACTGTATCTGTTTCTGTTTCTTTTTTAAAACCAGGCTTCTGACAAGTTTACAAATTAATACCTTGATGCAGTTACAAAATTCACTGTGTACTCTGTGTATCACATGAGAATAGCTACCAAAGGTTATGAGCAATTTTGAGAATCATTATAGTTCTGGGAAAAGGTGGTAGATGATTAGAGTTAACAAAAATAATGAACTCAAAAATTAGTGAACTTAATTGCGTCCTGTGTCTCTGAATTCTGATATAACTCCCTCTCCCAATTTAATATTATATCTTATCTGGAGATATTTATGACCATAGACATGAAGACTGGCTTCCCATTAGTAACTTATGATGGTGTATGTTCAACATTGTGGAGATCAGAATGCATGACTGACCTTGCACAATGACCCAAATCTTCCTCAAGAACACCTTTTAGCTGCAGGAAAACCTCCCCTAGCTATTCAGTGACTGACAGAGGGAAGGGGGCACCAGAGAACCATTTGGCTATATCCATCCAGAAAACAGGACAATGACATCATCTTCTGAGACATCTGGAGTCCTCCCTGCTGTGCATAAAATGGCTGCAGACTGAGGGCTTTGGCAGCTAAAATATGGGGTTTGGGATGTGAGAGAGAAGACGAAGCATAGTTCTGCATGTGGAGATCATATGTCATGTCTCTGGGATGCAAGAACTTGGCCAGAGGCTATTAAGCATCACCAAATGACTTACTATTGTTTATTAGTAGCACAGCTCCCAACCACTGCAAGCAAGTTGTGGGTGTCCAAGCTATAGAAAGCTCTCAGCTGCCAGGCAGCACTCCTCAAGGTACCACTGATTCACATCATAAGGTACATGGCTGAGACTAATGACATTTTGTAAATAATGGTACCCTGACAGATACTGTACGGAATCTGACAGTGTCGTCCTACAGATTATCCAAATCAGACACCTTCAAAGAACCTTTGCCTAAAATACCTGGTGTTCACATATTAAATGCAGAGGAAAACAGTGCTTAACTAGTATGGAAATGTACCCTAATGTCAAATGGCATTATAAGCAGACTTTCCACAGTGAAGGAAGTTTATTGGAATGCGGAATACCCTGAATGAATCAAAGAGATGTTCTGTTCCAGTAAATTGTGCTAGCATCAAAATTCATGATGACAACGCTGACACTTCACAGTGAATAAACAGCGCTATAGGCTTTGTGGAATTGAAAAACATCCACTGTCCATCTGCCTTAGCTAATGATTTGCTGCCAATGTCCCTGGATGTAGTTGCAAAATCAACAAAATTGTTCAGCATTTACACATATAACTGTGTGATTACAAAGTGTGCCTCAGAAAACACAATTTGATGGTCTCTTCAACTTCCTTGGAGTATTTCACGTCTAAATAATGTCCATGGAACAATCTGATGAAGAATCTAGAAGGCTTCACTGTATTCGTAAGACATGGGGAAAAACATTTCAATCAGTGCCAATACATGCACCGGATGCCAGGGAAATCTTGCATTCTGAGAAATACTTGCAGAAAAATTTTCTTCATGTATTCCAAATGGATTCATTGAACTAAGTAAATGTTCTTCAGAACTGCAAGATGTTCTTCTGGATATGAAATGTTCTGAAAAGCAGTTGGTGAAAAAGAATGTATATTTCACAAATTGCTATGTTAAAGATGCAACTATTTTCTGTCTTGACTCCATTTTGACAACAGAATTTTATTTGCCTCAATAAGGAGCGAGCAAAGTGTAGCCCTCCAGTTGTTGCTCGACTGAACACCCATCAGCCCTAGCCAGCACAGTAATAATGTGAAATCCTGGAAACTGCAATCCAGCAACATCTGGAGAGATGCATTTTACTCACTGTGCCTTTATATGTATATCTTTTTGGTTTGCTACCCCACTGAGCAAAAACTGTTTGCTTGATTCCATTTTTTCCCCTGTATGTGTGTACAAAGAGAGAAGAAAGATAATTTAAGATGAATAGTCCTCTGTGATCAGTGATGACTTAAACAGTGCCATGGAAGATATTGTCCCAAATATTAACACTAGTTTTCATCATTAATTTAGTAATTGTCTTGTCTTTCTCTGAGCATGGGGTTAAAACAAGATAAAGCTAATAAAAAAGTTAAAGCAAAGTTAAACAAGTTATCATCTAAAAATGCTGTTACAATTTTAAAGGTATAGAATAATTTAAAAATATGAAAGAACCCCTCATAAAAAGACTTCCTGCAATCAGTTAATCTTTCAATGCCTGTTTGAATTGAAATGTCTTTGACTGCCAGCAAAAGGAGAGAACACTAGCCTCACATGGAAAGGAATTCCACAGCCTAGGAGCAGCCACCATGGTGACTTTCTCCTGTGTTCTCAACCAGACAGGCCTGTTATGCTGTTGGAACCCAGAGAAAACTCTCCCCAGGGATCTTAAGACTGTGGTAGGTTCATATAGGGAGATACAGTCTTTCAGATCTACAATCACCCTGGGGCCACAAGCTGTTCTAGATTCCCCACTCCACTGATAGAATAGTTTGACCTTAGAGAGGAAGAACCATTTTTGTAACTCACTTTCAGCTGCTGCGAGCACATCGACAGCCCATGACACTCTATGTCAGAGCTTTGGTATCATCAAAAACTAGGGGGACAGGAACCATTGCTCCTTCCTGTCTCCTGCTATGGCTGCACAAAATCATTACAGCTTTCAATATGGCAGAGCCCCACCACCACTACCAGAATTGCAGTGCCCATGAACAAAAATGCCTTTTGTGTGACAAGTGTGTATGAAGCTGGAACAGTCCCTAAACACACCTGATTGTGAAGCATCAGAGCCTACTGCTGCATAACAAAGTATTTGTTTTCAGCTTATATCTCGTGATATAAACTGAAGATACTTAGGGTACCGAGAGTAGAAATTGAGGCCATCTTGTTTTATTTGGGTGTCCATGAATACCATGTCAATTGCTAGTTTCACTTTCACTTGCAATGGCAAACGTTTACGTGATGTACTTCATGAAGTAAAAGAAAAGTCATTTCATGTGAAAAGAATGCTTTACTGGACCCTTCCCCTCAATCCTTTTTTATATTAGGCATCACTGTCACACAAATTTGCATTGGTGTCAGTTAAGTTTCTTCTTCATGGTCTCTATATGCCTCAGGTTTTCTGCCTGCCTAGGACCATGACTGGAATGTTCCAGAGCTGAATAGCTTTTGGTGGGAATCTTGCTCCCCGCCCCCACAACAGTGCATGCCCTCCTTACCTTACCAGAGCTACTCTTCCCTCAGCTGCTTTCTACCCAGTGTGAGAGCAAGTTTTCAGTTGTTCCTCATTGCTGAGTAGTTCCCTCTTCTATTGTGGGACAGTGGCTTTGGCAGGTTAGGGCATGTGCGGTCACAAGGAGGGCACCAAAAGCTACTCAGCTCTGGAACATTCTGCACAGGTGCAAATCCATTTGTGTGAAGGCACAGATAACTACAGTACTTAAAGAATCTCAGTTAAAACTAAGCAACTTGCTCATCTTATGATATAAAGAGAAGGTACTGAAGTGGGTTGTTGTAAGCCCTGCTAAAATTGTGTCACATTTCATATTTTACCAATTAAGGCTCATTTCTGCACAAAAATGCAATTCCCAGCCATTTTCTTTAAGTATTTGGGCTTTTTAGTCCAAAACATTCTCACTAAAACTCAGATTTTTTGTATAAGTAAGCATAAAAGCTAAGACTGAAAATTATATCACTTCTGAGGAATGGAGACACACGATGGGCTCTTGGTCTTTGATGAGATCACTTTGTTATGTACTCCCTTGAAATGCACTCATAACTACAATATTGCAAGAGCAAGAACAAATGCTTGTGGAGATATTGCAGTCTCTTTAATGAGTGCAATCCCAGCATATATTTCTCTGAATAATTAAAAACTATCCTTTCCAATATAATATCACAACTTAACTAGTTGCATTAGTAGCAACATGAAGAGAAAAAAACTAGGTGGGGGTGATGTGATGTGATGTGATGTAGGGCAGCAACTCATTTTAACATTTCTTTACCTTATTTAGTCCTCAGCCAGGGAAGTTTTAGGTATAGGCATTCTTTTGGGTCACAATAGATGATTCTTGTACTGTATTTCCTTCCTTCAACCTTTGTTGGACTGTGTCACTGGGAATTGTTTTTAGTCACAAGCAAAGAGAAAATAAAACCTGAAAATTGATGCATATCCTTTTCAGATGAAAAGATGAAATTCAAATTGGACAAGTATGTAATGTTTTGTACATGGGAGTCTTTTTTTCACTGAATATTCCTTTATCAGAGTCTTGGGAGAAGCTGGGATGGAACATGTTTGCTTTTTCTCTCTTAGGATCTCCTGCGACGTGACATCTTGTATTATAAGAGTCGAATCAGCATGGACAACATGGAGATTCTGGATGTGGAAGATGGGAAGGATAAGGACTTCAATATCACAGTTAAAAATGCATTCAAATTGCACTGTAGGGACATGGAAGAAGTCCACTTATTCTGCGCCAAAAAACCAGAACAGAAACAGCGCTGGCTCAAGGCATTTGAGAATGAAAGGAAGCAGGTTCAGCTAGACCAGGAAACCGGTATGGAACTACCAGTAGGGTTATTACTGTAGATTCTGAAAAGCTGTTATGCAGATAGGAACCTCTTCTACTGAGGTTTCTCAGCCACCCCACTTTATCCTCTTTCAGAATGTTTTCCATTCTTGATGCAGCAAATAAAATAATGCACACATTTTCAGAGGTACATCTTAGGTAATCTTTCTTATCAATATACTGTCTAGTAAGAACATGCCTGAAGCTCATCAAATAGTAAGTCCCTTGTTTCCTTTTCCCATTTTGTTGCCCCATCCCTCAAACTATCTTCCACACCCATTACCTCCTTCATGTCCTTTTTTCTAAAAACCTCAAAGCCCTTCCTGAGCAACTCTAGCCTCATCATTGTGGGAACTTCCAAAGGACGTGCTGTTGCCTGTTGTAGTAAAAGCCACTTAGAATCCGTTGCCACCTTAGAGTTAAGACATTTGTTACAATCCCACTTCATAAGATGCATGCTTATCCAGAATGTCATGTGTAGGATATGTGTTTGAGCACGTATGTATGTACATATATGCACACATAGAGTGAAGCTAGAGGGAAATGCAATCCAAACAGTACTGAAAGTGACAATTGCATTCCTGACATTGATCATACACAGAACTGTTGCTTATCCTAGGTAAGGCAGGCAAGCTATAATCTGCAAAGCTCCATGCTTTAATAACTGGTATTCTGTAAGGTCCCTTAGGACTTTGTTGTTCCAGCCTCACCTTTATTATTATCTGCATTTCCACCTATATCTTCCATGTTTGTTAATGCTTGACCTATGCCCTACACCAGTGTTTTCAGTTAGATGTAGACTGTATACCCCTCAGGCAGGACTGTGTGACCTATGTGCTCTAATACCTGCATTACTGAGAGAGCAAAGCAACATTAAACTAGAATAGGAGACTACCAAGGAGGCACGCAATACTGTGGAAGCAGCCAAGTTGGTTGTGGATCATACTGTCCAAGAAGCACATGTTGTTGAGCTTGAGTTCCAACTACAGTCCTCCCTCCATATTTGTGGGTTTGATCTTTGCAAACTTGATTATTCAAGAGGCACCTACTTGCCTCTTCCATTCTCCCCCTCCCATTCCCTTGCCTTTTGCCCAGGTGTGCTGTGCCTTCCTTCTCGACACCTGGGCAAAAGGCAAGAGAATGGGAGGGGGCGAATGGAGGGAGGCATGCATGTGTCTTCTCCATGTGCAGCGCTGCTCCATCCCATTTGCTTGCCTTTTGCCTGGGCATGAAGGAGGAAGGCAGCACACCCAGGGAAAAGGCAAGAGAATAGAAAGGGGAGAATTGAGAGGAGGAACACTGAAATGGGAAGGAGAGTACTAACTCAGGCTAGGGGGGAGTTATTTGCAGCTTTTTTGACTTTCACAAGGATTCTGCATCCCCAACCCTCACAAAAGTTGAGGAGCCGCTGTAGAATTATTCTAGGCTTCACCTGGACAATTTCAATATTGCAGTCATACTTGGACAACAGTCCTGTGTATGTGTGCATCCTTATTTGGAAGTACGTTTCATGGAAAACATGGGACATTTCCAGAGCTTGGAAAAGTTACCCTTTTTGGACTTCAGCTCTCTCAGCGTGTATGACCAGTGAACTTGCTGAGTGGAGGATTCTGGGAGATGTAGTTCAAAAAAACTAATTTGGGCAAGTTCAGCTGATTTTCAAGTAAGTATGTCTAGAATTACACTGCTGGTGTAATTTTTGCTGCATACATTAAGATTTTCCAGTTAATCTCCTGTCCCCTAGATTTCCAGATTGTTTTGTATGTATTTTCATAATGGACTTTACAAAAGTGTGGCTGCGTTAATGAATTTTGTTTCCTCTTCAAGGTTTTTCCATTACTGAGGTACAGAAGAAACAAGCCATGCTTAATGCCAGCAAACAGAACCAGAGTGGAAAACCAAAAGGCAAGTTTGAATAGTGGGTCTTTGTCTCTCTCTCATTCTGTCTTCTGCTCCTTGTCCTCACATCACAACACAACATGAAAATAAAAATACTTAACATAAACAGGTCATAATGCAACCTGGATACTTAACACGAGCAGGTTACAAACCCTCCTATCTTTAGCAATAGTAGGACTTCTGCTAGAGGTGTACGAACATCCATTCTTAGGCTATGTAAGCTTTGTAATTTGCACCTGCTCTATGGCTTACAGATATCTATTTTTTTGTGTTTTAAAAACCCTCCACATACAGGAATATATATCAACTTAGGTTTTCTGACTCTGTATAAGGTTTTTGGATGCTAAGAGGAAACATAATTGGCCTTTCCAGGTTGTGCCTCTGCAAGGGACAATCACTAGCACTATGGTGGAGTAGCTGGGGCCCAATCTGGATATTAGATTGACCATTTACCCTTGCACTTCAGTGGTGAGTGCTATTCCTAATCCTCTGAAGCTCTGTGGTTGCACAGCAATCATAGGATTGGTATCTCCTCAGAGAGGCTGTGAAGCCTTGTGAGACAAAGTAAGTACCAACAGTATTAAAAATGGTGCCAGCAACCTGCTTCCACTTTACAAGGTAACCTTGCTACATCAGAGGAAGAAATGAGAAACTACTGTGCTACCTAACATGGATTCAGATGTACAGTATAGTGCACATTTGAATTAACAGTAGGTTAAATTTGCAGGTCCTGATCTTGTGCATAGGGTGGGCCTATGTATGTATGCTTCCCTCCCCATGTTTGCAAACCAAACTCATCTTTCAGTTAGTCTGTCCAAAGCTGCACTTTGTGAGAAGCGCAAGGGTAAAATCTCAAATCTATAGTAAGGTTTGGAAGCTATGTTCAGAATTGGATGCTTCAGTCATACAAATTTAGGTCATCGTGCCATACCAGGAAAGTCTACTGTATTTCTAGTACTATAGTTGTCTAATATGATCTAGAAAAGATCATTTTCTGGACAGTCTATATTTCTCTGACATGAACTATGGAGATTACAGAATGAAATGCGTACACTGACTTTGAATAAAATGGACTGGGCTGGATTCACTTCAAGACCATTCAAACCCAAAATATTATCTCTGCCATCTCCCATCCCACCATCAAGTCTGTTTTACAAGGTGGTCAACAGTAGTTAGTTGATATTAATGTATAAAATAGATATATTGGAGCAGAAACATAAGAAAGCCTTGCTTGATCACAGCAAAGGTCCATTAAGAAGACCATCTGGCCAATGATATGCCTCTGGAAAGCCTACAGGCAGGGCAGGTAGATAATAGATTATGCCATTAAGCCTCAGGCAGCAGATTGTGAAGTGAAGCGAATGGCCATTTATTGTGTTAGTAATGGGGAGAATTTCTGCCACATGTACAAAAACAACTTGACTGGCTTTGGGAACTACCTGTGTTGCCTTGGGTGAATGGTAGTGATAGCATTGTGCCTGAGATAGCAGAATACTTTGGGCTGGTTCTTTCTCCTGTTGCTCCCCAGCCATCAGTATTGAGGGTGAGAAGATCAGTGGATATTGTAGTTCCAGGAAGCCATCATTGCTAATAACTTTCAAGAGAAGCAACCTCAGTAAATGTGACAGTCTAAGCTAGTAACAAACATATTGTGCCAATGAAAGGAATATGCTCTCACCAGCATAATCACATAGGAACACATAACCACCATGAATGACTTACGTAGGTAGAAACTGTACTGAATATGGCTTGAGAATAGAGATCATAATTCATCTGCTCTTCCATGCTCCTTACAAAAATTCTATGTAGTATGATAAAAAACAGGCTTTTAAAGTATGAAAGCTCCTTTAAAACTTTTAGTGGTAGCTGATGGCTCCATTGTGAATGGATTCATAAATCTGCTCAAGGTTTTACTCAGAACTTTAAAGGCAGTATCCATGGTGTTGATCCTTATAACCAAAATAGATTGTTTCTTGGATCAGTCCTTTAAACTTCAGATTAAAACACAAAGTAGATTCCACGACATCATAGCTAGTAGCTGTTAATGGAAATTTTTCTTGAAAAGGCAAGGTACAACACTTCCAAAGAAAGAAATTAAGAGAAACTTTTCTTTTGTATTATGACATAGGGAAAATGCATCAAGGCAGCATCAAAGTAACATTTTGTCTTTTTGCTCATGTTATCCACAGTGGTCACCAGGACATATTATGATTTTTTGATGCGCCAAAAGCACCCCACATTACCTACCAATCTCCCCCAGCAGCAAGTCTTCATGCTGGCAGAGCCCAAGCGCAAGCCCTCCAACTTCTGGCAGAACATCAGCAGGCTGGCACCCTTTCGAAAATAAGGGGAAGCAGTCCAATCCTGTGCCTGAAATATCTTTTGAGAAAGCACTTTATGCATCAAACCCTGCAAAACTAAGCACTGGCTCCCTCTCCTGGTTTTCCGAGGGATAGCATTTTCCCTCCCCTTCATACTCCTTTCTTTGGGCCAGACGAGGTTCAGAAGAATTATGACGTCACATGTGCGTTTGTATGTATGTGAAAGTGACTTGAACGTGCATCTAACTTGTTGAGTATCCAAGAGAAAACAAAAGAGTTAGAAATCTCTTCCTACCACCTGCATCCTTTTATTTTTCTTGAACTTCTACATTTTGTTGCTTTCCTTTTGGACATGCTCCTCCCCTTGGAACATGATTCCTCATCAGTTCCAGTAAGGCTGCTAGAACCAAGAAGGTAAGTGGACATGGTAGTTCATAGACTTGCTTGGCCTTTGCTCTGAGCAGCTGTTTAGTGTTGCTGCTGCTGTTAGACATTTTTCTGGAGTGATGGACTCCCTTTCCTACCCTTTTTCATAGAAATCCTGAAACAGACTGAGTGTTCCCAGAGAGGCACCTTTCAACCTACCTTAGTTAAAAGCAAACTACTGAGAAGCAACCAGAAAATAACTGACAAACCTGAAGCATGACTAACAACCAAGACCTTTGCAATTTACCTGAGTTGATGTATGTTGTGGGGGAAGGGGGAAATGTGCCTAAATTCACTTTGAATTACTTTTTTCTTTCTTTCTAGCAACACTTTGCCATAATTCCTGGCCAATGAAAATTTTTGTCAATGTTTTTTAAATGTTTATTTATGGTAAAAGTGCAGATAACTGTATTTTGTAAGAGTTTGTAATCTGTCTTGTCAGATGTTAACTTGATGCCTGTTTTGTCTATTTTTTTCCACTAAAGAAAAAAGACCCACATTTGTAAGCCTATATTCCTAACTATAAGAGACATAGATGAGTTAAAAGATGATTTTCAGATTTACCAGGCACTTGCAAGCAAATCAGTATTACTTGGAAACTGTGTTGTCCATGCAGTTGTCTTCAGGGGAAGTGGGGTTGCTTCCAGGTAGACAGGGACACAGAGTTCCAATCGGAGAGCATGTGTTTAGACAATGGCACTTGAAACTCATATAATCCTTGATTGGGGAAGAAAATTGCCTTATAGTAGTGAAATAGATAGAAGCCATAAATGACTGAAACAGACTTAATCCCATCATTTAGGGATTTCCGTACTGTGAAGTTAAAAGAAAAAAAAAATCAGCTTATTCTGAGATGAGACGACTGCAGGAGAATCGAGCATTCTTCGGTCTGATGTAGAGATGCAATGTCCAACCACAGCTGATCAATCTACAGTCACACAAATCCAGAAGCATGTACAGATTCATTTCTTGCACTATATCTTTTCCCCCAGTGAGGAGGGGGACAACATTTAATTTCATAAACTTGTAAAAGTGATTTCCACTCAGTGTGTCTGTGTGTATGTTACAAAAAAAACATTACAGGTACAAGAACCAGCACTGAGTTACTCTCGAGTGGTCAGTACGGGTTGCAAGCAAGACCGAGATACATGACCTTCCCTGAGGGCCAGCAAACTGTGGCTCTCCAGCTATCCTTGAATTGTGCTTCTCAACAACCCTAGGGAATGGTGAGGCATGATGGGACTAGTAGTTCAGGAACACCCAGGAGAACCAAAGAGCTTCCTATCCCAAAGATTTAAAGGCCAGTTCACCTGCATGTACTTTATATAGCACTGCGTGGTGACTATTTGCATATGTGAATTAGCTACCATAGCCAGGGGGACCCCTTTTGTTTTGGGTCTTATTGTTTTGAATGCACTTGGCTGCATCCTAAGAACTGCAGGTAGATTTGCTTGTGGAAAGGATTCAGTCATCTCCTACCTGCTGCAACCCTTGCAAAACTGCTGGTGATGATTGCTGGATCCTTAGAAACTGCATGGGAGGTAGCACAATGAAAGAGAAAAGAACTGGAAGATGAGATCAGGAGAAATCAAAAATCTTTTCTCCTGAACAGGCAAATGGACCTTTTCTTCACACAAGATGCTCAAAAGATTCAACCCAACAGTTTTCAGTTTACTCAATCACCTGCAAGTCTCCTAAGTGCTAAGAGATGAAATGACTGATATGTATTATCTAAGTCTCTTGGCATAAAAGCGACACCTGAAAGCTTATGTGTTTCCCTTAATCCTATCAGAGCTGGGAGGACCATCATCTCATCATTATCAAGCCAAAACCCTCAACACAAGTGCTGTCTTTGTTAGTAGTTGCTCAAGGTGCAACATTCCTCAAACACAAGCCTGCTGGGGAAAAAAGGAGGGCGATAGCATGTCATATTTGCTACTGTTATGACTTTCATGTTACAGTTCTGAAGATACTCTTCAGAAAGCTACTCTTTCATCTGTAACAGAAAGTAAATTCTTCTGCCCCTTGCCATTCCAAACGAAAGTTATGTAAGAAACCTGGCAAGAACAGTATCATCTCCAAGTCTGTTTGGGTGAGTAGTATGGTAAGGTGCACAGCCCAGGTTCCTATGCAGTCAAGCTCCATGATTTACTTTTAAAATCACAAATGGTATGACACATCACGACGACATGCTAATACTTCCAGTATGAACAGTGCAGTTCAATTCAGATATCAACTACCATACAATTATGTTTATGGATGTATGGATTTGAAAAGAAATGTTGACTGCACCAGAAGAAACTTGAAAAACAACAGCAAGATACCATGATTAGATTGTGGTAATAACCTGTGGCATTTCCTTCATAATCAATGCTCAGCATTGCAAATACTGTGCCCTCTAAGTTTCTTTTTTGAATACAGATTGATTAAATAAGGGCAGAATCCAAAACAGGGAAAGGGTATATGATGAAAGTTGGTACTAAATCAAGTTAAGAAATCCACACATGAAGTCAGGAAATCCACACACAAATACAGTCAGCCTTCCACATTTGCAGGTTTGACCTTCTCAGATTTGTGAGTTTCTCCCTACCCACCATTTCAGGTGCTCCTTTTCCAGGGGAACTTTCCCTCTCAGCCACTCCAGTCAGGCCATGCAGCCCTTTAAAAACTTGCCTCTGGTTGTCCTCCTTCTCCTCCTCCAGCCACTGCCTGGACAGCTAAGGACAATTCACAACCCAATTTCTCACCACAAATTCTCTCCCAATGCCCCCCACCCATCCAAGAAGGGAGTAGGTGAGAGAGAGGAAGTATAGGGCTACCATGCTGAACTGCTCCTTTCCCTAACCTGGTTTGAGCCCTGGGTACCAGCTCTTCCTATTATGCCTCAGCCCACTTCCTACAAGGATACACACAATTTGATAGTTGTCATTTTTTCCACTTTTGCAGGGATCCTGCCCCCTAACCCTAATGAATGTGGAGGGCTGAGTGTAGTCAGAATCTAGAATGAACAGAGGTGAAAGAGGTAACTAGTAGTGTCTGAAAACAAAAGAATACAGCATGGCTTTTAGACACATGACTCACTCTGTTCTAGTTATACAGAACATGTCTATGGGGGCATATCAAAATACATTGCTGATCCGTTCATAATATCCCACATGAAGTTTTTTCCCATCAAGGTCTTTCTGCCATGGATAGAAGGGCTTAAAATGGGTCTATTTAATTTGGGAGGATCACCTATCCCCACATGGGTGACTCCAGCTAGGAAGGTTCCTTGAATGTGTGCAGCATATCTAGGGAACAAGAGGCTGCCATAGGGAAGGAGCAATATGCATTTAACTTTGGGTCCAGCTTATTGTATTTTGTTTAAGCAAATTCAACAGCTACTTAGCAAATTAGAAAAATATTGAATTTACACAGCACCTCATTCAGCATTCCTTGTCCTCCTGAAGTAAGAAAGAAGCAGTGATCAATACTGAGTAGAGACTGTAGTCCAAATACTGCAAGATGGAAATTGAAGTTACCAAACAAAATTAGTACACTGCATAGAGTTTTGTACAATATTCTTGCAGGCATTTTTAAGGACATTGTAAAATGCTACAACGTTCCTCCACTACAGCAGTGTATGCTATAAACATACGCTATACCACAAGCAGTACAGTGTTCATGTATCTCTCTCTTAAGTGGGTTCAAGCACTAAAAGAATGCCAAGTATTAAAATGGACCCTACAGCAAACCTTAGCAACAACACATCGGCTGAAGTGCAGGCTACAATACTTCCTCATGCTATCTATCAGTAAGAGTTAATGTAGAAACATGCTGTTCTAGAATAGCTAGAGGCAGGCAATATTTTCAAGTCTTCATAAGCAGAGACACACAGTAGTGTGGGAAACATTTGTTGCTTTTGCTTTAGCCTGTGCCGTAGCACAGCTTCCCCCTTAAACAGTAATGACGTTTTTCTTAACTGGTAGCGAATGCCTATGTTGTGGTTTGTACAGTCACATTTTACACAGTTCTATGGAATAAATGTCTCCATGCCTGAATCCTGGTTGGTGACTCTGAAGAAAACACAAATGACGACTAATACTAGTTAACATACAGATGACAACTCCGTTTGCCTGCTATTTCATATTTTTTCCTATTTTCTTAACAAGGTTTATTTTCCCTGATCTCAAAGCTTACAGACAAGTCTGCTAGTTTGCTATTAAGGACCTTAAAAAAAAAAGCAGAGGAGGAAGCATTGTTTTTTGGGGGTTGTACATGCACACGCACAATCTACTACTGAAGTGCAAACTATTCAGGTTTGTACACATGCACAATCTACTATTACTTGCAGCTGTTCTTTGAAGTTTTAAGATCTGGCACTGCAAGGGCTGAAACTTGTAGCATATAGCCAAAAGAGGCAAAAGCCAATTCCAGTTTTAACATGCCCCCTCCCCACAAGATAACTAGTGGTCATGTTGGTTCATTGTGGATAACATGATGCTGGAATAGATGCTGCTATGATATGGACAGAGCTACACTGGCTCAAGAGACCATCAGGGAAGACCTATTTCCAGACCTATTTAAACAGGCCAAAGAGAGCTCACAATTAGTAAGAATGACTTTGGACATGTAACTGTTAACAAAAGAAGACTGAAGGACCACAATAAGCAACACAGTCAATCTTTATTGAAAACTGAAGTATTAATACATAACAATTCCTGTTACATAAACGTGCTTTTAAGAATTTTAACTCTGAGCTTGTCTACTCGTTGGACTGCATAAAAATAAAAATGGATTTTACACAATTGGCTCAGAATGGAATTGCCACTCCTATGTGTTGATGCAAAAGTTCAATGCAGATGTGATGCTTTAAACTTGTTCTGGAAGACAACACTGACCTAAACTTGGGAAAAAGTACCAATACAACTGCTTTAAGACAGTCTTTTTTTTTTTAACAAAAAAAGTTATAAAAAAAGGAAACCTGTGCCTATTTCATAACAAACGCTATTACTGGGGCCTCTTGTGCCTCTGTTGCATGCACTCCCCCTTTTCACCCACAAGGGCAGCCAATAATAGCACTACAATAAAATCCCACTAACAAATCCATTCTACTAAAAACAAGTCTGTACAGCAGCAAGCTAAATGAAGCTTCCCCAGTTTGCTTGCTAAGTGCTCAAAAGTCACATCAGATTGGAAAAAGTCACACAGATACTGGTGTCAGGTAATTGAAGGTCAACTGTTCAGAATATTTCGATATGTTATCTCCTGATACTGGGATACTCAAATATTTCCATGTCACATGAAATAAGTCTGGCATTAATATCTCCTAAGCACCAGTAAAATGCCTTCACTATCCTGAAAACACAGTTCAAGAACTGAGACAGGTTGGAGATAATTGATCCAAAAAACGTGCTTATCTGTTATATCTCTTTAATGAAAACTTGCAGCCCAAACAAGAGCTTCCTTACTGGTATTTCAGTGTGTACATGAAGCTCTCTTGCCTCTATCAACTTCCCTCTTCATTTCAAATGGAAGTGAGAGTTTTACACACTGGAAAGAAACATCCACAGAGAGCTGTCTCTCTATTTAAGTCAACAGGGAAGGCAGCTTGCAAGGAGACTCCATGTGGACATGAAAAAAGGTCACAAAGCAAGCTCTGGATCTGAGGCTTAGTGCCTTACATGCAAAGACAGAAAATTTGCTTAATACCAGGGCAATTTCCACTCCCTTGACACTTGCTAACAAGATTACCCAATAGAGAATGCTATGTGTGTGTCACAACTACCAGGAAGTTACTGATTACTAATGCTTATTTTTTTCCAGATGCAGCCACATAATACTGGGTATTAGTCTATACTGTCAAACTAACATTGAAATATAAAAGAATGTGAAATTTTCTGCTGTGTCTAGAACAAAAGTGTCATCTAAGATCCCTTGCACTTTAATTACAACAAAATGAAACTAGTTTCATAAGACCATTTTCAAGCAATTCACTCATCAGAAATACACAGGAGCAGGAGAAATATCTGCCTAATCAATTCAGCATTCATTGGAAATGGCTCTGAAGATCAGCCAACCTGGGATATCTCTGGACAAAGATGGTACTATAAACTTTAGATAAGATTAGAAATTTTGTATTTTTGAAGTGGCCTTTCAGCTTCAGGAATTCAGTGGAACTGAATTTACCACCACCCCAAATTATCTCCATCATAGCATCAAGACACTTTACATGGCTGCTTTATGAACTTGTCAGAGTACTTGCATTTATGTAGTTCAATATTAACATTTCAGTTATACATTTTTAGACAGGTTTAATAGTGGAGACATAGTTTCCTGTCAGCTGGTTAATGCTAAACACCACTGACTAAATCTACCAGTTTCTTGGCCAATTAATGTTTCCACAGAATGTGACTATTTTGCTAGTGTTTTAAAGAGACACCCAGAATACTGTGTTATCTACTTTGGCAATGTCTCATAAACAATACCTTCAACATTATTTAAAAACATAACATGTAAAATTAAGCCCAGATCCTCTGTTTTTTCTTTCTTTCTGTTATTGCTGTAATTTAAAAAAAAATCAATTTTAAGTATATTTTTAAGGCTGCATTCATTTGAAAGCAGCTTGATTTGAGCCTTGTCTATACTGCATTAGCTCCCTTTAAAGCTTTCTAGGGAGTTTCGATGCAGCCACATGTTTACAATTTGAGGTTTTACCACACCCACCCACACAAACCCTCCCCCAAAGGAATTCTAAACAGGGAATGGGTTGACAGCAGGAGAAAGAATTTCACAAAACCCCTCTGTTGTCAATAACCCAGTTGAAATACAAATTTTCAGTTTCATAGTCATGCTTTTATTATTTGCAACAATATACCAAGCTATATACATCCTCTCTTCACTGTGCTTTTGGTTACTTCTCTACTGACTCTAACGAAGGCATGGAATCACCTTCAGTAAAATGCCCTCTCCCCCCTCCCACCCACCCACAGACTAGATTTTATGGAAGGTGCAGTAACTTTTGCAAGAAGTACTATTCCTTCCTTGCAGATGAATCTCATAACACAACTTAGAAAAAAGTGCTCAGGTGAGATCATCTAAATTATGTTACTATCACTGTGTCTGGAAGAGGAAGCATTTAGAAATCTGAAGCTCAAGGAGAATAAATTATAATCTGTCCTTACCATTCACAAAGTGCTGCATTAGCTAAAAAATTTGGGGCATTGAAGTTAAAGAGACTGGAGGTGGCAGTGCTTGCATTTGTTCTCAACATGTCTCCAACACAGCCATGTTTCAAAGCTCCCAGTTTTTATATGTAGCAAGAAATCATTTACTTTAAAACCTTGCTACAGTGGACATCTGTCCATTACTGAAAGATCACTACTCTGTGGAGCACTTTGCAAACCAGAATTACAAACAAGACATCACAAATGGAATAACTAAGTAGACTCATCCAAAACAGAAAAGATTCAAATGGTAAGCAGTAGGAATTGTTTTGTTCTCAGTATGTAAAACTTTTTAGGTTGCAACAAGTGCTTAAAATTAAAATTAAATGTTTTTAATTTTGTTGTGCTAAAGGCATCTGGATCAAGGGGGTGTGTCTAGAATGATGATTCATTGAAAATATCAAACCTTAAGTAAAAAATAATAATATGAAGACTACTGTAAAAAATAAAGTTATCAAATCCTGACCTCTATTGGGTTTTCAGATGCTGAAGCCACATGCCCCAGGAAAACAAGGGGATGGCAGCAATAAAATTGGCATGTGTGTTACACCAAAACAGCTGCAAAAACTGATTTTAAAAAACTGATTATCCCAAAAGAAAAAAAAGAGGCATGTTCAGTCCCACAATTTAAAAAAACAGTGTGAATACTCTACCAGCAGTGCAAGTTACCATACAAATATCAACTTCAAGAGGGAACATTTTATAATCATCTGCTGCACAATTTATTGCAGGCAGAAGGTATTGGGGAAAATAAATCCCATTACTGTTTTCCCAATGGATGCCAATTTAAAGAAAGCCCTTGATTGCTTTTAGCACTGACACTAAAATTTTTAAAAGCCATAATAATTTTGGTACACAAACTGATCCCAAGACTAGCCCTATATCCCCACAGCACTGACTGAGTTACTTCAACGAAAACTCAAAGCTGTAAGCAAGGAGTTCAGATGTGGTTTCCTGCAACAGAATGCTGCATCGATTTTCTTAATTCTCTTGTTTTCCACATGCAACTGAGTGGTAAATAGCATACAGCAAAGTTGATGTAAAAAAATACTAATCCCAATAACTACCTGATCCATTTCTAATTTAGTCTCTTTTTTTTTTCTTTTGGAAAACATTTAAATCTTGATGACTCCTACTAGCTGTTCATAACATATGTGACAAGGAAAACAAGCCAATAAAAAGATATAAATAGTTTGTTTCCCTTTAATATAACAAATGTAGAAACTTTCTTCAGAACATGTTACTGAATTCCTTCCTATTGACTTTGAAATAATGACACTAGTACACTGTACAAAAAGCAAGCTGGTTTGAACTGGCCTTTTTGAGCTGATTGGAACTAGTACATTTGCAGGATGGTGGGAATGCTGAAATCAAAAGGAAATTTGACACTACTGGCAACGTGGATGTTTGTTCTGGACACATCAATAATCTAAAACTGATTTTTTTCTAGGAGGCAGATCATTATACAGATGTGATTTCACATAAGATTTCAATGAAATAGGAATGTCTTGATGATTTAGACAGCAAGACATATTTTTTTCCACTGATAACCAGCCATTTCCTGCCAAATTTCATTCTTATCCTTAAGAATGTCCATGTAACACTGAATCCAAAAAATGGAAAAGGTAGGCATGGTAAACTGATGCTCTGTAAATTTTTTTTTAAACTACTATCTCATTTCCAGTCACTGAAATAGGAAAAGAAAATAGCACTTAACTGGGCCCCCTTAACTGGTGCCTTCATCAACCTTAAAAGGTTAAAGCACTTGCTAATGTATATCTATAAAAAAAAAATCACGGTCACAATTCTACCCCTTAAGACCCTGCGTACGTTACAACAGTGCATTAGTGATACTAATTGTAGAATATTTTTCGGCTCCTTTGGATTTTGCATATGACAGTTTTTGCATCAGTCACAGCAGGTAGATTGAGCAAGCTTTGTGAGTTTTAGACATGCATTCAACTAGATATGATCAATAAATTTATACTCCCTTTAATCATTATAATTAGCTAAAAATTGCAAGACGGTCCACAAAACAGGATTTGCTTTAAGACTAACTGTTGGAGTTCCAAGATGTAAGATATGCAGCACTGGGAAATCTTCAGTGATCTGGAATTAGTGTTTAGCAAAGGGTTGCAAGCATTCAGAAGAATTAAGTCCTGGTTGGAGGCATGAGGGCTTCAGCACCAACTTTTAAACATCAGTTACTTGATTGCATATCTCCCATCTTCAAACCTGCATTCAAAGGAGGGCAAGAAGGCATCTAAATTATCTCTCAATCTAGTTTAATACAGCAAGATCTATCCCTCATTCTAAGAACAGGTTCCAATAGGATGCAACAGTCTCACATCCTGTTGGTTAGTCCCTCCTAGACCCATTTAACCAATTGTTGAATAGTGTGTCAACATACAAGTAAATGTAGTCAAAACTAAGAACAGAATTTAGGCCACTGTGTTTATCCCTACACACAGGCATGACATATTATGCACACACTCATCATGGACAGCTTTATAGTTGCCATTTTACAGCAAGCATGGTTCCATTCTTCTGTATGTCTCTTTAACTGCAAACTGGAGTCCACCTTCAAAACTCACCCAAACCATACTAGAAAGCTCGGAGAACCCATGATTCAGCCAGACTTTACAAACTGACAAATTGTGTTAAGGGTACATGGATGAATGCATCAATTTGGGGGTGGGATAGAGTATTTAATTCACTCTCACAAATTATTTCCCCAACATAAAGTGGTACCTTTATTACTGGAAACAGCTATTGCCTGACAGCATCCACCATGTTTATCCAGAAACATGACAGATACCAACATTAAGTCTTAGCAGCCAGAGCACATGGAGAGGCTTGTTTGGAGAAGTGCGAACCAACCATATTCATGCATCTCACCCATGCCCTTTCAGTTTAATTGAAGAAGAGGGAAGAGAACTATGTGGTCCCTGCAGCCTTGAATGAGAAGCAGTGAGACTGTGCCTTAAAAAAATCAGCAACTGTCAGTCCATAGGGTTGAGCAAAGTGTGGCCAAGAGGCTGTACATCAACCTTTGCCCCCATTTTTCAAGGGGGGGGGTATTAACTGCCTCTGTCAGAAGCCTTTAGGCAATCTTCAGCTTTCACGTGAGCTGCAAGTTCTCTTGGACCATTTGACACAGAAAACAACCGATTCCAAACTAGAAGTAGACTTTTACCACCTCTCTCTTTCAGCATTCCATTAGACTCCTAGACCCAGGTTATTGGTCCCCAGACCCATTCAAGTTGCTCATCCCCACACTAAGGATATGACCACTTGTTGGTCAGTCACCAATTTTCCATTTCTGACAAACCACTTGAGAGTGTGATAAGAAACTCAGCTCAAAAGTTTATTATCTAGATTCACAGCAGTTTGATGGAGGAACACAATCTTGTTAATACTTCCAGATTGATTGTGAACTCCACATATGATTGATTACAATTATCCTTCTGGACTATCTTACCAGTAGGAGGATTATGGGCATCACTTTATAGCAGTACTACACCTTCCTTCAGAAGAGGGTACTACAAAACTGTTGCCCTTGTAGCCTGCTAGGGTGCAAGATGATGAAGGACTCTCTCACATCCCACATTATTTAATGTTTACATGGAAGTACTCCATGAAGCCACCTCAGGATTGGGAATGAGCAGTCAGTGTATCATTTCTCCTTTTTATCTTGTTTTGGTATGACAGCTGGGGTTCTGAATTTATGCCTGAACTGAATGATGGAAAGGGTGAATAGACCAAGGCTTCATCTGTACAAGATAGAGATGTTAATGGTTAGATTAAATAGCCTTGGATGCTGGCATTTGTTCTAGATGGTGCTGCCTTACCACCTAGGAGTAAGATGTGTTGTTTGAGGCATTCCTGAAAGCAGAATTGTACTTAAGTAACAAGATTGCAGTAACAGAAAAGATAGTGGGGTTTTTTATATGCTTAAGCCACATCATCTCCTGTACAGGGAAGATCTGGTTAGTCATTTGTATTCTAGTAAATTCCAGGTAAGTTTACTCTAGTACACACTAGAGAAGACAGACTTTTGAAGTACAGTTAGACCTCTACATTCGCTAGGATGGAAAAACTGCAAACATCAAAATGTGTGTGTGTATGTGTGCCTGTGGGAAGGAGGCCAGGACATGGTAAGGAAAGCGGTCACCTAGGGTCCAAAAGAGGTCAAAGAGAGGGAAGAGAAAGGGGTTGGGTTGGTATGGTGGTCCTATACTCCCTCTCTCTTGCCCATCTCCTTCACTGGGTGTGTGTGGGACCATCAGGAGAGCACTGATGCTGAGAAATTGGGCTGCAAGTCTTTAGCTCACCAGGGAGCAGCTGGTAGAGGAAGAGGGCCAGAGGCAGGTTTTTACAGGGCTATGTGGCCTGATCAGAGCTGCAGAAAGGGAATGTTTCTCTGGAAAAAAGCACTTGCGGTGGGGGGGCAGTGGTTGGAGAAACTCGCAAATAATCAAATCTATGAAAGTGAAACCCACAAATGTGGAGGGTTGACTATCTCCTGAAACTACAGCTCATCCATAATGAAGCACAAAACCTTAAGTTAATACAGAGGGCAAGCATACCAGTGGTCAGTGCCTTGACCTTAGTTAGCTTTAATGTTAAGATAACTGGGGCTTTTTATAGAAGTGGATTTTTCAAGGGGACACTTCCAACAGGTTTTTGTGTACTATCTCATATTGGGATAGGTTAAGAGTAAAGGCAGACATTAGGCAAAGCTATTTCTTAACAGAACTACACAGTTCCCAGTTGCAGGTTACTATGTCAAAAATTCAAGTGGTCTAAATTGCAAAAGGGACACAAGGGTCTATATAACTATATAAATGAAGCTTGCTACTTGTTAAAGTACAGTGGATTCTTGGTATCTGCTAAGTTTGATCCCAGAATCCTCTGTAGATACCAAAATCAGGGTTTGTATTTTGGTATTTATTTTCTTTAATATTTTCAAGCCATAGATGGTTGTATCCGTGGACACAGAATCCATGGATACAGAGGGCTGATTATATGCTAAATATACGTACCTCAGAGAAAGATAAAGACAACCTCCCTCTGAACAGATCTTCCCAAGAAAATGCTGTGCTATGTTCACCTTAGGGTCACCCTAAGTTGGAAACAACTTGAAGGCACACAACAACAACAAAGTATGCTAACCGTTTATCTTTTATAAAATGAAAAAAAACCAAAACCCTACATTCAAATCCTACCTGGAAAATAGCTGTGCATGGAATACTTCCTTTCCAGAAACAAGCAACATTTAGGAAACAAGATCATGAGCTGCCTTTTACATTCCAAAGCACCTCTTGTCAGGATTCCCCAGAAATAGTTAGTCCATCCTGTTATCTGTGATAGACATCCAATGAAGGAACTGCTATGGTTATTAAAAATAAATCAATACTTACACTGCATGGTAATCACCACTGTGGGGGCACGTAGCTATAGGTTGGAGTTCCTGGGGCCCGATAAGTGGGCATCGTAACTGGATGCGGGGCTACAGGAGTCGGGGAATGTGTTGTCAACAAGGTGCCTAGGGAAGAGGAAAAATGTATTTCCCTTAACAATTGCTTTAATGCACTTGTTTTCAAACAGACGTAATTTAGAAGTGAGTAAAACCACCAGAAACTTCTTGAGTGAAATTTGGAGTAGTACAGTTTTGCAAATCTTAACCATGAATCACTTTCATTTCCCAATGAAAAGAGGCAGGTCAATCAGTCACATAGCTAATCTGGGGCTAAGACAAAATCCTAAATCCAACTGTTAACTAGAGTAGACCCATTACAACAATGGGAACTTGATAAATCAACATTTACATAAATTCCACTGAATAATTAGGTCTACTCTAGGTAGGAACAACAATTAGATTTAGGCTAGAAAGCCTCCTCTAAGATTACCTAAAACAGCCAAGATTTGAACTAGATGGATAGATTTCCTCACACCCTTTTACAACCTGTGTGGAGCTTTCCAACTAATAACTTATTTTGCTGCTTTTAAAAAATAGTTCATTCTCAATGAATGGCACTAAAAATGGGTCACTGCTCAGAGCAAGAATGAACAAAGATCATGAGATCTTTATATATAGGACGAGACAAAAATATTGTATTAAATAAATAAAGTCTCCAATATCATATTCCAGGTTGGCCACCCACTGATGTGGATGAGTGGCAAATTCCTTGCAAATCACGTTATCACGAGGTAAGCACGCAAGACTTCAATGCTTCAGGATGATCTGCATTTTAAGAAGGGAACTGATGGACAGAGAATTAACATCAGTAACATTAGCCAAGAATACTGTCTTGACATTCAGGCATAAAATTGTAAGTCGCCTAAGAACCTACATTACATCGAGTTTGCCGGACTTGAAGAAGCACAACAGTGATGCAATCCCATGGAAGCATATAAGAAACATCTAGTTACCTGCTGACATTGCCATTGTGGTCCCAGCCACCATTCCCATAGTGACACCATTTCCTCTCGGGGGTGGAATTGGCGCTGGATACATAGTTGCTGGCATTCCGTTAGGCTGCACAACTGTAGTGTGATGAATTACGTGGGGTGGTGCTGCATATAAAGGCTGTGTATAGTAAGTGCCTTGCTGTAGGGGAAAAAAACCAGTTAGTTTACTATAATCCTTTTAGCACTCTTCATCCATGTTAAAAGGACAATAACCCCAGTATGGGGAAAATGCCATTATTTATTAGAGATGTAAACAGGGAAAGATGGAAGCAAAAAGACAACTTCCCTTCTTTTTTGAAAAGGGAGGCTAGGTATTATCTTCTTCCGCTACAACTCAAATGGAAATCGACTGCTTCAAAAAACAAAAGAATACATATTTTCTTAACTACTAAGTAAATTCCCAATACTTTCAAACCTCCTGTTCCTTTTACGAGAAGCATAACTGCTTTTGTACTGAGCCCCCCCGCCCCAATATTTATACAAGTTTACTACAACAGAGTTCTCTTTCCTAATCTTATTTGGAATGAAAGGCCAAGTCTTCCTGCGTTGTTCATTGTATTTGCATTTATTTTTGTCATAGAAGGAAATACATTATCCAAGGTAGAGTATATTCCAAGCTTCTGTTTCTGTGCAAGTCGGACATAACACATCAGTATCATGTTAAGTGGGCTCATGATATGAATCTGTACTTTTCCCACAACAATAGTTTGTGAGAAAGGATGTATACGATACAGTTAGTTTTTGGAATTTATTATATATTATATCAATCATTCCACAGCACTTAGTGAGATGATAAACCAACGTCTGTGTCTGGCAGACTGGGGCCTATATATTACTTATGACTAAAAAATGTGCACATAAAACTCTAGGATTCCAGACCAGGCTTTTCTTTCACAACCATCTTTTTATGTGAAAAGACTCTTTGTGTGGAGGAGTACCTAAATCCTGAGCGGCCATTTGAGGGTTAAATTCCAGGTGCAGGTTCATGACCTCAGTGCCAATTAGGTCTAGCTCTAGGATCCTAATGAAAGGCAAGAATCCAACTTAGAGATGTGAGCTGGCACAGAGGATGAAGGGAGCCTTGCAACTGAAGGAAGACAGGAGGCAAGAAATGTTTGAAAGTAATTTTACCCAACCTGAAAATTATTTCAAGACTAATTTTTTTAAAAGAAAACTTATTTGATATGTTTATTTGCTTATTTTTTGCAACCTTTCTTGTACAAACTGAATATATAATCACAAACAATGTTTCTAAGCTGCCTGCTCCCATGTACTGGTTAGATGCAGACTTGCTTAATTTCAGCAATCCTACAAGTACTTCATGTAAATTCACACCATGTAGACTCAGGCCATTTTTACAAATTAAATATCTTTATGCAATATCTCTTTCTGAAGAAGCTTTCTTTCAGAAATATGTAAGCTCATTTTTTTTAAAAAAAAAAAACGTATTTGAGGTAAAAAGCCTCAAAAGATTAGGGTGGGGTGAATCCAGAGGTTTACAGGAACATGAGAGAGATAGGCAAGAATTTTGTTGTTTGTCATTAACTGCATTACAAATAACCATGAATGTTTATGACACGCAGGAGCCATATTTAACACATCAATCACAAATACATATTCCACTCAAGCGTAATAAAGCAAAATAAAGAAATAAGATGTCCTCACAAGTGCACTCAACTAATGGCATATATGAAAATCGAGAGCAAAGAAAAATATGCTAGCTCTTTTCACACGCAACAATACTCTAGCACTGCAGAGAACCCTGGCTTACTGTTCATAAGCTTTGCATTCTCATTTTTGTAGCCACTCCCACTGGAGAATTCTCTACAATATTCACATATTGCTACTGTCAAAAATGGCCACTGCTTGAATAGAAAACACTAAGAAGGGAAATAATGCCATGCCATCTGCTATAAATTTAATGGGAAAAAACTAAACCTATACATTTTACCTGTGCATATGGATTCTGCTGTGGATAGGCACTTCGAACTGGGTATACTGCAGTTTGGTAGGGGTTGGGTGATGATGAATAGGGAGGCACTGCACCGCTGGTGGGTGAGCAGGAGACTTTATATGGTGTGCCTGGTGTATAACCTGTATAAATATAAGCAGCATCAATGTAAGCTTTCTGTTGAGCTACTACAGTTAAATTTTATATATGTATAGACTACATCTGCACACTTCCTAAGACCTTATTATTTCTAACTCACACATTTGCTATCATTCTTTTTAACAGTCAGCATCATAAACCATTATGTGCTCTAGTAAATTAACAGAGAACAAAGGAAACCTGTTATCTAGACCTGGGTAAAGTAATGATAAACGCAACTGAGTATTAAAAAGTGGTAAAGCTATCAAGAGTAGTTAGAGCAGTATTCAGCTTTAAGCATCTGAAAATGCTAAGTAAGCTACAACAGAAATGAAGGTAAAATTCCTATTGTTCAAAAAACAAAAAGATTAACAATGAAAAGGCACCAGGTGTATGTGACTGTTGTTTGGATGGGACATTGTGGGTCATCACTACTTTGAAGGAAAACTTTACATGTCTTCTTTGAGAAATTAATAGTGGTTGAAATACTGGAGCATCTTGATATTGCCACTGACTAAGAACAATATTGCTTTTAAACACAGTATCATTTGATTAGAGACATTATTAAAAATGTTAATTTAGTTTAACAAAGTTATGCCAATTGAATAAGGTTAGTATTTAACTTCAAACTACAAGAGTATACCACCATAAATGTAGTTCAATGCTACCAGGTGCTGTAAGCTGTATTTCTGAGGAAGGAATTGGCAAAACCACCTCTGAGCATTCCTTGCCTAAGAAAACCCTACAAAACTCATGGGCTCACCATAAGTTGACAGGTGACTTGAAAGCACACAAAGAAGTGCTACACATTACAGTGTACTTGCCATATATGCAGAAAAACACAAACCACTGCATCCCATTATAATCTATGGATGCAATTTGCATGCACCAATGGCAGTCCTAGTGCATGGCTGTCACATGCATTGACTATAATATGAAGCAATGCTTTGCATGATCTTGCATTTGTGTGTGTGTGGAGGTCACACAAGAGGAGGGCCTACCATATAACTAAAATGCCAGGAGAGGGAGGGAGGAAGAAAAGATGGGAACATGACACAAGTGCAGCAGCCGGCATTGTCAGAATCAGTCAGAACTCAAGTTGGGTCCTGCCTCCCTTGTAAGTTTAGATTTACAGCTGCAAGAATCTAGTGCATAAACAGATTTCCATAAGAGTAAGTGAAAAGACCAATAGACTTGATTAATAACAAGTCACAAACCAGAGGCACCCGATCCATATGAAGAGGCGGGATACAAATAAATAATTAAAATAAAAATAAAATAAGAAAAGGAACACACAACTTACATATAAAAATGTGCTAGAACTGAGGGGGAGGTTATCAATTTCTTCCTGTGTGCTTCTTTTTCCCCATGCAAAATAACTCTAGTGAAAGAAGCTCCTCATAAATAATTAAAAACCAAGGATGGTAAAGGGGTAGATAGGAGAAAGATAAAGGTCAAATAAACAACACTGTCCTTACCCCAACTCTTTTCAAAAACATTTTTGTAGAACTCAGAATATGAACACTCACCAGGAATATCAAATTCACTGCTGCAGGATGCAAGAATCTAGCCCAGGGGGCAGTGCCCAGATCCTACTTTTGAGGCTCTAATTTTCAGTGCAAATTTCATGCAAAAAAGTGCACAAAGTGAACACATGAGTGTCAAGCATCCTCCTACACATCCCTAGAATCCTTCTCTGCCAAACTCTCCTTCTTCTGCCACATCCCAGTCAAAACAGGGAAAGGAACTGAAGGGATGTCACTGCAGATTACCAATTTGGCCCTGATACAGGTGAAAAAGGAAGTACCGCATGTTTGGGTGCCAACGGGGAAGAAGACTGGGCAGAACTGGTCCTGAGTCCTGCTCTAACTGCCTGGCAACGTGTGGGGCTAGAAGGTCATGGCACCTGACAAACACATGAGACGGCTTGTATAAGGTAGGGATACAATGTTTCAGTGGACACCAAGGCACTCCCTACCATCATCTCAAACCATCAAGAAAAGGGATGGTTGTGCAGAACTTCCAAACACAGAGAGTATGTAAGTGCAAAGAATCCCTGCTTTCTAATGAGGATTCTCTAGAACTCTACTTCAGTCAATATACTCCTTGCCATCCTTGTGGCTTTCAAGAGGCAAGCATTCAACATGCAAAGGGAAGAGCTCCAACCAAGTCTTAAAACAGGAACTAGTGGAAGCCAGCTCTTGCTTTGTGTGACTGTCATGTTTTGTTCTCACAGGTTCTGCTGGTTTTCCAGACTGCATGACAAACAAATATGAAAGATGTAATATCCATTAGTGCTTGCAGTGCTGGGAAATATCCATTAGTGCTTGCAGTGTTATATCCATAATACCCCTGTGCTTTATGAAGCATTTTCAGACACAGGGGGTCCTGCAATACCAAACAGGCTGATTCTCCATTTCTTTGCATCAGAACTCACTGTGCCTGTAAGTGTTTGTCTGAAACATTTGCTTCAATACTTCAAGTGACTGACATCTGCAATATTTCTGAATACATACCTGTTTGGAATGTAGGATTTGCTGCAGGATACATGTTAGGAGAATAGGCAGGAGCAGCAGCTGCATAGCCCATTGGGAATCCAGCTGAGAAGAAAGTTACCTTCAGAATTATCACTAGTACTATTGCAGCATTTGTGAATATTGTTTTCCAGTTAAGCTCAAAATTAATCTAAATAACTTTAAGACGTTTTATCTCAGAGATACAATCAAATCTCTGATAGATAGGGTGAGACTTCAAACTGTAATCCTTCTTGGCAGTGAATACAATGCTATTATATCCTGCACACTTGCTGACAGACAGAGATGCTAACAGCTACAGCAATGATCACAGTGCTAGATACTATTTCTTCTCAGTGCTACCATGTAAAACTGTTTGACTGGAAGTTCAATGGCACACAACAGAGCTGTTCTTATGCAACAGAATCAAATTCAACAGACCATGCTTGTCAGAATAACTTATACTGTATTGCTAAAGCTGCACCTAAGACTGACTGGAAACTGAAGAGTTTCAGCATTTTTTTAAATAAAAAAGATACTACTATCTTCCAGTTGACTTTAATGATTACACATCAGAAGTAAATAGTCTGACACATTTTAGATATCTACCAAATGATGTCCTAACTGACTATGGCCAGCTATTCCATGTGCTTGCAAATTAACTATGTAGTGATAAAAATTGCTTTAACTCAGACAAAAAATCTATTGAAAAACTCTTGTGTTTATCATACAAGAAACACAGTGATCCTATACATGTCTCCAAGTCCCACTGAATTCAAAGAAAGTTAAATCTAGATTACATGTGTACAGAACTGCAACTATACTTTTTAAAAAAAATCATTATATTTGATATGACATGCACTAAAAATAAGCTGTGCATATCATCCATAGTAACACTGAAAGTTGGTACACATCTATTTCACTGTATTAGAATGCATCAGGAAGCAATGGTCGTGTGGATACCAGCCAGATGCCTATATTGTAGCCAACAAATATCTATTTTTGTGTAAAACCAACCAAAGTCTCTCCCAGGGAAATATTATGAAGAAATACATAAAAGATACTTGTGCATAATTTCAGCTAATTCCAGACAATTAAACTTTCAAAGGACAGGAATTTTAGAGCACTCCTTTTCCTACAATAAATGGTCATGAGAGACAGAAAAAGATGGATAAATCTGCATTTGTGGTTCTGACAGGACCAAAATTCAGATCCAGGTTTAACTCTAAGAGCTATTTGTGCAGTCGACAACAGCACTATGAAGGCTACACATTCAACTCTGAGAGTTTGCAAACTGCAGCCTGAAATTAAAACTACTGTAGTGTCTAGTTTTGATTAAGAAAGTATATTTAAAAGATTGTGTTACATACCTGGATAACCAATTCCTTTGGCATTTGCATAGGGAACCCCAGAAGAACCAGGACTATAAACAGGATTCATGATTTCAAAAACTATAGGAGAAAAATAAATAGAGAAAGAATAGAATCTTAATCAATGTTAAGTGACACGTGAAAGAGTAGGATTTCTTACTCTATCTGCTGCAATACTTTCAGCTCACACTGATACGTGTATGCCAAGAAGGCTTTCTTTGAAGAAGTTCTTTATGTCAACTGTATCAACTTGTGAGCAACCAAACATGTAAATTTCTAAAGTGTCAAAGGAAATACTGCCATCTAAAATGAAACATTTCTCAACATAGCCTTTAAGCCTATTAAGCAAATAAGTGGTTCTTAATCTTTTCTTTACCAAGGACCCCCTTTTTGTTGCCATGGACCACCAAGACTTAACTCAAGATTTAAAACCCTAAATTGTATCAAATATTTATTTAAAATTGCTCATAAAGGGAGAAATATGTAAATGCACATACTCCTCTATCACAGTATTTTTACTGGAATGATTCCATACAATTCTTTCTTTCTTTCTTTCCTTTTATTTTAACTGTAAAAGTTCCCAACATTTCTTCAAGTCTTTGCAGATCCATTGTGAGGACACTGCAGCTTCCAGGAGTCTGTGGCTCCCAGGTAGAGAATTACAATAAGGACACCTCTGTAATAGGTTTCACAGGGCAACCTAAAGCAGCTTCCACCAATTTATTTGACATGGGTGAGACTACATAGGTGTTTCTTTTGATATGACTTTCTAGGAATTGTTCACAGTCTTACTCCAGGGAACAGGATTTCTCTTATGAAGAAGAAGAAACCACATTTCACATACATCACACTGCTCTGCAATATTTGCAAAAATCTAAACACTGCCTACTCACCCACTAATCCACTACTCACCTATTAATGCATGGAGCTAATGTACAGCCCTTACTTCACTACGCAATTTATAACACTATGTTTTCTAGAAACATGAAAATAATATGCCATAATAGTTTATTCACTGTATTTTAAAAAAACACTATTGTCATGGTACACTGGTTTGAGCGCTAAACTATAATTTTGGAGACCAGGGCCTGAATCTCTGCTCAGCCACAGAAACCTACTGGGTAACCTTGGGCAAGTCACACTCTCTCAGCCTCAGAGGATGGCAAAGGCAAACTCCCTCTGAACAAATCTTGCCAAGAAGCTCCATAATAGGTCATAAATCAGAAAAAAACCTTGAAGCATATAACAACAATAAAAACAATTGCTGATTCTAGAATTTTTTTTACTTATTCTCCATTCTGCATCTGTTACAAAATCAGAGGATCTGCATTTCTGTACAACCTTTTCCCTGTCAGAAAGCTATTCCCCCACTGGTACAAGTAATTTCCTACCATTTTGATCATTTTCCTATTCAAGTTTATCTATGAGTTTCACTGTAAGACATAAAATGTTTTATTAAATATAAATACTAAATATACAAAAACTACTTTAACAAAGTACGTAAAAAGTTAGCATGAATAAACTTTTATTACTGGAAATAAATGGAAATAATAATGGAAAGAAACTCTTGTAAAGACCATATGTTCTTGAAGACTCCTATCTTGGGCTACTTATTGGAATTTTTAGCCACTGGACATTATGGGCAAAAATGTTAGCCAACATTTAATAGCTCCTAAAGAAATTGGAAAGTGACTTATGCTTCAAGATTGGAAAAATAAACATTAGCTATCTATCACTCAGTGATCATTCTGAAGATGTCACTGCTCTACTGATATCTAGTATCTGTTGATCATAAGTTGAACACAACATAGTGTGATGATGCAACAAAGAAGGCAAATACTATTTTAGCTTGCATTAACAGAACCACAGTTTCCAAGCCAAAGGAAATAACTGTCCCACTATATTCAGGCCTCATCTGGAGTACTGCATTTGCTTCCAGGCCCCACATTTTAAGAAGGATGTGGACAAGCTGGAGCAAGTTCAGAGAAAGTCAACAAGGATAATACAAGATATGGAGAACAAAATATATGAGGAAAGGTTGAAGGCGCTGGGGCATGTTAAGTTACGTGAAGAGAAAACTGAGGGGTCACATGACTACATTTTTTAAATACCTCAAGGGTTGTTGTAGAAAAGAAGGCAGGGGCTTGTCTTCTGCTGCCCCAGAAAGTAGAACTATGGCTTTAAATTACAGGAGGCTTTAAACTGCAGGAGGGTAGATTTCAGGTGAACATTAGAATGAATTTTTTGACAGTAAGAGCAGTTTGGCAATGAAATCTATTGCCTAGAGAAGTGGAGATTTCCCCCTGTGAACATCTTTAAAAAGAAGCTGGACAGCTCCTTCTGGAAATGCTCTAGCTGGGGATCCTGCACTGAGCTGCAGGTTTAACTTAACGGCTTGTGGGATCCCTTCCAACTTTCTGATTTTGTATCTGTTTATTCTATAACAGCTCTTTCTATTTGGTTACTTCTCTGACATATGGACTGCCTAAATAAATCTATATGATTAATTTATTACTGTTTGATCTTCCCTGATCTCACTGTCAGCTAGATTTGGAGGTTTTTGGCCCCCTTTTCTTAACCTCTTTTAAAATGTTTATACAGGGGGGAAAAAGATAATTTTTAAAACATTTGAAGACTAATGATTCCTAACTTCTGCATTAAAATGCAATTCACCCAGAATAAACATTTAAAAATCCAGAACTACACCAATAAAACATTGACATAAGAGTAGCATGACCAATTAATACACCAATTACATTAAATACATCAATTAAAACCACTCCGAACAAGTGGGTATCAAAGCTTTTAAAAACACTATAACTAAGGGGGCCAACAGAAAATCCTTTGAAAAGTGATTCCATAAGGAAGGGACCACTACAAGGAAGAAAACCCAGTGTCCCTAGTGACTACAACACAACTGATCTCAAAAGTAAGCCAAGTTGAGCCTCCAATGCTGATCTTAAAACACAGCAAGGTTCATATGCATGCAAGCAGTCCCCCCAATAATTTAGTCCCAAATGATGACTCTAATGCTTCAAAGATCAAAGTCAGCATTTTGAATTATTCTCAGAAATGCACCATTAACTAGTGCCACTGGTTCAGAATCAGTGTAGCATATTTGTACCAAGGCCCCCACCCCAAAATTTAAGTGGCCATATTCTATCTCAAACAATGTACCAGGGCCATTTTCAAAGACAGAGCTCTGTACAGTGCACTGCAACACACCATTCTACATTACACTACCCTAGTAGATATATGGCAAAGGTCTACAGCTAGATCAACTTTCATTAGGCAGGTTTACAAACGGCATGCCAGGCTAAGTAGGTAAAGAGCACTTCTTGCCCTGTCCACTACATGTGTCAGCAGCACTTGCTCAAATGCCAAATACAGAAGAACCTCCAAACGGTAAAGCTTGTTCCTTTCAAGGGACTGCAATCAAAGTTCAACTCAAAAAGATGCCACAGTAATGGAATGAATGTCTATATTCCCATATTCATTATCCATTATAACAGTGCTTCTACTTAAGATAAACCACACTTTATATAGCACAGACAGAATTCTGAACTGTGTCCGATCTTAGCAATGTTTAGCTGAAACAAGCCAATTTCCTAACTTATAATTTGAGGCTGGCTTATTTTAATGAACCTAAAGTTAAGACAAATGATCATTTATACAGGTTTGGACAACATGGGACACAAAAAATATTTCAGATCATCTTTTGCAAATAAAATAAAAGAGAAAGGAGGAGCATATGAGCACAAGCCTCACTGTGGCTCACCTTCATGCCATTATGTCTGAACTAGCCATTAGAGAACAGTGAGAAACTGTGTAGGCAGTAGTTCTTAATCTAGGGTCTGCTGACCCCAGGGATCCATGATACCTTCATGGGGGGTCTGCACACAAGGCTCAAAGGCTGCTCAGCCTGGTCTCCTCCCTGACAACAGAGCAGAGAAGTGACAGAACCAGGGCAAAAGGAGGCAGGGAGGCAGGCCCTGCATGTTGCCTGCCACATGGCTGCTCTGCTGTGGAAGAGGCAAGTCCAGTAGCAGAGCTGACAGCCAGCCAGTGTTTGCCTTTCTCTTTCTCTCTCTTTCCCCTCCCTTCCTTTCCAGAAGAGAGCAGTCCAGTGTACTATCAGAAAGGCTCAACCCCTACCCCTGTTTTTCCCTTTTTTGCCAGGAGGTGAGGAGACTGAGACAAAAAAGGAAGGGGGGGAAGAGGGATTGAAAGCCAAAAAAAGGGGTCTGAAGCAACCCCTCTATAAAAGACCCCAACCATGCCTCCTCATTTCTATTCATAAGTGCACAAGTTTTCATCTGAATCAACTGGTGGCTTATTTTGACAATGGTGACCCCTTGTTCCAACCTCCAGTGGCTTGCCAGAAGGTGGCACCTGCTGCAGTAGTGGCCCCACTACATCTTGCAATACTTTTCAGAGTTTGTCAACGCACTGCATCGAAGATCCCATTTGGAGCTTTCCCCCCTCTTTCGCCTGTCTTGGTCTCCTCTCCTCTTGGGGAAGAAGGCAAAAGGGCAGGGGTCACTGCTTGGGCATTTCTGATAGACTGGATGGCTAAAAAGAGGGGAAGGAGAGAAAGAGAAGGGCAAATGCTGAGTGGCTAGCTAGGCTTGCACATTGCTGTTCAATGTAGTCCAGCTCTAAATCGGCAGGAAGAAACATGAGAACAGTTTTCCCTTTGCCTCTAGTGCCTCTCAGGGAAATGTGCATTTACTTATTTCTCCCTTCTCTCCCAATTTGAAGATTCTTGATGAGATAAAATCCTGAAGTGCCTCAAATATTTATTTAAAATTAAAATTTTAAATAAATATTTGATGCATTTTAGAGGTTTAAATCTTGAGTTAGGTCCTGGGGGTTTAGGACAACTAAAGATATTTAAAGGGTTTCCCTGGTGAAGAAAAGGTTAAGAATCGCTGGTGTAGGGGAGCTGATTTTAGAAAAAACAGGGGGATAGACAGAAGTAAACAATAAGCTTCCTCATCCCCTTCCTTTTTTGTCACATATTATTTTTGAATAGGTTATATCCTTCAACTGTTATATTCCAATTATGGGAGTCATCCCATCAGGTCTCCACTATACCTACGAAGTCCTACATACCTTCCTGCACTAGGATTTCAAGCTCATCTTCTTTCCCAAACTCTGTGCATTGGTGTGTATAGACATTAGAACACTTGTTTGTTCTCATTCAATTAATTTACTGCCAGTTTTACTGCAGATATCATTCTCTCCCTCAGCTTCCCCTGTAGAATTCACATCCTTGAGTTAAAAGCTTATTTTTGTGTTGATGTTTGAGCACTCTGTGCTGATATTTGAACCACCATTTCCAGATCCCCAAGGATTAAGCCCCCTTGATCAGACCTGCCATGCTGCTACCACTCTTCTTCCTAGTCTTCATGAGGCCTGGGGGACCCTTCCAATGTCCATATGATTCTATGATAGATCATTTGCATATTCAATGTGCAAAAGGGAAAGTTTTCAGCAGGTGTGGTTTCTCTAACCCCTGCACAACATACATTTCCCAAATTCTTATTTTATGCAATTCTTTGAAAGTATAAGGATTCTTGTTCTCTTGTCTTTGACCAATGGAGGAATAAAAGGCAGATTTCCATGCATAGTTAAAGTATTCTACAAATCTGCTGCAGATCATTGACTAGAGGTGGGTCATAAGTTTGAAGTAACTATAGCGCAGAATCAGAGAATCTATCCAAAATGTTCCATTCACCATAAATGATATTTATTCAGATGGAGGCTTATCTTCATTTTTGATAATAAGATGTGCACGTGTGTACGAAAGAGGGGGGAAACATCTTCTATTTTATGTGAGGTGACTGATTATTCCACGTAAAGTAGACCTGTCCTAGATGTTCAAAAGTACTATAGGATATCTTAACTTGAAACTTTATCTGGAAGCCAATGACATTATCCTGGAATAAGTAATTAATGCAACACAATTTCTATTACAAGACTGTGCAGTGATAGAAACAGTAATTTTAAAATATATCAGCCATGATCTCTGAGTCTGCAAATACAAAAAAAGTGCATCAAAATAATTCTCTTCATTTTTTTTAAACCTTCAGGAACATTCAGAGCTGAGCTATTTTCCACACCTGTTTAAGAAGGGTTTAAAAAGAGAATTTTAGCTTTTATGGACCGCAGTCATTATATGGCATTTAAGGCTTACTGAAATCAACTGAACCAACTTTTCTTCCCTGTGTCTGAAGTTGGGTACAAAAGAAACAGTAACAACAAACAATAATCTTAGGCCCTTTCCACACCGGCCTATTAAAACGGTGCAGAGCAACCTCCGACGGAGGTATTCTGCACTGTGGAGTGCACTGGGGCGGACTACTTTTCGTAGTTCCGCACCTCAGTCCGCTCCGGAGTGACCAGAACTGGTCGCAAAGCGTGCTTTTTAAAAACCTCTTTTAGGAGGTTTTTAAAACGTACAGAGCACGCAACCCTGTGTCGCTCCGTCGCCGCGCTCTGGTGCAGATTTGCAGGCGCGCACTAGTGCGTGCCTGCAGATCTTCCAGGGGCGGGCTTTCGGCTGGCGAGCTTCTCCAGTTGGTGGAGAGCCTCCACCAACTGGAAGCCGCCATTTTGGATGCTGGAGCAGTGCGGCGTGATGAGCTTGCACTGCTCCTCATCCCGACGGACTCGCCCAGATGCTGAAGAAGTCCGGTGAGTACCGTTTTTGCACGGTTCCTTCCCCACGTGCGGAAAGGGTCTTACTTAACAAATTACTGTTAATACTGCTTCCAGCCCTTGTGCATTACTTAAGAAGCCATAATGGTCATGTTTTGATGCATAAATGACCATTAATAGCTTACAGAATTGCATAAAAGTGTTTCCAAAGTGTATTTGATTTCCTCCAACTCTGATGCTTGCTATGCAAGATCAGAAAACCTTCACTATATAACAGTTATTTTGGGTACTGACACTGCTTCCACATAGAAATCTTTCAGTGAGTTTTTTTCATGAAATTAACAGCAGATCTGTGCAAACTCAGCTGAGATGAAGTTGTCTGATGGATACAAAGTGTGTACACGTCTGTCTTTTTTTCTTTCTTTCTTTCCTTCCTTCTTTCTTTGAAAGTCAGATTCTTTTCAGGCTAAAGGGTGAACTACATGTATTTCACAGAAAATACTACTTGAAGTGCTGTTTTATGAGCTTGGAAGTTTTATGACACTTACAATTACAGACTTCGCTACAAGATTATATTTGGGCAGACAGAAAGTCTAGTCAAATTAGTTGGGTGCTAGTAACAACATCTTACTTTGTGATTATATTTAAATGGCTTCCTCCTGTTCCATAAAATATAAGCTGTCTGTTTAAAGAATGAAATGTATTTGACTAGATTTTTATAGCAGATCAGATGTTAGAATATGAGGATTGTGCATTTTCCTTTGAATTAAGAAATTATAAGGGCACCCAGCTAAGAGGTTGCAGTTGTGTTAGTTCTTGTTGCAAGAAGGTTCACCAAGATGATACTTGTTTATCACCACAGGAAAGTCAGGATAATTATCCTGTTGATCATAAAACTAGAGAAGACAGTATTTTGGAACTAAAGATACAATATTTCTAGAAATGTTGATGCCAAGAGTGGGAAGAGGGCAATTCCTCCTCCCTAAAAAAAGGATATTCTGAAGGCAACTGAAATTTCTTCTTAACCCTGAAGTTATGTTACTGCTTCCACATTAAAGGTATCATTTATAAATTAATCTATAAAATTAGAGAATCAGACTATTTATGAATTTCACAAGTTAAAACTTTAAAAGATTTTTTTTATCCTGCCTTTTTAGAATACCCTCCCCAAAGCAACTTAAGAATTCTACTTATCGTTACTCAGAAATAAGCACCACTCTGTTTAGTGGTGCTGTCTCCTGAGTAAGGATATATTTAATGCCTTTCTTTTATAGAAACTAAGTTGCAAACACACAGTTTCCAGGTATTTCACACTACAACAGCTAGACACATGCAGTTCTGGGTTTGCCATCTCAGAAAAGCAACAACAAAAAATGTTGAAAGCAGAACTCACACATTCTGTAATAAGCAAAATAAAGTGTATCATTTTGACAGGAATAATTTCATACAGCCACAATGGTGAGTGCTAGCAGACTATCTCAACATAGCAAACAAAACCTTGTCTTAATAAATGTGTCACTAATTCCAGGAGAATATATTTCATAGAGTTTTATTCAGTGTTCCTCAAATGCTCCAATTTTTCTATTGGGAATACTAAAAAGGGCCCTTTTTGAAAAAACAAAACAAAACAGTATTTTTCTGGATTCCCCCCCCCACCTCCATATCCCTATTTGGAACTAAATGTACATAGAACTGTGAACAAGAAAAATCACAGTTGAGTAACTGGAAAGGAAACTGTTCTAGCAAGCAACAGCATTTTGCTTTCTCAAAAGATACTGAACAGAGGCGGCAGCAACAGGCACAACTTTTAAGATATCTGCTTTATTAAGGTAATATATAAATGGTGCGTCCCCATACATAAGTTCTGAAAAACCAGGCTAAATGGTCAGTCTCAGAATTAAAATATTTTGGAAATATCTGGATGTCCTCTTCTATCCATAAAGACTAAAAGACTATCTACCTTCCCACTTCAGAGAAAGGCTGGAATTATGTCAATGTCCATGTGGCAATGACCTCTCTTTCCCTGGTTATTTTAAATATGGAGACTAATCCTAAGACTAATTGTTAAAGCAACTCTCAGATCTATGCAATCACCATTCAAACCTGAAAATACAAGCTAATTCTTCAGATTTATCACTTCATAAGGAAGTTATCTTGACAATGGTTTAGATAAATGCTAAGTAATGTACTGTACATCAGTCTAAAAGGCATATGAACTCTCTTCACCCACAGACAACCCACAAAAGAAAGTGGGTAAATGCACAAAACACACACAGTAACAGGCACATTTATGTACATGCTGTAAAATTATGTAATGCTGACAACCGGTGCTATGCACTGAAACCTTGCTTACCCTGTGAATTCTGAATAAAAGCCTAGTTCAGGGCTCAACATGTGAAGTCGATTCATAAAGCTTCCTGTCTCTAAGGAATGTTTAATATACATGTTGAATAAGAAAGCACCTGGACTGCTTTAAGCAAATCAAAGAAAGCTACATATAAATACACTTTTATAGAAAACTGCTGCAGTCAGCGCTCTAGGTTTAAGACACAAGCATCCATATTTCAGGTTAACTGTTTTAAATGCACAAACACATACGTAACACCCAATTCTGCACTATGGATGTGTGTGCATGCAGGATTAAGTGAGGTACAACACAGTCCTTCTTGCTTACAGGAAAACAGGACCCACCAAATTAAGTGTGTCTTTGGGCAGAGAAATATATCCTTGTAACCTGGTGATAACCGTTTACTTTTAAGTACAGGTATACCTCACTTAACAAAGCCTCTAGCAAAGAATCTCCTTTTTACAAGGTCTTTTTATACCCACCCAGTCCCTCCTTTTCCTCATCCACTGTATAGTGGAAAGCTTTTAGCTGCATGGGCATTGGGAACATGGTGAAGCAGGATTGGAGAAACATAGATTTTCAGAGGCAAGTTGAACCAGCAGTAAACAATGCAATGAAGCTTAAGCTGCGGAAAAGCAGAATTTTACTCTAGTCCATCCTATTAGAGCTATGGGTGCTTGCCTACAATAGGCAAGGTAAACAGAAGCTCCCTGCAGAGCCCTTTACAAAGCATGAATAAAATGCAAAAGGGAGAGAATAAATAAGTCTGTCATACCAGCTTCCTTCAGTATGTTTTTAAAAAGAGTATACATCTATAAGTTTGGCCACCAAAACAGAAATCATAAGGAAAGTGGTGAAAGTAAAAAAATGCCCCTGGATGCATTTTGGAAGATGATTTCACACCGTCACTAGGAAGTTGTTGTTTATGTACAGAAGGCTTACTCGAGCTGATTGTTTCCACTTCACACTTTTCAGCTCTGGACAAAATGTCTGCTGAAATGTATTGAGCTGCTCCTCCTTTCTGTGGTGTGGGAACCCATCCTAGTTCTTTCCGTGTCATTTCTGCCTCCGGTACCAACATTTCTGTTAAACAATGCCGAGCAACACATCTACTTTGATAACTCAGCTGCACCTGTAATTCATTACTCCCCGTTTAAGAAACATAGGATTGCAACCTTAATATTTGGAAGCCCATTCAGGCTCCTCGCAGTCTGTACTGTCTCATATTTAAAGACTGGCAACCAGGGCAGAAGCTGCAACTCTCCCAGCGGCCGCTTCAAAATTTAAGTCTCCTACGTGCCGTTTTCTTTGGATTACCACGGAGCGAAAGCACATAATCATCCCTCCCTGCCTGTATAACAGGAAAAAAAATCTCCAATATTTCTACCCCGAATTAATTTACTCGGCTGGGCTTCTTTGCCCACGACTCTAAAAGGGAGGCCAAGCAAACCGTTTACAACGACTTCTCCTGCCCAGTGACAGCAAGGCCATTTCCGCACTCGGCTGTTATAGCGCGATGATTCCACTTTCAACCTTCTCTGGAATCCTGGGGTTTGCAGTTTCGGGAGGGGCCGTCCGGCCCCTCCCGAAACTGCAAACCCCAGGATTCCAGAGAAGGTTGAAAGTGGAATCATCGCGCTATAACAGCCGAGTGCGGAAACGGCCCAAGAAAACGAAGGCAGCCCAGCGCTCCTGCACAGCATCGCGGCCTTCGAGCAGCGCCAGTAGGTGCCAAAAGGGGAAGCCGAGGAACGGGGGCGGGCGGGGCAGCGCAGGGCCGCCGGAAGGCGCGGGACCTGAGGTCGCCGTCGACCACGGCCTTGCCTCGGCCGAGCATCCTTCGCCGGGGCCTGGCGCAGAGGCTGCAACGCCCGAAGGCCGGGAGAGGACGGCAGGGAAGCCCCGGGGCGGCTCCTCTCGCGGTGGCCCCGCAGGCGACAAAGGCCGGGCCGGGGAGGGGGGGCGACGGCACATGCGGGAAGGACCGAAAACAGCCCCCTTTCCCCGGCCAGCTGCGGCAGAGAAGGGGAGGGGCCGAGGCAGTGACGGCGCCCGCTCGCTCGCTCACTCACCGAACTGCGGCTGCTCGTCGTCGTCGTCGCAGCGTTGGCGGCGGCGGCGGGCACTGTGGCCCGGCTGTGGCTCTCTCGCTCTCGGGGCCTGAGGCGGGAGGGGGCGAGCCTGGGCGGGGGTTGGTGCCTCCTGAAGCCTCCGCAGCCGCCACAAGAGCCACTCGCCTCCTCTCTCGCTCTTCGCCGGAGAACTGCGCAGCAACCCAGCGGCCGAAAACGTCACATCCGCCCGTCGGCGGGGAGCAGGGGATGGGCGGCGGCGGCCGCGCACATTTGAGCCTCACCCCTCCTTCCCCGAGGTAGCCCGCGTCACGTGCAGGGGGGCGGCGAGACCGGAGCGGCTCCGTCACTTGTCACGTGGCCGGAGAAGTTCTCCCCCCCCCCGGCTCGCTCCCTTCTCCAGTGCGCTCTCGCAGTGAAGGTGCTCCGTCTTGCCAACCTCCTTGCTCGTCGAACCCCCGGGCTGGTCACGTGGAACAAGAGTATGTGGGCTGCAGTTTTTGGCCTGCTGACCCGAGATGCCATTAAACTTAGTAGAGCTTCTCAATAGTTATGCAATCCTGTGTATATAGTTATGCATAGGATTGTATTGCTATAATGGGTTATTCGCCCCTCCATAAAGGAGTCACGAAAGTCAGCCTGGGGTAATGGTTTGAGTGTTGCCCCATTTCCACACCACACTGTTATAGTGCATTATTCCACTTTCAACATCCTATGGAATTCTGGGGTTTGTAGTTTGGGGAAGGGTATTTAGAATTCTCAGCCAGAGAGCTCTTTGGCTTCAGTAAACTACAAACCCCAGAATTCCACAGACTGTTGAAAGTGGAATAATGCACTATAACAGTGTGGTGTGGAAATGATTTGGGCTCGGAGCGACCGCGGTTCAAATCCCCGCTCAGCCCTGGAAGCCCACGGTGTGATTTTGGGCACGTCGTGGGCCGTTTTCGCACCACACTGTTATATCGGATATCCGCACGAGGCAGTTACAGCGCTATGGTTCCACTTCCAACATCCTATGGAATCCTGGGGTTTGCAGTTTAAGGAGGGGCATTTAGAGTTCTCAGCCAGGGAGCTCTTTGGCGTCACTAAACTACAAACCTCAGAATTCCACAGGATGTTGAAAGTGGAATAATAGCGCTATAGCAGCGTAGTGCAGAAAGGTCCCTAGTCTCTTGGTCTCAGAGGGAAGCAATTGGAACCCACCGAAGAAAACCCCATGAGAGGTTTGCTTTAGGGTTGCCAAAAGTCACAACGACTTGAAGGCGCCCAGCAACAAAAGGTGCAGAAAGGCAAGTGCCTGGCTTGTGAAGCTACTTCCTGGGTGTTCTTCCAAATTTCTTCATTTACACAGCCTTCCAGGTTAATTGTGATGGTGATGTATGGAAAGGGCACTGAAGGACACAATCTTATCTGCCATTTGTTTGCTTGTTCTTCCATTGCAGTGGTTCTCAACCTTCCTAATGCCGCAACCCCTTAATACAGTTCCTCGTGTTGTGGTGACTCCCAACCATAAAATTATTTTCATTATTTATTTATTTATTATTTAGTTAGTTAGTTAGTTAGTTATTTCCAACATCAAATAGATTGGAAACACTGCCCTAAATCACTGCTCTGGATAGACTTCTAATGCCTAAAAACTGGTAACCCTCCCCCCGTTTTTTAAGCACAGAAAGCGTCCATCAATGCCAGAATTAAGGCAGTAGTTCTAGTTCTGGATGTTGGGTTTCCACAGTTCAAAAAGCCAATCACTCCCAAAGGCAATGCCGAAACAGCCCACATTTTACACGAGGTGCAAGAAGGAAAGGACAAGGAGAGAGGAAAGATGGCGGCAGCATAAGCAGACGCGTTTTGTTTCACTACCACCCTTTCTCCCTCCCTTAAAGGGAGCGCGGCTGCTCGGACCACGTTGCACGGGTGCCCCTTTCTTCCTCTTCTCGTCCCTCTGAGGGCTTGGGAGTGGGGTGCAATACCCGCTGTAGCCCCTCAACCACGTTACACCTGCGAACCCCTTCGGTCTCCCCACCTCTGTCGCCCCGCCCAGCAGGGAAAGATGGGGAAACGTCTCTACACGTGCCCAGCACGCCTCCTCTCACTTCCTCCCAGCGTGGGGTCTCAGAAACAGCGCTCCCATTGGCTGTGAGGCCGCCTTCTTTCAAAAGGGGGCAAGGTGGGATAGAGGAGTGGCGACCCCTGTGAAATGGTCATTCGACCCCCAAAGGGGTCGCGACCCACAGGCTGAGAACCACTGTTCCATTGCATGTTGCTCTTGTTGAGAATGCTCGAGTATGTTTGCTTTGGTTATATTCTTTCCATGTTCACTGACGATAATCCACAAATGAGGAGCTTCTAGAAGATCTTGCTATTAACAACCCTGCTCAAGTATTGCAACCTCAAGAGCGTGACTTCTTTGATAGACTCAATCCATCTGTAATGCTAATTTACTCTAAAGATCAGGCCTAAATCCTGTTGCTAGTCCTGATTAAACTAGACTCATTCAATCAATGGATTTACCTATGTGTTGACTCAACAGCCAGCAACTGATTGGATGGGTCCCCTCATTGGGACTAAACAAGAGGATGCCAGCCATAAAAAGGCAACCTTCCTCATTTTGGTGTGGTACTGCTAAAATGTAGTCCAGCACACCCAGAGGTGAACACTAGTTTGGGGAAGACAGGTTTAAAGTGCAAAAAAAGTCTTTGTTCCTTTTATAGCAATAGTTGAATACAAGCTGCTGGAAATTAATCAGAGGAAACAAATGAAGTTACTTTCAGAAATGCACTTGTTTCTAGAACAGTGTATAATTTTACTATAAAAATGTGCTCCACTTTAAAAATGCCCTGTTTTTATTTACAAAATATCTGTGAGTATTCTCTTAACAAAGATAGCATGTGAGCATTCAAGCTAACTAGGGGTCAGTATCTTTAATTTTAAAAAGTAGTAATAGTATACTGTGGAGGAGCATGCATATTGATGAGGCAGACAAAGCTCGTATAGAGACAGACCATAATTGGAAATATTCATGGAAAAAAAACAACCCTGTTATTCTTCTCTATCTGATTTCAGTAATAAAGGCCTCATTATTTTCATTCTGTACTCTGTAGAATCATATTTATCTCATTATTCACATTTATTTTTATGTTCCCAGTAGTGGTGATGGCACTCTTGAAGCTAAATCTGACAGACATTCTAAATGTGAACCGTGTAATTGTCCAAGGTGCCCTGAATGTTGCACGTGGAATAGGTATGCTGGAGTGAAAATGGCAGGTATCAACTGAGGCTTTCAGATTTTTTTAGTGGATATCATTTGTCATTTATTCAGAAACACATACAAATAGAAAGATAAGTGCATATTGTAGTTCAGTGATTTCACTGGGCTTAGGCACATTTGACTATGTGCTGAACTGTGGCTGTAATATCCTTTCTTACCTGTGAGTCTCCTATATTGGAGATGTTGGTACTGAGATAAACTTTTTTGTTCCTGTGAAATTATATCATATCTATACTCTTCTGAAACACAGTAATGAACATTGCTGCCTATAAAGAATCTTAGGCAAAGTTTATCCTTTTAAGAGCAGGCTTCGTTGTAGAACATTCTGGTGCTTGCTGGTTGTCATGTTGTGTTATTCAAAGGACACATTCCTGCAGTTCCCATACCTGTCAGGTTTGCAGATAAGGCATTGTCCCCATGTTCCACTATTTGTCAAGACACATGTACTCCATAGAAATTATATTTGATTACTATGTCCCTCAGTAGCAGATCTTGACACAAAACCCTTTCATTGGAGAATAACCTTTTGTAAAATTTTGTCATTCTGCAAATTCCCAGCTCAAACAACTACAGATAATGCTGTCTTGTGGACAGAGAAGAATAAAAGCAGAGAAGCCCCAATCTCTTCCAGCCCTTTCCTAAGAGTACCTGTTCACTACAGCTACAGTGGAACTCTATATGTAACAACACTGAGATAAGGCTTGATAACTCTTCCCACTCTCTGTTTACTCCCCATAATGACAGAAAGATGCTGTAAGAAAGAATATAGTGAAACATAGAGGGGCCAGCCTATGTCCATCTCAGTAGGGTAGAACACAAGAGGCTAAGTCCAATGTTAAGCCTACCTAGAGGAGACACAGTGGAATTAATCACAACTAACCTAAATCCCAATGACCATTCACCAAACTGTTATTGATAAGACAGAAAGCTTAACACTTACAAACCAGGGATGGGCAACTAGCAGCCCTTCAGAAGTTATTTATTTATCTATTTTACATCCTACCATTTTCCTTAGCATGGGACACAAGGTGGCTTACAAAAATGCTAAAACAAGAAAAAAAGAAAACAAAAAAACCCTCAAAATTAAGGCACAGGTAATTTCTACCCTGCATTGTTATAGTGCTAATATTCCACTTTCAACGTCCTATGGAATCCTGGGGTTCGTAGTTTAGAGAGGGGCATTTAGAATTCTAGCCAGAGGGCTCTTTGGCCTCAGTAAACTACAAACTCTAGAATTCCACAGGATGTTGAAAGTGGAATAATAGCACTATAAGAGTGTAGTGTCGAAATGGCCATAGTTAAACAAGTTATCATATTAGAATAACTTGAAACAGGTTGCCATATTAAAACATAGTTAAAGAGCTTCTGAATTGGTCACTCCCATCATTGTTGGCTAGGGCCAATGGGAGATTGAAACAGGCAAAATCTGGAGGGCCACAAGTTTGCCCAGTCCTTCAATAAGCCAATTGATACCTGTTGTGTTATATGAAACTATAATCCCATTTAAAACTTCTAATGATAGATTGAAATATAAAGTACTTTTAACATTTCATTATCCTCTGATTTAATTGTCCACAATCCTACCTTCAAAATACCTGAATTTCTAGATAACACATCATGCTTCTGATGAAGTGGGCTGTAGTCTATCAAAGTTCATGCACTAGTATCAAGATGAACAATGACATGTGCATACAGCAATAATTATTTGCAAATCTTTATAAATGTCTGAAGATTACAAAGCAGGGTACAACAATAATAAATAATACAATATTGGAAATCTCCAGACTTTACTTGTGGACAGTCATTCATGTTTGTCAACTATTTCCACAGTTTTGACCCAATTAATTAATTTTTTATTTTACCTATTTCATTTGTCCTAAAGTGGGACCCAAGATGACTCCCAAAGAGAAGACTAACAAATGAATTTAGAAAAAAAACACTTAAAATCATCACAATAAACAGTATAAGATCATTTAAAAGACACACAAAAGTTAAAAAATAAAACATCTCAATAAAAACCTCCTTGCTTGCACATTAAAAGCCTGCTTAAACAAAAAGGTCTTTGCTTTGCCAGGAGCCCTGGTGGTGCAGTGGTTCAGTGCTGGTAGTTCAGCCACAAGGTTGTGGATTCGATGCTGCCGGGTTCCAGGTTTACTCAGCCTTCCATCCTTCTGCGGATCGGTAAAATGAGTACCCAGCTTGTTGGGGGCAATTAGCTAACACATTGTAAACCACTTAGAGAGCACCTAGCTGATAAGCAGTATAGAAATGCACATGCTATTGCTATTGCTGTTTGCTTGCCTGGAAAAGGAGAGTGAAGGGGGTTCCTGAGGATGGGAGCAGCCACTGAGAAGGCTCTTTCCCAAGTCCACACAAAAGGAGTCTGTGATGGTGGTGAACCAAGAAAAAGCCCTCCCCTGTAGATCTTACAACTCCGGCAGGTTTGTATGGCACCATTACTGCTTAAATCCATCTTAAAGAGTGGTAGTTGCCACTACAGAATTAATGGACAATGCTGTGTAATATTTCAAGAACAATGTAAATGTATGCTGCAGATATTGAGGACGTGATCCATTATTCCTCTGTGTGTGCACAGCCAAGGCTTGCAAGCAAACAGTGGAGTGCTTTATTCACCTCCTCATAGCTCCTGGGGGAGATTTAACAGCATTTTGTGATAAACATAGTGTGTTCAGAAAAACAGGAAACTAATACTCTCTCTTGTGCTTTCTTGTGTGGTTGGACTATTATGACTGATTGCATGGAGAAATAAAGAGTGCAAAGATGCTGTTTAAAAAATTAAAAAGAATAATGGCATCTTCCTCAAAAGGTAAGTCCTTTGCCTGTTCTGACTGCTGTGCCTGCCACCCATCACTACTGTTTTGTTTTTTTATTCTTGGTTTGGGCTGTGATGGTGACATCACACTTTCAATAGGATCAAATGACAATGGGACATTCTGTCTGTTACAGTAAACCAACATAGAATCATAGAAATGTAGAGCTGGAAGAGACCACATGATCCATCCAGACCAACCCCCTGGCATGCAGGAACACTCTCAAAGCACTCCCGACAGATGGCCATCCAGCCTCTGCTTAAAAACCTCCAAAGAAGGAGACCCCACTACGCTCTGAGGCAGCATATTCCACTGCCGGACAGCCCTGACTGTCAGGAAGTTCTTCCTGAGGTTCAGGTGGAATCTCCTTTCCTGCAGCTTGAATCCATTGCTCCTTGTCCTGGTCTCTGGAGCAGCAGAAAACAAGCCCTCTCCCTCCTCTACATGGCATCCCTTCAAATATTTAAACATGGCTATCATGTCCCCTCTTAACTTTCTCTTCTGCAGACTAAACATACCCAGCTCTCTAAGTCTATCCTCATAGGGTATGGCTTCCAGGCCTCTCACCATTTTGGTCGCCCTCTTCTGGACTTGCTCCAGCTTGTCAATATCCTTCTTGAATTGGGGTGCCCAGAATATATTCAGTATTCAAGATGAGGTCTAACCAAAGCAGAGTAGAGTGGTACCAGTACCTCCCTTGATCTAGACACCATACACCTATTGATGCAACCGAGAATTGCATTGGCTTTCTTGGCTGCTGCATCACACTGCTGACTCATGTTCAGCTTGTGGTCTATGAAGACACCTAGATCCCTTTCACGTGTACTGCTATCCAACCATGTGTCCCCCATCCTATATTTCTTTATTCCATTTTTTCTACCTAACTGTAGGACCTTACACTTTTCTCTGTTGAATTTCATTTTGTTAGCCTTGGCCCAGCTCTCCAATCTGTCCAGATCATTTTGATCCTGTCCTCTGGCGTATTACCAACCCCTCCCAGTTTGGTATCGTCTGCAAATTTGATGAGCATGCCCTCTATTCCTTCATCCAAGTCGTTGATGAAGATATTGAACAGCACTGGGCCCAGGACAGAACCCTGTGGCATCCCGCTAGTCACTTCCCTCCAGGATGAAAAGCAGCCATTGGTGATCACCCTTTGGGTTCGGTTGGTCAACCAATTACAAATCCAAATAACAGTAGCCCTGTCAAGCCCACATTTTGCTAGCTTCATTGCAAGAATGTCATGGGGGACTTTGTCAAAGGCCTTACTGAAATCGAGATATGCTACATCCACAGCACTCCCTTCATCTATCAAGCTAGTAACTCTATCATAAAAAGAGATAAGATTAGTCTGGCATGACTTATTTTTGAGAAATCCATGTTGACTTCTCGTGATTACTGCATTGCTTTCTAAGTGATTAGAAACTGACTGCTTAACGATCTGTTCCACGATCTTTCTGGGTACTGATGTCAAGCTGATTGGGCGATAATTATTTGGGTCCTCTTTTTTTCCCCTTCTTGAAGATGGGGACAACATTTGCCCTCCTCCAGTCTGCTGGAACTTCTCCTGTCCTCCAAGATTTCCCAAAGAGCAAGCAGTTCCGAAATGACCGCTGCCAGCTCTTTTAATATCCTAGGATGCAATTCATCTGGCCCTGGAGACTTGAATTCATCCAGTGTGGCCAGGTATTCCTGTACCACCTCTCTACCTATTATGTGCCTCATTTCCCCTGCTTCCTCCCCTGCTCCCCAACCGACAGGTTGAGTGCTTGTTTCCTTCTGGGAAAAAACTGAGGCACAGAAGGTGTTAAGTAGTTCTGCCTTTTCTCTTCCCCCTGTTAGTAATTCACCATCTTCTCTGTGCAGCGACCCTATCGTCTCCTTTTTTCTTCTGCTGTGGACATATTTTAAAAAGCCCTTTTTATTGTTTTTAATGTCTCTGGCCAGCCTAAGTTCGTTCTGTGCTTTAGCCTTCCTGACCTCCTCCCTACATCTCCTGGCTACTTGCTTAAATTCCTCTTTGGTGGTTTCCCTCTTCTTCCATTTCCTATACATGTTTCTCTTAACACTTAGCTCAGCTGAGAGTTCTTTAGTCAACCATTCTGGTTTCTTCAGATGCCTTCCATTTTTCCTCCTTAATGGCACTGTTTTAGACTGTGCCTTCAGTATCTCCTTTTTAAGGAACTCCCATGCCTCTTGAACTCCTTTCCCTTTCACTATTCTTGACCACGGAATTCCAGCCAGCAGCTCCCTAAGTTTACAGAAGTCCGCTTTTTTAAAATCTAAGATGAGTGTCTGGCTACCCTTATCTTCTCCTTCCCACGGAATGCCAAATTCCAGTAGGGCATGGTCACTCCCCCTAAAGATCCAACCACTTCTACCTCATTCACAAGGTCATCCCTGTTGGTCAGGGACATAGTTGTTTGGCACCTTAAACACTAACAGATTTATTGTAAGTATAAATTTCCATGGACCAAAGACATAGTATCCCACACATGAAGCATATAGCTGAAGATAATGCACCGTGTACTTGTTGCAGTCTACCCTATCATTCAGGAAACGTCATCCTCAAAAAAGCGTCATCCTCAAAAAATGTATTGGATTCAATAGAGCTTAATCTCAGGTAGCTATATATAGGCTTGCAGCTGCCAGCAATGAAGTATATATAGAGTGACCGTTGTTGCAATGCTGTGACAGAAGTGCTTGAAGATGTAACTCAACTGAACATGCTTCTTTGACAAATCTAAAGTGTCTGACAAATATAAAGTGTCCATCAAATATATTCCAACAAATATACCACTCCCTTGCAAGTGTGCCTACAGTTGCAGTCCTGCAGCACACTTATTGGGGAACAATAATAGTGGAACAGTCCTCCCAGTAATAATAATAGTGGAACAGTCCTCCCATTAAACATCAATGGATGGTGTCTGCACATTCATACAACTTCACGCGGTTGCTCTCCGTCTATGCCGCATTATGTTTACTTGTACAAGTGAGGGGGAAAAAACACCACCACCTGCAGCGGGTGGGGAGGCAGAAAAGAACTGTCCTTCAGGGAGGCACTTTCCCAATTCCAAGCGCCTGAGCCTGGCATCCTAGGCAAGAATATGAAGAGCAGAGAGACATCCATTTGCAAGGCGCCCTGGGAGCCTTGTTTTGGCTATAGATACTCTAAACTAAAAATAATTAAATGGAAAACTCGCAATCCCGCAAGAGGCCATTTCCGCACTAGGCTGTTATAGCGCGATGATTCCACTTTCAACCTCCTCTGGAATCCTGGGGTTTGCAGTTTCGGGAGGGGCCGGCCGGCCCCTCCCGAAACTGCAAACCCCAGGATTCCAGAGGAGGTTGAAAGTGGAATCATCGCGCTATAACAGCCTAGTGCGGAAATGGCCAGAGATTAACGACGTCTTTCCCCTCGACTCCCTTTGAGAGACTAGGGCCATTTCCTCACTCGACTGCTAGGGCGTTCTTTCCCCGCGTTCAACAGCCTATGGAACCCGGGGGTTTGCAGCTCAGGGAGAGGCCTAACCCCCGGATTCCATAGGCTGTTGAACGCGGAACAAGAGCACTCTAGTAAAGAAACAGCCTACAACGCCTATCGGGCTTCGTGCGCATGTGCAGTAGGACCGGGTGACGCGGCCGGTCATAGGACCGCCGTGACGTCAGAGCGACCCGAGAGGGCGGAGGGCGGTGGTGTGTACTGGAGCCGCTCTCAGAGAAAAAGGCAGGCGGGAGTTGTCAGGATTGGCAGCGGGCTTCGAGAAGCGTAACAGGTAGGGCGAAGCTCGGGGCCCTCCTGGCCGCCCCGTTTCTGTCTGAGGCGCCTCACTCCCGACGTATTCGGGGCTGGGGAAAGCGAGAGGGTCGGGGCTGGACGGGGTGGCTGGAAGTTTGGCCGGAGGCGGTTTTGTTTCCAGTCACCCGAAGGGCGGCGGTTGGGCGCGCCCTGTGTTGATCCTTCAAGGTCCGGGTGGGGGTGGGGTGGGGTGGGGGTGGGGTGGAAAGAGCCGTTTCGGAGCAGTCTGGTAGAGTGGGAAGGGCCGCTGTCCGCTGGCTTTAGCCTGTCTAGACAAGCTGCCAGGGTCAAATCCAATGAGGTCACGCCATCCTGTTTTGTAATCCTCGGGGCTCTTAACGAGTCCGTGAGAGCCTCCGTCGCCGCCCTTCCCCGGCTGTCAGCCTCGGAGAATTTCGGGTTGGTTCTTTGTGTTTCCGCCGTGCTGGTGGAGAAGAGGATGTCGCGAAATGAAACCGGGGGTGGGGTGGTCGTCTGAATGACACTGCCGGGGAAGCCCTTTCGGAGAAGAACGGTGGGCTCCCCGAGGCCATTTCCGCACCAGACTGTTATAGCGCTATTATTCCACTTTCAGCATCCTATGGAATCCTGGGGTGGTGGGGAGGGGCCTCGAGGCCTCTCCCTCAACTGCAAACCCCAGGATTCCATAGGCTGTTGAAAGTGGAATAATAGCGCTATAACAGTCCAGTGCAGAAATGGCCCAAATAACTCTGGGCGAACTAGCTTCCCCTGAGGATGGGCTTCCTACCTTTAACACAGAGTAATTCTTGAATGACAGTCCGAGGTAATTCAAGATCCCCGCCTGGTGGACTCTTCGGCCTTTTTTAGGAGCTGCGTGAGAAGCAGAAACTAAGCTGATGAAGGGCTTCCGGCTATAGGGACATTGGGATGGGGAAAGCTTCAGGTGATGAGCGTCTGCTTGTTTTTATATAGCTAGTCAAGGGACGGGAGACCTGGTAGAAAATAAAACTGGGGTGGCCATCATTTTAGACTGTTGTGATGTTCTGTTTTAATGATTGTGATGCTGTTGTTAGTGTTTTGCTGTCTTGGGGATGTCAAGCCTCTCTCATATAAATTTGTTGAACAGTGAGATTGCTACTGAAATATGAACAGAATGTTACAGGGGAGGAGGAGTGGTATATCTTAATATTTGTGTAATTAATGACATACCTTAAATACACTAAGGGCATAAGATTCCCCTAGTCTTGGAAGCTAAGCAGCTTCAGCTCTGATTAGTACTTGGATGGGAGACCACCAATGAATGTCAGTTGTTGTGGGTTATATTTCAAAGAAAGGATTTAGCAGAACAACCTGAGTATTTATGAGGCTGCTGTAAATTGACAGGTGACTTGAAGGCACTTACGCACTCACACAGCCAGAACAACAGTGAGTGGGATAGTTTAATGTTAAAAATGATTGCTAGGAGTGAAAAGTTAGCTAGCTGTTTTTGATTTTAAAGGGAAAGCCCAAGTCAGTGATTGGTAGTTTGTACCTCTGGTCCATATATGACTTGTTTCTTTTGGATATGTCATAATTCCTTTTCAGAGTGAGCAAATGTGGGTGCTGTTTGCTTCTCCCTGTACAGTCATTTAGTCACAACACCAATTTCTTAGTGTACATTAGCCAATGTGAACTGATTAGCTATGCTTTTATAAAGTTAAGTTCCTTTTATTCTTTGGTAACCAACTGAGCCTTGATTTTAAAAATGTTACTTTACTAGAGAAACATTACAAGATGGGTGATGGTTGACTTGTGCTAGAGCATATGATTTCTGTGAATACTGGTATCAGATGTCAACTGTACCCCAACAGAAAGGACTTCCAGTACGAACAAAAACCCCTATATGAGGCTGTGTTCTAGTGAGAAGGGTTGTAGCTCAGTGATAGAGCACATGTTTTGTGTGCAGAGAGTCCCAAGTTCAACTTCTGATATCTCAAGATACTGTTGGGAAAGACCCCTGTCTGAGATCCTGGAGAACCACTTTTATTTGGTAGTGACAGTACTTGAGGTAGGTGGAATAACCAATGATCTGACATGACATATAGAAGCTGCATATGTACAGGCATAGGCTCATAATATTTAAGGCTGTAATTTCAGCTCTTTTAATGCTAGCATGGAAATAGCATTCACCAAAAAGTGGAAGGCTGTAATAATCTCATGATAGTGAATAATGTGTAGGTAGAAACCGTATGAAATTCATGGCATCATTATAAGTTTACAGGCAACTTGAAGGCACATATACACATAGAAGAAAGTGAATAGTGTGTTTGGGCTGTATGATTTGTGATCCAGGAAAAAAAAAGGATTTTTTTAGAGAGAAGTGACCATTTTACAGTTTCTTTCCGAAACATATTTTCTTCTGTTTTTTCCCCCCAGAAAATTTAGGAAGCTGGGTTATGAAATATTTATTTTAGAATAGTAGATAAAATTTTTAAGATAAAGTGTTGACATGCTGCTTATCTGGGTTTTATTTTAGGGTATTTATGCTGTGGTTTACTCCCCTAGAATGATTTCTTAAGCTCCCTAGGGCTTGATGTTGGAAATAAACTTTTAAATGTTGCAGAATAACAATATTGTCAGGTGTTTGATTTAGTAATAGAGTCAGGGATTCTGCCAAGTATGTTCCTCATACAGTGTGGTGGCAATGCCTTTACACAACACAGCCTTTGACTCGTTTTGCATCTTCCAACTTCAGATTCCTCCAGCATGAGATAGAATTAGTACATTTTGTCTAAATGAATTATACTTTTAAATTTAGTATACCCAGACACGATCATTTCATGAGTAAATCAAATTTTTATTTATTTATTTATTTATTTATTTATTTATTTATTTATTTAATTGTGTGTGTGTGTGTATATGTTACTGAAGTAAGGAAGTGACTTTTAGCTTTGTAAAAGGTGCTGTTTGGTGACATATGTGTCTGTGCCTCAAGTTGCCTGTCAATTTATGGTGACCCCATGAATTTCATAGGGCTTTCCTGGGCAAAGAATACTCAGAGGTGGTTTTGCCAGTTCCTCTAAAATATAGCCTATAGCACCTGGTATTCATTGGTGCTCTCCCATTTAACCACAGATGACTCTGCTTAGGTTCCAAAATCAAACAGGAGCTCATGCTTTTAAGAAATTTAGGCAGGATTTGTTGATATACATAGGTATAATGGAAACTTATACCTTTGTGTGTACTTTTTTTGGACCTAATGGATGGAAGAATTCATTGCTGCCATCAGACATGAAACCCCCCCCCAATTTATTTCACCTGCCTGTTTCAACCAGGCTGCTGTCCACCACTCGCCCTGTGGCCATAAGGTGCCCAGGGAAGTACAGGGGTGGTGTGGCAGCAAGCGTCAAGAAGTAACATATAATCTGTTGGATCCAGAAGATAGCATTGTTGGTGCAGGAATGCAGCTGGTTTCTACCAGCCACTTTAGTCCTCTGCGGTGTCTGATTAGCCATGGGGGGGGCATCCAGCCATTTAATATGTATCTCAGATGCATAGGAAGGATAGGGAGGATGACACTTAGCTACTCTTGATCTCAGCCCATATTTTTCTCCACCGCCCATCCTTTTTGTCCACCTTTCCTCCCCGCAAAAAAAAGAAGGTTCTCTGTAGTTTAAAAAATTCTTGGAAATGTTCAGTTGGAAAACGAGATTAACTTCCTGGTAATAATTCTTAGGGCTGCAGTCTTAATCTAATATTTGTAAATCAAGGTGTGTTCATTCCTTTGCTATATACTTTTTTCATGCTTTCAGTGGTGGCTTTTTTCCCCAGCTTATCATCCAAATCACACCGTAAAGAGTAGATTCCCTTTTCCCCTGCTAGAAGCTACCTTCCCAGGCACACTTCCTTTTTAAAAACCCCACAGAAGTAAGTGTAATTTATTTTGGAGTAAACACAAATAGAATCAATGTGCAAATCCAAGTAGTTGATGTATTTTTGCTTCCAGCAATGTCCCGAATGTATTTTTAAGACCTCATCACTGGATATTGAAAATGTAGCTTCTTTTTCTATACCACTTTTACTATATACAGTGGACCCTCCATATCTGCGGGTTTTGGTTCCAGGACAAATAGCAAAAAACATGAATGATCATGTCCTATACTATTAAATGGTTTCAATGTGTGCATGGATGCTTTAGCACGTTGTGTTCATATTGCTGCCACACTCCTTCGTCACTGGAAATTGCAGATCCACTGTAGCTCCAGTGACAAGGAAAAATGATGTTTGAACCAGCAATGCTTTATTCTGAAGTAAAGGAAATTTAACATTTATTGAAATGATAGACAAGATGGTGAAAAGCAGTAGATGATTATAAAAACAATGTATAAAATAAAGTATAAAGTAGCAAGAATGAAAATGGTTATAGCATAACAATTTAAGCAGCTATATTATGACTAGCAGCTATACTATGTTTATTAAGTAAGGAAATCATGTACTGGTAGTAGCTAAGACACAACTAACAGTGACAGCATGGGTAACAAATATAATATAATTGAACAAAGGCAGAATAACTAGCAAATTTTGTAACACCTGCCAGCTCTTTTACCTATAAGAGCAAAAGCTTTTATAAAGGTCATCAAATTGCTGAAGATTAAACGCAGTGTGTTCTCAGGCATAGTCTTAGTTGAATGTCTAATGCATGAGCCAAAGTGAAAGTCCAAGCAAAATAAAACAATTTCTAGAAATAAGCAAAAGCATTTGATAAAGAAGTCCTTCTAGAAATTGGCCCAGTCTGACTGAATCCTGAATATCCACTTATTTTGAGATGATTTCTACATAGGCTTAACCAAAGGCAAACACATACAGGTTAAATCCCCAAGGTAACTTAAATTCTCTCTCTGCCCCTCTGTATGTTTGGGGAGGGGTGTATTAAAAGGATCTACCTGTCTTGAGGTGTAGCATTTGATTAAATTCAGATTCAAGAATGGAAAAATTGGACAAAGGAATTTACACAAAGAATATTAAGAAAAAAATATGAATGGGGGGGGGGAAGTCTTTGTGTCTGATTTTTTTTAAAAAAAATTGCCTCTCTATTTTAAAGAGAAGCTTTGGTCCAAACTCCAACAAAGGCTAGTTTCTTTCTCTCATCTGAAGTCAAGTCTGCATATCCTACATCCCAACAGAAACTCAGAGACAGGAGAGAAAACAAGAGTGAAAGAAAGAAGAAAAGGGGTTAGGAGAAGTCAGAGGAATTGTGTTCTCCCATTAACTATCCCCAGTATTTATAACCTCAGCTTCACAGAAACATTTCCCTACAATCTCTGCTGGTTCTGTCCTTAACTGTCTCATTAAAACTTTACATCAGTTAAAAAACTAGTCTGCCTGAATTTATCTTTGGATTAAAAGTTTAATTATTTCTTTGTTCCCTCAGACTCGTCTCTTAAATCTTTCTTTGTGATACTTAAAGTCGGAAACCTCTGTATTCCAAGTTCATACTTGGCACTATGTAGATAGGTGTCTGCAGTCATAAACTTTTCCTTATTTTTAGTGTGTTAGCCACTAAAAAGGTTTGAAAACAGCCCTTATCAGTACCAACTAAAAACAAAACCAAAATGATTGGCATTGATTAATCCTACAAAAAGAGCTAGCATAGTGTAGTGGTTTGATTCTTGGACTATGACTTGGGAGACCAGAGTTTGAATCCCCACTTAGCTATGGAATCCCGTTAGGTGACCTTGGGCAAGTCACATCTCGGCCCTAGAGGAAGGTAGTAGCAAGCCCCTTCTGAACAAATCTTGCAAAACAAAAAAAAACCTGTGATGAGTTCTCCTTAGGGTTGCCATAAGTTGGAAATGGCTTGCAGGCATACATCAACAATCATACAAAATAACAGTAATGTATTTAAATCTTTATGTCTTTATGTCTTTATGTCTCAACCTGTATTCCAGAATTTGTGGACAGAGTTGAATAAAATCAGTTTTAACAATTTAAGTAGAATTGGCACTCTACTTTTGTGATTTTGCCATCTGTAGCTTCAGAAGTGGGAAATAGGATCCTTCTTACTTCTCATTTGCAAAGGAAGAAGTGGGGAATAGGATCCTTATTATTCTCCATAACTGAAGCTTTAAGAGCTTCAGAAGATAGGATCCTTCCTCCTCAAGACCACTGCCTAACACATTTTCTGTTCCCCTCTGAGATATGCACCCTGCAGTCTTGGGCATGAGTCTTGCCTTCTGCTTTTAGGAAAAGTTTTAGAAAGCTCCTATATGTAGCAGGGACAGGCTGCTGGACAGACCTCAAGCCCATTGCCTAACTCATTTGCTGTTCCCTCTGAGAAGTGTGTCCACACTTTGGGCTTGAGACAGATGGTCATGTGACCAGTAAGTTGTAAGGTTTCTAGATGAATGTGTTATGTTACACAAGTCAGTCACTGAAGATATGCAGGTCGTAAGTCGAGTTTTTGCCGAGTCAAGTCCAAGTTGAGTCACTGAAGTGACAAGTCTGACTTGAGTCCAAGTCAGTTGACTCGAGTCTACATCACTGCGAAATAATACACTCAAATAAGCCAATTATTTCAGCCTCCTAAGTTTTTACCCTAGTTGTAATAAAAACATAAATGTTCTGTATTGTACTATGAAGCATAGCAGAGAATCTTACTTCAGACATAGTCTGTACACAGTTACTTCAGTACATAGATAAATAACCTAAGAATAAAGCAAGAAAGAAATAGATTGTTGTGGGTTTTCCAGGCTTTGAGTCCGTGTTCTATTAGTACTTTCTAATGTGTTCTATTAGTATTTTCAGAGGATCTTCCTCTGAAGATGCCAACCACAGATGCAGACGAAACGTCAGGAGAAAATACTAATAGAACATGGCCTCAAAGCCCGGAAAACCCACAACAACCTATGGATTCCGGCCATGAAAGCCTTTGACTTTACATCGAAGAAAGAAATATTTGGAAAGAGTTAAAAACAAACACTATACTAGACTTAATTCACCTAATTATTCCCTTTGTTACAACACAGTAGGGAATCAGTTCTATTCTTACTAAACAACAGTAACCTAGGCAGTGGTGTCATTCAGTTAGTTTGCATCCGAGTGCTGGAACTGGTTGTTAATAATTGTTGAAAGACTGGTGAGGTTAAAAGAGAAGCCAAGAGCAGTGAAGGGCAGGAAGAGGAAGACTGAAGTGGAGAAGGAGGACAGAGAAATGAGAGGGTCAGAAGAGAGGGAAGGACTGGATTCTCTGAATATGAGGGGGAAGCTGGGGACATAGATGCACTGTGCACCCCACCATCCATCTTTGCTGCTCCCAAGGGCCTGGAGGAAGCACTGGCCAGATGCAGAGCGGGGGGAGCAACATTGCCAGCTCCTAGGATCCTGACAGAAAGACAGCAAATGCTCCCAGAATGAATTGTTAATTGTTTTGAATGACACCACTGCCTATACGTTAATAGCAAATAAAACGTGACTACAGTTGTGCCTTCGTGTTTGCAGGTTCAGCACTCAGTGACTTGATTATTTGTGAGTTATTTTTAAAATTTATTTAATTTATTGTTAAAAAATTATTGCCCTATTTGCCCCTGCCACAAATAAAATAAATTCTGTCTCAGAATCTATAGGTCCTCCACTGTGATTATGTGGTCCACTTCTCATCCTGGAGAACCTAGTGATTTCCTAGACCAGAGCTTTCCAAACTGTGTGTCATGGCACATTAGTGTGTTGACTACAGTGTGTAAGCGTGTCGTGTGTAAGTGTGTCGTGTAAGTGTGTGAATGTAATGAGTGGAGGGACTGCAGCAGGCCAGGCCTGGGTGAAGGGGTGTCTTTACTGCCACCCCAGGCCAAGGAAGACTCTGGTGAGGGCAACAGCAGGGCAGGCCAGGCCCGGGTGGAGAGGCTGCCTCCACTTACTGAATTACTGTGTCGCAAAATGAAGCGTGTCTAAAAAGTGTGTCACCAACTTGAAAAGTGTGGAAAGCTCTGTCCTAGACAGAACACTTCTCTAAGCATTGCTAGCTCCTCCAGTGTGACTCTGGTCCACAGGGAGTTGACTATATAATTGCTCTGGCAGACCTAGAGATTCCTGGAGAAGTGTTCTCAAGTAAAAAAAAAAAGATTTTTATTTTCTTTTTATTTTGTGTTTTTCCCACTTTCATGGGGATTTTATAGCCCAAACCCCCACGAAAATAGAGGGCTCACTGTATAACAAAGCATTTTAAAATTATTTAATAGCCTTTAAAACCAAAAATCTTTTGTATTGTTTCATGGCCAACAAGTCCATTAAGAAACAGGTTTTCAGTTTCTGGGAGAGAATTATCAGGGCTCTACAATGCAGGTGTCTGATCTTCAAAAGTTCTTTGTTAGCTTATCTGCAGAAAGTGGTCCATGTTTCCATTGTCCTCTTCTCAGTTGGCATCTATAGACAGGCTGTCCTTACCACTGTGGGTTCAACACAGCTGCAAAATTCCATCATGGAGTCTGTGAAGCGGTTTTCTTGAACCGGAGTCTCTGTTATTTGTTTGTTTAATATCCTGCCTTTCTCCCAGCATGGGATTCAGGGCAGCTTGCAATCATTTAAAAACACAATACAACTTTTTTTTTTTAAAAACCCTATTAATGCAGAAGTTAAAACTTAATTGAACCAGATTTCTGTTTAAAAAACACTAGTTGGAAAACACAAGTTAAAAGCAGCTTTAAAAATGCTTTTAAAGCACAATAAAATAGAAACACAACACACTCCTATTAAAAGCTCCATCTGTTGCAACGTATTAAGAACCAAATGCCTCCCTAAATAAAAAGGTCTTTACTTGCTTGCAGAAAGACAGCAGAGAGATATCCAACTGAATCTAGATGATGGTCAGCCTTTGGGCCTTAGACTTTTTTTTCCTTGCTTCTCATACGCCAGAAAATGCAAAGAGCATTCATGTGTCGTGGGAGGGGAATTCTGGAGGAGCTGCATGAAATCTACACTGGCCTTAATAAATGTTGAGTTTTCAGTTAAGTAAGAATGATCTGCTTGGCAAGTCAGTATAAGCATGCCTAGTTCTGCTGCTTGTGTGAATAGGTAAGAAGAAGAAATGGCAGCTGAAGGAGAGGCTCTTGTAGTTGTATTCATTATTGTTATCCTGTGGCTTTCTCACAAGTGAGTAACTCCACTAGTTGGAACAAAGGGTAATATTTGTTGTCTTTATGCTGTGGAATCCAGAATGTGACAGCTTTTCAATTGCTAGTTACTTAGAGGAGCCTATCATATTGTATGGTGATTTTAGTTTCCACTGGATAATTCAGCAGTTGTGGTAGGCTTTATTTGACTCCTGTTCCCCATGGTGCAGTGTGTGACCATGATGAGAAGCTAATGAATGAAAGACATCCTACAACAGCCTTCCTCAAAGGTACCTTCAGATGTGTTGGACTGTGTCTCATATCATCTCTAGCTCTTACAGCCATGCTGGAAAGAGGTTGCTGGACCTATAGTCCAACAGATTTGGAAGATACCAGCTTGGGGAAGGCTGTCCTACATTACAAGTACAGTATGCATTTCTGTGGAGGTTATTGCAGACACATACATATTTGTATCCTGTGGTTACTGATGTCTGCTTCATACTTTGGCGAGGAGGAATCATTCTAGTGCTGTGTTGAGATATATCAATGACTCATCTCCTTCCTCTTTTCTTCTTAGCATCCACAATGGCACTGGTGAAAAGTGGATGGCTGCTTCGGCAAAGTGAGTAATGGATTCTTTTGGGTTTCTTCTTTCTCTTTTGGGACCAAACTACACCACCTATCTTTTCTTTTTTAATGAGGTGGTAGCCATTAGGGTTTGTGGCTTGTTCATCTTGTGATATTCCTGTTTGGGAGGGTGGCACAGGGAAAAAGCCTAAATCACTGCATCTCTTAGCATTGCTGCTTGGATCACATTAGTGGCTGCACTGGATTAAAACCAAAAATGTTAGAATCCTGATTTAGACTTCTTTTCCCTTCATTGCTGATTAAAGAGGGACAGGACTGGAAAGTCTTGATGAGTTGCCAAATCAGGAGGGTAAATTCAATAGTGGCAGAGTCAGAGCACTGGAGTGGAGGAAGTTACTAAGATTGTGCACCCTGATCTATGTGACTAGTCCAGAAACAATCTTTGACTGCTTGCTTAATGTTTTGGGGGCAGAAACTACACAGTTGCTATAAAGAGAACCAGTACTGATTCCAGTTGAGCTGCCATGGCTCCACCTTATGGAATTCTGGGATTTGCAGTTTAGGGAGGGGTATTCTAAACACCCCACCCCTTTAGGGAGGCACTATACCCCTCTGGGTGAGTATTCTACTCATCCAGAAGGGTCTAGTGCCTCCCTAAATTAAACCCCAATGTTCCCTAACAGGCAAAATGGAAGCATAATGCTATAACTGTGCAATATGAGAAGGCCGCGGGAGGCCTTTTTTTGACATTCAGTTGCATTTCTAAGAACAAAGAAAGGTTGCAGTGTGCTGGATCAGAACAGAAGCTTATCTGATCCAGCACATTCTATTCCCATAATTGCTGTCCAGATACCAATGGGAAGAAATCAATATAAGGATATGATTGAGTACAGTATCACGTCTGGCTTGTATTCTCTAGTAACTGGCATTGAGAGGTATACTGCTTTGGTTTTGGAAGTAATACTAGTAGCCATTAATAGCCATCTCCTGCATGAATCATCTAATCCCTTTTTAAAGCTGCCTGAGTTGGTGGTCATTAATACAGTTTGTGGAAATGAATTCCACAGTTTCACTATTCACTGCATGAAGATGCAAATCCTATATGCAGTTACCTGGGAGAAAATCCTGTTAAATTTACATCTCTGTGGAGGCGTATAGTTGCTTTTTGTTCTTTGTATATAATTTGAGAGAAGTCTGGATTATCTGCTTGTCTGGCATGACCACTAAGACCAAAATAGACCTCTGCATGGTAATCAGTACAGAATGTATTGTTAAGAATTGGAATTCTGTGGCTTGTGTTCCACAAATTATCCTCCAGACTGCTTGTAGCTTGCAGATGTTAATATCTTGTGATATTCTCATCTTGCATGATGAGAATGAGCACAAGGCTTGTGCACTCCTTATTCATACCTCCCCTCCTCCCATTTCACTCTGTCTTCAGTGCTACATTCCTGATAACTTTAATTGAGAGTTCACCATTGCATCGGAAATCAAGTATTCGGGATTAACTCAGTTTATTAACTAGAATCTTAAACCAAGGGTGATGGGAGAAAGTGTAGGGTGAGAGATGAGCAAGCCAGGTTCATTACATCCCAAACCTCCCCATTAGTTTGGCTAGCCCAGAATTCTCTTGTTGTATATATCTTGTTGTTTGTATGTTTTTTTCTCTTGTAAAGATATTATTAAGAGGGTTTATTTCAAACTGAAAAACTGTAGAAATCACTTTTTAGAGCAAAATTTTCTTCTAATCAGATTGTTCCAAAATGATCATTCTCTGTTCCTTTCAGGTACTATATTAAGGCGCTGGAAGAAGAATTGGTTTGATTTGTGGTCTTATGGCCATTTACTATTTTATGATGACCAGAATCGACATGATCTAGAGGACAGAATCCACATGAAAATTGATTGTATCAACATCAGGGTGGGGAATGAATGTCGAGGTACAGCTGTGCTTTCTATTTGACATTTTTGCTTGTGAAACTTGTCATCAGTCACAACTAAATTTGGTACCACTTGTAATACAAATATGAATGAATGACTGAGAAGTAAGTTTACCTTCAAGTGCTGAATTCACAAAAAGTTATTTCTCATTGTTTAAAACTATGGTCAGTGATGATTGTTAATGTGGCACTGTATAGGTTTGGAAGAGACCACAAGGGTCATTGAGTCCAACCCTCTGCCATGCAGGAATACACAGTGAAAGCACTCCCAACTGATGGCCATCTACCCTCTGTTTAAAAACCTCCAAGGAAGGAGATTCAATCATACTCCAAGGCAACATATTGAACTGCTGTTGAACTGCTCTTACTGTCAGGAAGTTCTTCCTAATGCTTAGGTGGAATTTCTTTTCCTGTAGTTTTAAGCCATTGCTCTGTGCTCTAGTCTCTGGAACAGCAGAAAACAAGCTTGTTCCATCCTCCATATGACATCCCTTACAATATTTAGACATGGCTATTATATTACCCCTTCTTCTCTGGGCTAAACATACCCAGCTCCCTAATCTGGTCATCCTAGCACATAGTTCCAGGGCTTTTACCATTTTGTTGCCCTCTTCTGGACACATTAACGTGCTCCTTGAATTGTGGTGCCCAGAATTGGACGCAGTGCTCTAGATGAGCTGTGATCAAAACAGAATAGAGTGATGATATTAATTTGATGGACCTAGAATTATAGTCCTATTGATGCAGCCTTGCTGCTGCCTCACACTGTTGACTCATGTTCAACTTGTGGTCTGCTAAGATTCCTAGATCTTTTTCACATGTATTGTGGCCAAACCAAGTGTCACATATTCTATACCTGTGCATTTCATTTCATTTTTATTTTTCATGTATTTATTTTATTTTATTATTTATTATTTTATTATTTTGCCTAAGTGTAGTACCTTACATTTTTCTCTTTGAAATTCATTTTGTTAACTTTGTCCCAGTTCTCTAACCTGTTAAGGACATTTTCAATTCTGATCTTGTCCTCTGGGGTGTTAGCTACCCCTCCCAATTTGGTGTCAAGTGCAAATTTGATGAGCATGCCCTCTGTTCTATCATCCAAGTCATTTACAAAGATGATGAATAGTGTTGGACACAGGACAGAATTCTGACACCTCACTAGTCACTTTTCTCCAGGATGAAGAGGAGCCATTGGTAAGCATCCTTTGGGTTTGGTTGGTCAACCAATTACAAATCTATCTAACAGTATTGTTTAGCCCACATTTTACTAGCTTGTTTGCAAGAACATCATGGGGGACCTTTTCAGAAGCCTTACTTAAAGCAAGATATGCTACATCCACAACATTCCATTCATCTACCAAGCTAGTACTCTATCTAGAGAAACAGGCAGGCAGGCAGGCATCTGGTATGCCATGTTTTTGAGAAACTCATTTTGACTTTTAGTGGTCAAGGCATTCCTTTCTAACTGTTTACAGACTTTCTGTTTAATGATCTGCTCTAGAGTCTTTACTTGTATCAATGTCAGCCTAACTGGGTGGTAATTGTTTGGGTCCTCTTTTAGCCTTTTCTATTTTTTGTACATGTCCCTTTTAAATTAGCCTCCAGGGAGAGTGTTTGGAGGAAGAATTGGAGAAAATTTGAGGGGAAAAATGAGAAGAAAATTGGGGAAGAGTTACAGTTTCCTCATCTGTACTTTACTTTCTTCTGTTAAAAAGAAAAAGAAGTGCCTCAGCTGTTAGAAGTGTATGACAATGAGATAATTGGCTGAACATGAGCTGGTAACGAAATGTAGCTCCTAAGGAAGATAATGTAGTTGTAGGTTGCGTTAACAAAACCATACTGTTGTGATCACTTGATGTAGTAGTTTCACTCTGTTCTGCATTGGTCTAGTCATATGTATTACCATGTAAAGTTCTGAGTGCCTTATTTAAAGAAAAACATGACAAACTGGAATGTGTCCTGAGGAGAAGAGCCAGGATGAAACAGGTTCTCAGAACTAAAATGTAGGAGGAATAATGGACAGAGGAGCTTGGAGGAGAAAAGATCAAAGTGTAATATAACCTTTGTCTTCAAGTGTCTGAAAAGCTATCATGCAGAATGATATAGGGTACACTTTTGTGTTGCTTTAAGGAGGAACTTGAACTAGAAGGTTGAAACTGAGAAGAGATTTCAAGTTAAACACTGGGAGACATCTCCTAATTTGATGACTTGTTTGATAGTAGAACAGACTTCCTTGGGGAATGGGTCATCAGTGGGGTGTGCTATCTTGGAAAAGTAGTGGGCTAGATGTCCCCCCCCTGTCTCTGTGTCTCTCATTCTCTGGGATGCTTTAGTTGCATCCTCTTTGGCAGATTCTGTGTTGGGTGATCAGACTTATCTTCTTCCTAATTGTGTGAAACATAAAACATGAGCTTCTCAAGTAAAGATGTCGAAGAGAGCTTTGAAGGAAATTAAAGGGATTAAAGCTTACTAGTAACAGTAACGATGAAAAACCTGGAAGTAGAGAAAAAAAGACAGTGAGCTCTCTTATAGGTGAAAGTGAGCTCAAAAGCTGCACAAGAAAGGATCAAAGACTGGCAGCTGGGAACAAGAAGGGGGAGAATTAGAGCACTTGGAGAGAAAAGCAAATGAAGGGGGAATGAAAAATATAAAATATAAGTTTTTTCAACTTAGAGCTCCTGGATCAGCAAACTTTACTTGAAATGTGAAGGCTTAGTCATGATACTTCCCTAGCCAATGTCTGTACTTCATGTGAGGAGAGATGACCTGTGGAACTCTTGAGTATGGTGAAGAATTGAGCAAGTTCCAGAAAGTGATAAAATAAAAAAAATCATGTCAATAATTTCCAGCTAATTTTGTTCAATGCTATTTGCCACCAGTTTTTAACTGGTTTCACTCCTGTCTTCCTTTTTTTTTTTTTTAAGCTGGTGGGCCTCTATCATGTTTAGCTCTCCTAGAAGGGCTCTGGGGTAGAAGGTTTGAGAATCCCACCTTTAGAAGTCTGAAAGTATCATATTGCAGCTTTAAAGCAGTAAAGATGTATTAAGCATAAATTGGATGTGTCTGCCTCTACATGTCAGATATAGGTTTCTGCTTTAGCTGCTGCTGCAGGACATCTCCCGTCCTATACCTCAGCTGAGCAGCTAGCTCCTTGTTCCAGGAAGTGAGATCATCTTCCCTTGTCTTTGTTTTGCTTTCCTTCTCTTGAACAGGTTTCCAGCCTCCAGAAGGGAAGCCTCGAGACTGTTTGTTGCAGATCATTTGTCGTGATGGAAAAGTGCTCAATCTTTGTGCAGAAAGTGCTGACGATTGCTTGTGAGTTACCAAGGGCAGCAACCATTCTATATTGTGGCAATTTCCCTATTAGATAGCAACTTCTGTCATAGACTGGAATTTTATCCTTGCAACTTTCTCATATGTGTAATATGTGGTGCTATAATCTCAGTGCTGGAATAAATTGCTATATAAAACAATTCAGTAGCTCTGCAAAATACATACCCATCATTCAGCTTAGGTAATGAAGGCAAAATGTTGTCATTTTTTAACAATTATTTATTGACTGGTGAGTTTACTACCGATGGCATTACCTTTCCATAGTGGTGGGATTGCATGTTCCTGTGAGGCAAGAGGCTATGCTGGCAGCAGCAGTGCTGCTGGTTGGGTCTCTCATGTCAGAGAATCTTTTGCTGAAGAGCCAGACTAAACGTGCCAAACAGCTACTGGACAGCAGCAGTAGTGGGCGATAACTGTAGTGAAGGATCTCTGAGACAACGGCAGTGGCACTGTAGCTAACACTTGTTAGTGCTTTGCAGAAGGAGACATGGTAAACCCCTTTTGAATGTCTTTTACAATGAAAATGCTATGTTGAGACAGTTTGAAATGAAATTACAGAGAGTGCCAGAAGATGAAAATCCTTGGTCAGATGGCACTCAACAGGCTACTGGGGTACAGCAGAAGACAACTGTGAGTAGCGCTGTGGCTAATGATGCAGCTGGACTCAAGCTGAAAGGACGTTCAGCTGTTGATGTGCTCAGAGGTGAAGGGAAAGTCCAAAGCTGCACACTGCATTGTAGAAATATGGATGTGTAAAGTGCAGATTGGGAAGCTGGGCATAGTAAAACAAGAAATAGAACATCTAAGCTTTGTAATAGTTAGGGTGAATAAGCTAAAGTGGACAGGAATCAGATAATTACCCAGTGTTTTACTCAGGAACTGAAAGTCTAAACAAAAATAGGGTGATATTAATAGCGAAAAGAGATGAAGCAAAAGCGGTTAAAGGATATAATGCAAAGTCTGACTGAGTCATATCAATAAGATTTTAGGGACAACTCATCAATGTAACTATAATCCTAGCTCATGCTCCAGCTGCAAAGGCAGAAGAAGAAGAAACTGAAAGATTCTATGCAGGAGGAAATTGATCACACACCAAAAAAGGACTTGTTAATCATAGGCAATTGGAATGCAAAAGCAGGCAACAGAATCAAAGGCTATAGTAGAATTTAGCCTAGGATCAAGAAATGAAGCAGAAGAAGGACAGATTAAATTTTGCAAGGCCAAGCAGTTTCTCCAGGCAACCAAAGAGGTAACTGTATACATGGACATCACTACATGGCCAGTATAGAAATAAAATAGACTACATTATTGGAAGCAGAAGATGGAGAAGCACCGTTCTTTCTGCAAAAACAAGACCAAGAGGACACTGTGACACAGGCTGTGAACTGCTGATATCAAAGATGAGAGGGAGAACACTAAACCAACCATTGTGCCAAAATATAACCTGAAGAACATCTCTATAGAATTTAAGGGTAATGTAAAAAATAAATTTGCACTATTAAGTCTAATTGACTGAGAACCAGAAGAACTCTGGACTGAAGCCAGGGACATTGTCACAAAGGAGATCAAAAAGACAGTACCTGTAGCCAAAGAAAAGAGAAGCCTCAGTGGATGACAGATGAAACTTTTCAAGCAGTTAAGGTTAGATGAAAAGCAAAAGTAAAAAGTGATAGAAATAGAATCAGAACCTTGAATGCAACTGTTTAATGAGTTGTGCACAGGGTCAAGGAGGACTACTATAATAATCAATGCAGAGAAACAGAAGGTGACAACAAAAAAGGAAGAACGAGAGACTTCTTCCACAAGATCTGAGAAATCAAAGGGAAATTTAAACTGAGAGTGGAGATGCTCTGCAACCAGCAGGGGAACACATTATGTGACCAAGTAGAGATAAAAAATGATGGAAACTATACATGGAAGAACTATATTTGCTGGCGTATAAGATGCACTAGCATGTAAGACGCATCCCATTTATACATCATTAAATACTATTTGCTGGTGTATAAGACGCACCAGTGTGTAAGATGCACCCCATTTTCAAACAGTATTTTTCAGGGAAAAAAGAGTCTTATACACCAGCAAATAGCGTATATAGATGAAAGGTTGACAGTTTGATTCAAGGAGACTATATGAAGTTGAACCTACAATTTTAGAAAGTGAAGTGGAAGCTGTACCGAAAGCACTTGGGAGAAATAAATCACCAAGAACAGATGGCATACCAATAGAGTTGCTCCAGCCTACAGAGCCAGAATCTACCTTAGTTTTAATTAAAATCTGTCAACCAATATGGAAAACAAAAGAATGGCCCACAGATTGGAAAAGCTCAATATACATTTCAGTTCCCAAGAAAGGGGACACCAAGGATTGCAGTAGCCACAAGACCATTGCATTAATCTCCCATGCAAGAAAAGTAACGCTCACCATTCTACAAGAAAGACTTTCAAAGGCTGATGAAAAATGCCAGATGTTCAAACTGGGTTCAGGAAAGGAAGAGGCACTAGGGATGATATTGCAAACATCTGTTAGGTAATGGAGTGCACCATAGAATTTCAGAAGAAAATCTGCCTGTGCTCTATAAGTTATGTAGATCATGATAAACTATGTATCACTCTTAAAGAACAGAGTGTGTCACAGTATTTTATTGCCTTGATATGTAATCTGTACTTGGGATAAGAGGCTACGATCGGGATGCAATATAGAGAAATGGAATGGTTTCCAGTTGGCAAGGAGGACAAGCAAGTCTGCATTTTATCACCCAGTGTGTTCGCCCAGACTTGTTCACTGAGCATGTGCGTAGTGCAGGATTAGACTTAGAAGGAGGTGTGAAAACTGGAGGATGGAACGTCAGCAATTTAAGATATGTAAATGACATCATACTGCTAGCAGAAAGTAGCAAAAATTTAGAATGGATACTGAAGAAAGTCAAGGAAGAAAGTGCAAAGGCAAGTTTACAGTTGAACATTCAAGAAAACAAAAATATTGATCACGGATGATTTGCATAACTTTAAAGCCAACAATGAAGACACTGAAATAGTTCAAGATTTTCCATACTTTGCCTCAGTCATTAATCAGAATGGAGACTGCAGTCAAGGATTCAGAAGAAGACTAGGACTTTGCAGGACAGCTGTGAAGGAACTAAACAAGATCCTGAAGTGTCAAGATATGTAATTGAATACCAAAGTTAGGGTGGTCCATGCAATGATATTTCCAGTTCTGTGTATGATTGTGAAAGCTGGACAGTGAAGAAAGCTGATAGGATGAAAATCAACTCATTTGAAACATGGTGCAGAAGAGTTCAACAGATACTGTGGACCACTAAAAAGACAAACGAATGGGTCCTAGAACAAATCAAACCTGAACACTCTCTAGAGGCCAAGGTGACTACTCTGAGGCTGTTGTACTTTGCCTATATCATGAGAAGACATGACTCAATAGAAAAGAAAGCAATGCTTGGGAAGGCAGAAGGCAGTAGGAGAAGAGTAAGACCACATTACAGGTGGATAAACTCGATCAAGGATGCCACGGCTCTGAATCTGCACAACTTGAGTAGGGCTGTAGATGATAGGGTGAGTTTGAGTCTCTCATTCATGATATTGCTGTAAGTTGAAGTTAACCTGATGGCAGTTGACAGGAACAAAGGTTACTTTGTGTCTGTGTGTCACTAATAATGTTTATTTGTTGCTTTAAAAATGTTACTATTTGGGGGGATTTGAGGCCCATTCTAGTTAATATGTGCATTCTTAAGTACATGCATATACTGGGTAATTCCTGTTAGTGATTTTTTAAATACATATATATATATTATTTGTGTTTTCTACAGGGCTTGGAAAATTGCTCTCCAAGATGCTAGAACAAATGAGGTGAGATGGTGTTTCATTTTTCTTCTTTTTTGCTATTAAAACCAGTACTGAAAGAAATTGCCTTTTGCTTCTTTTGTTGCCTCAAGTAGCACTTAAGCTTGTGTCTCTATTGCTGCAGTGGAAGCAGGATTTGCAGAGGAAAAGGGAGAGATTTTTGAGTATCAACACAAGAGATTGAACCTGGTCAGTACTGGCTGACTTATTTCTTTGGAGGTTTTTTGAAGGTGCACTCAACTACTGATGATGAAGAAGTGGGATTAGTGCTAACTTCATACAATCCATTACTGTACTAGCAGGCTGTTAGAGCTGGTATCTGTCCATTGGTTCAAGCAGAATGCATGCCAGCCTGGTGGTACGTAGTGATGGCACTAAATGTTTAGTAGCGATTGTTACTAATCTTGATTAAAAAAAAAGGGACTGCTTAAATCAAGGGTAAGGAATATAGGAGCCTCTTGATTTTGCTGCATTGCAATTTCGCTAAGCCAGGGCTTTCCAAATGGTGTGTTGCACCACATTAGTGTGTTGCCTGAAGTGTGTAGGTGTGTCGCCTCCCCAGCCTGAGGAAGACCCCACCCCCAGCCTCTCCCATTGCCGCTGCAGCAGCGGGCCAGGATCAGGTAGAGGAGCTGCCTTTCCCACTACTGCTGCTGCAGCAACAGAAGTGAGCCAGGATCGGTGGGGCTGCCTTTCCTGCTACTGCTGCCCTTGCCAGGGTCTTTCCTTGGCATGTGCAACAGCAGCAAGCCAGGATCTGGTAGGGTGCTGCTTTTTCTGCTGCTGCCCTCCCTCACTGGGGACTTTCCTCAGTGAAAGCAACAGCAGTGAGCCAGGATCAGGTAGGGGGGGCTGCCTTTCCTGTTATTGCCACCCTCACTGGGGTCTTTCATCAGTGAGGGCAATGGCAGTGAGCCAGGATTGGGTGGAGGGCTGCCTTTCCCAGTGCTGCTGCCCTCATCACGGTCCCTTCCTTGGTGAGGGCAATGGCAGCTAGCCAGGATCAGGTGTGGGGGTGCTGCCTTTCCTGCTGTTTAACCTCTAGTTTGCTAGTAAAACTGAATTACTGTGCTGCAGAATGATGCATGTCCAAAAAGTGTGTCAACATGAAAAATTTGGAAAGCTTTGCACTAAGCCCTAATGTGCACAGTGAAGGAAGAATAATCATAGTAGTTGTAGCCCAGCTATATTTAGAGAGCCACATGTTTTCCGTCTCTGGAAATGGAGGAAAAGTTCAGAAGACTCTTACCTTGTAAGAAAGTGTGCTTCTGTGCGTGTATGTGTGTATGGTTATTAATTCAATTCCATTCAGGGCCTTCTGTTTAATAATCCAAAGCTGAACCATGCACCAAGTGTCCTTCAAGTGGTAGAAGATCTTGTTTTTGTAGTGTTAGATTCATCCCAAGTGGTTTATTGCAGTTATCTTCCAAATCAAGTAGAAAAAAGATATAGCTATAAGGAAAAACTCCTCAAATCCTAAGAATACCTTTGTTAGGATCCTTCACAAAGTATTCCATCCCTTTCATTTTCATAGATAATACAGTGGTCCCTTGGTATCCACTAGGGTTTGGGTCCAGGACTCCCCATGGATATCAAAATGAATGGATGCTCAAGTCCCATTATATATAATGGTGTAGTAAAATGATGTCCCTTACATAATATGGCAATATCAAAGTATGCTTTTTGGAACTTTTTGTTTTTGACTGTTTCCAGGCCCTGCTTGGCAGTATCCATGGATACAGAATCTGTAGATATGGAGGGCTGACTATATTCACAATTCAGAGCCAATTGAGTTCTTATCTCAAGCACCACTTAAAATTTAACTTTCACCTTTGCTTATTCTTGAACTGTGTTGTTTCTCTATCAACATTATGCTGCCTCAGAAAGCTGCTTGTTTTGTCTAAGGCGGGAGACAGGTCTCTAGATTTGCAGCCTGCCTTTTGTTTTTGAAAATGAAAACCTACTATTTCTTCTCAGTATGCATTGCTAGGTGTGATCTAATACCTGCACACCTCATGGCTCCTACATCTAGATAAACTTCGATTTCTCTGCTTTCCCCACACTCTCTAATTTTTATGCCACATGGTATGTTGAAGAGTTCTGGAGGATTCGGAAGCTTGTGTATTTCTGTGGAATTTTACTGAGCTTTAACAACATTTCTGCCTGCCTATGAATTTTGGTTGTATATTTTAAATCATTGGTTGCATTTGCTTTCTCTCTTTTTCTCTCTCTCTTTTCTTTAGCCTATTAGGAATTCAGTGGTGAAAACTGGAACATATTCCCCATGCCTTCACCAGTACCTGGTAGCTTCCATGTTAGTGGAATGGGAAAATTTGCTTCAGGTTTTAGTGTCAACTGTAAAGGAGCTATTTTTTTTCCACAAAACAGGGTAAAAAATTTTGGACAGCTCCTTTAAAATTCAATTTAAAATCTGCAGATTTACTAATCTACCTCCACAGGAACCACTAGCTGTCACTGCTGTGCTTATCTCATCTTCCCTACCTGTGTATCTAAGTAGAATCCTTTGCAAAGACTTGGAGAAAGTTGTGGGCAGCAAGGTTACACCTCTTGAGTTGCTGTACATCTACCAGATGGGAGTCAAGTATCAGATTCTGCCTTTTATACATGGAGAGTACAGGGCAAGTTGAGTGAAAACTCTGGTATTTGTCACAACCTCTGTTGTTGGCTCCGTGACCTGTTTCTGGTAGAAGCAAAAGAAAAAGAAGAAAATGCCCCTTGGAAACGCTATATAGAAGGAGCTTTTTCTTTACAAACTGTTACAAACTATTCTTAAAAAAAAAAAAAAAGTCAAGCCATACTGGTTCAGTCATTGCTGGCATAAAGCTAAGAGCCAGAATCCCTTTGAAGTGCCAATGAATAAGTTTGTGAAATTGGCAGTGAGGAAAGTCTTGACGTGTTTCCTTCATTCCTTTTTAACTGGGAGAATGACATGCCTAATGCAGATGCCATCTTAAAAGGAACTTCGCATGTAACTTTAACCATTACTGTTTCTACAATGCTTACACACACATGTTCAGGCATACCCATCATCATGCTCACTAGCATCCAACACCTAATACAGCACCTAGTCCTGTTACTGATCCTCTCTTGTAGGCTGTGGGACATGCATGGATATGTCCTTTGAAATGAATAGCATGTTGAACTAACCTTAAACATTACAGACAGCATGATGTTTTGCATAGATATTGAACACATCACAGGTACACCTAAATATTTGCCTTACATACTTGGGGGACAATAGTATTCCCAGGTGAGCACAGAAATAGCAGAATTTCATTCTGTTTATACAAGCACACAAATGCTGGTTTATCACATTCTTTCTTGAAAAGGACAAAGTGCTACAGAGTAGGTGAAAATGGGTGTGTATTTCTGGTCTTCTTGTCCAAGAAATGCTGTCCTATGCGATGGCTCTTTTTTAATCACTTCTGTGACAGTATTCTAGCTCCTACAGAACAGCTTTCTCCAGTCCAAAACCCTCTGCATGTGTAGGACTATAGTATGGCCATATAGAATGAGAATGGTGTCACTTGCAGTACTATACTTGTAGAAACACCAGGTGGGAGGAGGCTGTTCTAAAGGCAGGACAGCAAACCAAGCTAATTTCAAAGTATTCTTTTCCATTATGAGGGAAAGAACTATGTGACTACCAGCCAGATATCTGCAAAGCCATCTGTATTGTTGGCACTGTTATGTCTTGTAGAGCAGATAGATGCTATTTCTTTGACACAAAACATTTACAGAGTGAGCAAAAATAATTCCTTCAGATACTAAAAGCAAAAGTACCTATATGGAAGGGAGTAAAGAAAGAGTGCATAGACAAGTTTAGTGCTCATCTATGTGGATTTTCAAAAAGCCCCAAATCTTGCATTGAGTTTCAGGTTTCTGGATTATTTTCTTAACCCACAGGAATTCTAGTGTATTTCACGGGATAAAAGTGGCCCATGTCCATAGGAGTGTTTCTGGATAATGATGGGTGTTCCACACTATCCAGCATGCTGAGACAGAAAATGTGTATTCACATGAGATGGAACATTTGTTCTGAATAGCTCAAAGACCTCCTTCTGTGCCTCCTCTTCAAGTAACCAACCTAGTATTTGAGTCCTAAAAACTCGAACACTATTTCCAGTGAGGGAAAACACTCATTGTGAACCCCTTCTCCTCAATGAGGAAACCAGCATAAATTCTGGAGGAAAACAACTGTTTTTTGTTGTTGATAGGAAGAGCTAACATTAATGATATTGAGGAATAATAATCTCTCCCAGGAATAAAAATAGTTCTTGTTGAGGGAAATGGCCTCCAATGAAGTGCTGCTCTGCAAACAACCCAAACATGTCACTCAGATGCTGCAGTGGTGCTTGCAAACAAATTTCCCACACATAGTCTGCTGGCTTCAAAGAATATGTGGTAAAGAGTATTTGGTGTGAGAAGCATTTCAAAGGCTTCTTGCATCATTTCCTTGTCTGCATCTTTCTTTGGACCTGGCCATTCACAAAAGATGTCTCTGACTACTCCATGGTGAGCTGTCTGTGGATGTAGGTACCAGCTTCTTCCATGCCTGCCTCTCATGACTCTCATGATTGACTCTTCCTGGATAGAATCAAGTGTCCATGTGTACTTGCAGCTCTTCTGTCTTTGGGCAGAGAGGGGGTTACTTATTGTCTCAGCATGCTCATTAGTTTCTCTGTGTCACCTTTCACCCTCAAAGTGGCATGGGAGAAATAAGTGCATTATCAACAAAATACAGCAGATTTACTGAAACAGTTCTGTCCCATCACATTTTTGTCCTTGCATTTAAAAACCTCTGGTGGCTGAAATAGGGGATGTTGTTTAAAACTCTTAAGGTGACAATGTCATAAAATGGCTACCATCTACCTCTAGTCTCATGTGAATTCTGCAACAAAACATCATTCTGGGGTAATAATATGTACCTTCTAGTAGGATGAGGTTTCATCTTGACAGTGTTTCTCCATGAGTTGCTACTGTGGTACATTCTTCCCCAGAATCCTTTTTTTTCCCTTCGATATGCCAGTATATGGACTCTCCCCATTTCTCTTTTGCCTGGTATGGAATGTTGAGTAACACTAGGAGACTCTGCCTTTTGTTCTACAATGGATTTTACCTCTCCCAGTTAAGCATTATTGGTCACAAGTTCTAATTTCACTTCAGTTTATATTGAATGGCTTCTTTATAAATACCTGCCTTCTATCTCTTCAGGTGCATTTGCCATCTAACAGTGTGAATAACTCTTTTTTTTTATTTTGTGTCAATGTCTCTAGGCCTATATTGCTTCTGAAGTGATGTATGAAGACAATTCAATTTCCTCTGCTCCTCCTCCATACACAGCCTATGCTACTCCCTCACCTGAGGTAGGTAGTAAAAAGACATTATATTAAGAAAGGTTGGTTAGTGAAAGTTGCTTAAAACTATGGCGTGTCCCATTTTGTAATGTTAAACTTTATGGAAAATTGTGGCTCTGGACATTTTATAATTTATGTGTCCTGTGCTGAGAGTTTCAGCTATCATGAAGAAATAGGGTGGTGAGTAGAGTTCAGATTGCTGATGAAAGGAAACTCTAATTTTGCTTGAATCTCCTTGTTTCCACATTATCTGGTTTTGCATCACAGAACTGTCCAGGACATGAGCAGGTTCTTAGTTTTAGGTTGTGATAAAGTTTGCAGTTTAAGAGAATTAGTTGCTGCACCTTATTAAAAAAAAATGTTTGCATATGCTTTGTCAAAAGTATTCTTAACCAACATTTGTAATTTCAAACAGGTTTATGGCTACCCACAGTATAATGGTGCATATCCACCTCCAGGAACCCAAATCATCTATACTTCTAATGGACAAACATACGCAATCCCTTACCAATATCCAAATCAAGGTAATTGATTTGTTTTTCTTGGTGGGTGCATCTGTAATTTTGCAGCTTGGAATTACACACACTATTTCTTACTTTCCAGTAAATCAATGTAGGGAAAAATTATCTTTTCAGCACTATTTCCTGTGACATACTGATTTGCAATCCCTTTTCCTTTGACAGTCATAACATCACAGTATTAGTCAGGTTGAAGAATAACATACAAAACATTTTTAAATGCAGATGGCACCTTAAATTATATTAATATAATCCCATTGCTTTAACAATATATTTTAAAACTTAGAAGTTTACATTTAATGCACTGCTGGCATGTAATAGCTTACACTGCATTTTTGTGCACCCTTACTGGAAGTAAGTCATGTTGAACACGAGTTAACCTCTGAATAGAGCTGCACAGGATTGCATTGCTAAACATATCATATCTTGCTTCTAACAGAAGTGTACTATATTTAGTGACTGTACTTGGTTATAGTCATAAAAAAATGTACTTACGTAAATAATGGAGATTTGATGTCATGTTGTGACTCTCAGGCATTAAATGTTTGACTATTTTGATACACGGAGAGACAATAATGCATGAGAATTGATAGTCTCATGTCCTTGTGAAACATCACAACTCCAGTTGCTTTATCAATTATGGGTTATGCTATATTTAAACTTGCTTATATGTCAGTATTCCAGTTGTTTGACAAAAGTGGTATCTGGATTCAGAGTGGCCAAGATTTCCCTGGTTCTCTAAATGAGTTTTCATGTTCTGTGGATAAGCCAGATCTGCATGTTTTTCCACAGAGAAGTATGAGGTCTGAATGGAGCATCTTTCTTTACAATACTTCCTGCTCTGTGTATATGAAGCCTGGACATTCTGATTCTTTGCCATTTTTGCTGTGGATGATGGAGCTATCTAGTTCATTTGAATTGAAAGAGTTGCCCTCTCCTCTGTAAATTATAGTCCATTCTGTTAGGCTCCCAGTTTTAAGGGGATCTGTAATCTCTTGTGCAAAACAGAATGAAAAAGTTCAGATATAATTCATTTGTATCCTATGATGTTCTCCTTTACAGGTCCCTATGGCCAGCCGCCTACAAATCATGTCATCATCAGAGAACGTTATCGGGATAATGATGGAGACCTGGCACTGGGGATGCTTGCTGGGGCAGCAACAGGAATGGCCCTGGGCTCCTTGTTCTGGGTGTTCTAAGTGTGTTCTTGAGCCATGAGGCAAGGGAGATACCAAATCTTCTGTGTGCAATAATGTATCCGTTTGCAAAGTACTCCAGTTTAATCTACGGATTTTAAGAAGTTCTAGTAATACTTTTGCTAGTTACACACTGGAATTGTAGTTAAGAAAATTCTCAGTCTTCCCAAAGGTGCACTTTAGCTGCAAAATGGTTAACATAATGGACTGTGGTTAGATGGCTTTGTCATTCCATGCATTGATAAGGAAGTCACAGTAATATCAATGAAGTGTTGCTAATGATGAGTAAATGGCTTCAGCTGAATGATTTTTACAATCCAATATTAACCACCTTGTTAAAATTACTTTGGCTGCCTCAAAGTGTCAACTGCAGAGAATAACTACTAATGAATGCAGAATATTTCAATTTATTTTAACACTCCTTAAAGATAAAGATGGTGGTTCAGTGGATAATCCATAGGATCCATTGTATGTTCTTGTATGTAAGTAACTCTTGCATTTCAATGGCTGACTGGATTGAAAAGGCCTGCATACTTAACCATCACAGTGAATACTATTTTGTTGTGGACATCCTTCCTAAATGCTAAGTGGTAAAGATTCTGGGCTCTGTCTCCAAAACATTAACAACCGTACTGGGAAAGTGGGAAGGTTTTTGATCACCATATAAACCAATCTAACATCCCTAAATTTGCTGTTTCATTTAGCTCTTAAGCTGAAATCCAGTTTTAGTTAACTAAAGTAGACGTGTTGCATCAATGGAAGTTAAAATAATTGCTGACTTAACACGTTCTGTTGTACTTCTATTCTAGTTGGGACTAATAGTTGGATTTGGGCTATTATGTAAAAGTGATTGGAGAGAAACTTTTAATGTGTGGCCCTCTCAGTCTTGGCCTTTTTTTGATACAGTGGAGTCCATTGGGAAGGATAGTTCATCCTGGGTGTAAAGCCTTATCTGGTATTTAGTAAATAAATACTGGGGAGGTACTGTGATCATACCAGTCATAAATGTGTTTATAGCTTAGGTACATAGAAACCCTTTAAAGAGAGAATGGAAGGTAGTGAAAACTTACTACACAGATGTTATCTTTAACTACAAATTATCTTTAACAGGAAGATGTTTGCAGTTGTTAAGACTATTTACATTTGCAGGGTCCAGTCTTGTTAATATGATATTTCTTGATCAGCTTCACTTTCTGCTTTTCGACTCACATAGTTCTGTAAGAAGGTGGAGAAATAGGCAAGCACTCTTGCCAAGAAGCAATTGTTTTCAGTAGTAAGCTTCAACCTCCAGTTTTAGGATAACAAATGGATGCTTATTTATTTGTTGGACTACCCAGTGTATTATTTATATACACATAGTACTTTGTGTGTCCTGTTGAACTCTGAGCTCTAAAGTGTCTTTAGACTAGTTTGTGTTCACTGGTGAACCTGACAGCAGCAAGTGAAAAAGATTTTGGCCATGCCACTTGCCATATGGGCAAGCACTAACACAATGCATTTTTGTTCTTTTTGCAATGCAATAATTTAATAACGTAATTGTGAGGTGCTGTAAAGCCAGCTGACAGCACTGAAGTCTTCAATGTTGGCTTCTGTAGGCCTTGTATTACACATTTGCCACTGTTTGCCTTGGAGGCTGGTGTAGGCAGCAGCTGTTGAAACTTTAATGAAGATATGCTTGCATCAAGTACCTGTTGAAAATTTAAAAGTGTGTGCTTTTTTTGAGTAATTCCCTTGCTGAACTATTTGCTGACAGGGTCCATTTGTAAGAACATTCTGGGGCATTTCTTGTGACAGTACTGTGAACTGAGGAAAGTATGAATTGAAAATACTTACATACTCCAAAAATTTCTTGGCCCTTTGTATGATTATATAATTATGTTGAAAGCCTTCAAGAGAAACTGATCATATAATAAAAAAAATCAGTACCAGCTTCTGTTCTGATTTTCTTTCTTTTCTTTCCTTGTAATCTGTCCAGTGCAATTTTTAAGACTCCATTTCTTCTGTGCTACTGTGTGTATTATCTAGAACTACCTGAAACTTCCCATTTCTATATATTTGTACTTTGTGAAGAAAGAAAAATAAATAAAAATAAATGTAGTCTTCAAACTGCTGGTGAGTTAAAAGTGTATATTCTCTGGTATATTTCTAATAATTGACAAAGTTCAAGATAGTGGTGGACATAGGTCATCACAACATGAGTCAAAAGTATAAACCTGCTGAATTTTTTTTTTTAATATTTGCAGTGTTGCTTGGACACAAAATGGGAACAGAATAGAAAATCATCTGCCAATAAATGTAACAGTTAAATTGGATGATCAGGGTTACAGTACCGTTACTATTGACTTTTAGTTAGTTGCAACAGCACATAAGATCGTTTAATGACTGACATAAGACAAAGCTTGGAAAAAGGTACCTTTTTTTTTTGGTCACAAAGGGGGTTTGAATGAATGAGATGGCAGTGAGAGTGTGTGAATGAGATGAGTGAGAGAAAGAGTGTGTGAGGTGAGTAACAGAGCATGAAAAAAAGAGACAAGAGTGAGTTTAAAAATGGTACCTGCCAAAATTGGTTTTGGCCATTTAGGGTAATGCCCTATCATTGGCATGAGGCTCCCTTCTGCCTCACAATATATAGCGGACACCAGCTGATACCAATGCAGTGTAGAGCTTTGAAATTATGCATTGAAAATAAGGTGTTATTTTAATCTATCACATTCTTTTGAATAATAAGGGAAATGACTTCACATTTGCTTTTTATCTTAGCAAAGTCCATACATAATTGTTGGTATAACAAATAGCAAGTTTTGATTTCTTACTTCATTCTTCTTTGAACTCTGATCATAGTTTGGAAAAAGGGGCTATTTAAAACCTGGGAAAGTTTAGTGATGAAAGTAATGGCAGCCTTAGAAGTTTTTGCATGGAAAAAAGAGCTCTGGTGTGCAGACAGGAAAGGTTTTGCATAGACCAGGAGCTCTTGTTTGCTTATGGTTTCTTTTAGAAATAGTGATTGATTAACAGTGTTAGGAACTTTGTCTTAAAGCAACCTTCATCTGCAGGTGGCTGAGCTCTTACTTAAATTAACGGAAATGAACCAGATTAAAAAATAAATATGGGATTTTGTGAGCAACTTTTTTTTAACGGAACATGGCTGGCAAATTATTTACTCAATAGTTTCTTAGAAAACATGAAGAAAGGATTATCAAGAAATATGAGGACTTTACCAAAGAAATTATCATTGCACTCAATAACTCTAAAAAATGCAATTAGAAGTAATATTTTCATTACATTAGTAAATTATCAGAATTTCAGAAAAGAGAAGCAAGGGCACTAAATGAGGATCCACCCTTTAAAGCTAAAGCTATGGCTGCTGCTTTTTGTTCTTATATAATATAAAGAAATGGACATGCCTGTGCTGCAGCTTTAGACTTTGTTTTCTTCTTAGGATGTGAGAACATAACCATATGGAAAGCAAGACTAGAGTCAGAGGGAAGAGGCATGAAAATGGAAGAAAGAATCACCAGTGTGATAATTGTGGTTTAAACACTGGACTATGATTGTAGAAACCAGGGTTCGATTCCCTGTTCAGCCATGGAAACCCACTGGCTGACCTTGGATGCAACACACACTCTCAGCCCCCAGAAAACCCCATAATAAGTTTGCCTTAGAGTCATGATAAATCAGAAATGAATGCACACAACAACAAAAACCACCACCACCACCAATAATTTATAAGCAGATGACCAATATGCAGATGACACTATTACCAGCATAAGATAGGAAAGATTTGGAACCAATACTTATGAAAGCTAAGAAGAAAGTGAAAAGGCAGGGCTATGATAGAATATTAAGAATACCAAAATAATGACCACAGATAATTTACATAATTTTAACAAGGTGATAAAGACATTGAAAATAAAATTTCTTATACCTTGGCTCAGCAGTTAATCAAAATTGAGGCTGTAGTCAAGACATCAGAAAAAAACAAATTTGGAATGGCAGCTATGAAAGAACTAGGTAAGATCTTCCAAGTGCGAAGATAATTAAATGCTAAAGTCAGAACCATCCATGTATTTCTGATTTCTGTGTATGGGTGTGAATGCTGAACAGTGAAGAAAGCTGAGAGGAAGATGATCAACTGACAGGAAATACGAAATGGGGTGCTGGAGGAGAGTTCCTCAGATGCCATCAATCACCAAAAAGACAAATAAATGAGTCCAAGAGCAAGTTAAGCCTGAATCCCCATTTAAGGCCAAAATGACCAAATTGAGGTTATCATACTTTGCACATACCATGAGATGTTGGAAAAGATGACAATCCTGGTAAAAGTGGAAGGCAGTGGGAAGAAAGGAAGATCACACTACAGATAGATTGAGCTAATAAAGCAAGGGTAGACAACTGCACGGGCACTAGGGGTCAATTTCTGCCCCAGATCTCCCCAGGGACTGTTGTTATTATTAGTACCTATATTTATAGTCTTCTTTTTTCCTGATAAGGACTCCAAGTGGCCATATCCCCACAAACTCCTCAAATGCAAATGCTTCCATTTTTTTTCCTTTGCAGTCAGTCTCAAGACAGACAGGAAGATAATGCACCTTCACTTCCTTCTACCATCTTGAGAGGTACTGTAGAGGAAAACAGAAGTATTTTCTATACAAATCTTTTCAAAATGGCAACAGAAATAGCAGTTTTTCCTCCTTTCATTTTCACTCAAAGCATTTCGTTTATATAAAACAGAGGGTGATGTACGGGAAAAAAAATGGCAACAGAAAATGAAAGCCTGTCTTTTCCTGTCATTACTTTGAGAGTGGCTACAGAAGAAAACAGGAAATGGGGTAGTACAATGTTCTAGGGATGCTTGTTTGGAGCTGTTTTGGTTTTTTTGCATTTTTTATATGCATTTGGGGTGATTCTGTGTGATTTGGCCCCAAAATCATACCATTTCCCCCCAAAATGGGCTGGGGAATGGTGGGTGTGTTCAGGGATTGCGAAAGTGGAGCCCAGAAACCACAGGCAGCCCATGGTCCAGACTTTCCTCGCCCCTAAAATGAAGAAAGCCATAAACTTGAGTTTGCAAGTCCTGAGCACAAGGCTATTGATCTCTAGAGCTTGTACAGGTCTTTCATTTACAAGGTCACCGTTAAGTGGAAGCCAACTTGGCAGCAAACAGCAACACATATTTTCCCTTGGTTAGAAAACTATTTGGATGCTGAAATTGTATGGTGGATTGACACAGTACTGTGTTAAACAGATGAATGGATGTACTTTCTCCATGTTTACCTAAGTGATCAACATGGTGATGTGATTCTACCAACCATATGTTGATTAGTTGGATGAGAGAAGCATCATGAGGCATAACCTATAACTGCACATACACGTCTTTGCATGAGAGCTGTGGAAATTATATCGGATTTACAAGACATGTATGGAACTCTTTTGAAAGACTGGTTCCAGTTCAGACACACTGCAATGCAAATTAATATAGCATAGTGCCTGTACCTGTTCCTCAGAGATTGCTTGGTAAGCAGCTAAAAGCTAGTTAACAAATACTTTGATGTTTCAAGAATCAAAATAAATGATATTTACAAAGGCATACAAAATCAACAAAAAGCAAAGTTCGGAGAAGGGCTGGACATTCTTTTTCTGTGGTAGGTTTTCACAAGCATATAGGTACAGGTTCAATGGCATAAAATTCTGGAAGCTAGAATTATTCTGTCTGCACATATTCCTTCAAAATGCATTGCCTCTCACTTTAGCTGTGCTTATGACCTCATTCAACAGATTGCCATACTAAATGATTTATTAGCTGTTATGGTACAATCTGTTATTATAGCATTCCACTTGTGTTTAGAATATTTGAGAAAAACTGTATGCAAATATTGGGGTTGGAAAGAAATGTCACATATAAGGAAATTAGTTCAGTGTTAAGAACTATGCTTTGTCTTAGATAAAGAACATTTATTCTGTTTTATTATTGATACACAGAAAGAAAATATCATTAAACTTATGGTCATCCCTGTTTGGCATGACTTTTGCCATTGTCATATTTCAGCTGGATTGTACCAGTATTCCGTTTTTGTTTTTGGATAAGAAAACTAGGTCAGAGCAGCTGTACCACTAGATGGCAGGCAAAATCAAGCAATACTGGAAGTGGCATAAAATTTATTTCAGTAGGCTAAGACCACAGTAATTCTTGCATTTTACAAATGAAAGAGAAAGTCTTCATCCAATCCTGGCTATTATAAATTCAAGCCAAAAACTAATGCAACAATTATAGGGGGTAGAGATAAATGATAAGAGATTTGAAAATAACGCTATTTTGAAGTTATCATACAAGCAGATGAAAACAATGACTAGGGAAACCAATCATATGGGACAGAACTGACAGTGGAGATATGAACATGTATGTGAATAGAGGAGGAAGAAGGCTGTTGTCTGACTTGTAATTCATGGTAACCACTTCTGTGCGTATGTGCCTTCAAGGCACCTGTTGACTGATGAGGACCCCGTGAACTTCATAGGGTTTTCTTAGGCAAGGAATACACAGAGTTTGATTTGCCAGTTCCATCTTCTGAAATATAGCTTACAGCACCTGGTATTCATTGGCAGTCACCCATCCAAGTACTAACCAGAACTGACTTTGTTTAGCTTCCAAAATCAGATGGTATCTGATGCTCTTAGGGTATTTAAACCATTTATTTCATCATAAAATAATAGATACCCATTTCCATAAAAATGCATATGCCATTTTATATGTACAGATGTACATTTAGAAGTGATTACTATAATTAAAATAGGAATACAGTACATTTTATCATAGTAGGAAAAATGGTGATAGGGTGACATGTGTACCAGTTTAATCCACCGTCCAGGTGCTGTTGACTGGGTAGCTTGAAGGCTGCTGTTTTTCCTTCTTTTGGGTTTATATCTTTAAATCAGATATGAATGGAAAAACTCTTCAATTAGAGGACAACTTCATATTTAAGACAGTCCTCTGTAAGGTAGAAAATGGTCTATCCCAAAAGGGAAATTTACCAAGATTTTTCCAGAAAGTGAAAAGAAACAACTAAATTCACTGAAATAATTTTACTTTTTACTTAAATGTTTTTAAACTATTACATGTCGCAACTGTTGTTATGCTGTGCAGACTTCCAAGTGAGATGGCAAGAGTGGTGTAGTGGAGCCAGGGCTCATGGGGTCAAAGTGCCTCGACCTTTTGATTAGTAGGAATGACATAATCAGCCTTGCATTTCCTTGTTTTCTCTGAGTTTAACCACAGTCTACTAGAGGCTGGTTGATTTTCCCTGCAACAAAATATTGTGACAAAGAGTATTGAACTTGGCACTGGAAAGTCAAGGTTTGAATCCCTGCTCAGACATGGAAAGCCACGGGTGACCTTGGGCAAATCACACTTTCTCAGCTTCAGAGGAAGGCAAGGGCAAACTCTCTCTGAACAAATTCTGCCAAGAAAACCCCAATAGGTTTGCCTTAGGGTCTCCATAAATCAGAAATGATTTGAAAGCACACAACAACAGCAGCAGCAACACATCCCTGTTGTTATGGATGGCTTGGTCTTGAACAGGTAATTAGGGTCCATTAGTTTTACAAAAAAATCTCCACCTCGTTGGTATGCAAACTGGTTTGATATCGATCCACATAGCTGCCTGCACCTATGAACTCGGGCAACAAAGGCTGCTATGTTGCCGCTAGACTTCAACATTTACCGCAACACCAATGGAAGAAAAGGGGCATGATGAATAAGGGGAGCGGAGCCAATATAGTACAATGGGCAGAGTGTAGGGTGTGGATCAGGAAGGCCTGAATTTGAATCTCTACTCACAGTGCTCAGGGTTCACCTTGGGTCATTTACTAGAGCATGCTAATCAATATACTGCAAAGATAAAGAGATAAAGAGAACAATATCCAAGCAGGCTCCCCTGAGCTCCGTGGAAGAAGGGTGAGATGTTAATATAGTAAACATACAACGTGGAAGTTGAACTATCTTAGATGCAATCTAAATCCAGCTCCTTGTCACAATGGAAACATGACTGAGGTTGCACTGTGTGTGTGTGTGTATGTGTGTACCATCAAGTCACCTGGCAACGAGTGGCGACCCCATGAATTTCATAGAGTTTCTTTAGGAAAGGAATACTCAGAGGTGTTTTTTGCCAGTTTCTTCCTTTGAAATCTAGCCTACAGCATGTAGTATTTGTTGGTAGTCTCCTATCCAAGTAATAACCAGAGCTGACTCTGCTTAGCTTCAAAAATCAGGTGGGATATGGTGCCCTTGGGTTATTTAGGCCTTTTTGAGGTTGTACTATAGAATCATAGAATAAAATTTAAATGCATGGACATAGATTTACAGGTGCAGAGACCTAATATATTTTGTCCTTTTCTCTGCTATTAATTTTGGACCAACATGCTGATGTGAGGTCAGTTGTACATTGATGCTCCTGCTGCTGCTGTTGTGTGCCTTCAGGTCATTTCCAACGCATGGTGACCCTAAGGACCTTTCTGTACTACATTGTTATAGTACTATTATTCCATTTTCAACATCATGTGGAATCCTGGGGTTTGCAGTTTAGGGAGAGGCATTTTGAATTCTTAGCCAGAAAGTTCTTTGGCCTCAGTAAACTACAAACCCCAGAATACCACAGGATGTTGAAAATGGAATAATAGCACTATAACAATGCAATGTGGAAAGGCCCTCAGGCAAACCTATTGTGGGGTGTTCTGGGGCTGAGAGTGTGTGACACACCCAAGGTCACCCAGTCATATTCTATGACCAAGCAGGGAATCAAACCATGGTTTCCAGGGTCATAGTCCAACACAAACCATTACATTAGGCTGGCTGTCATTGTATGTAGTACATTGCTACTGCACTACATATTTTACAAAAACAAAACAACCTCCTCCCCACCCCTGCAGAAGTATTCCAAGCCTTTGAACTTAAAACCCCTTTGAGAATGAAAGCGTTTCCTTTTGCTTTGTGCCAAGGGCATAGATTTTTCCTCTCTATTATTATTTCTGTAAACCTCAGATGTCCATACAGCTCCACATGGATTAAGGGCAGGTGAAGGTCGTTCTAATTCTGCCATCTGGCTAAGGAATTTCTGCCCTTTCCAGGGAAGGCTCATCTGCTCATCTGCATGTTCTAACAGTGCAAGGCATACAGGTCACTGAACAGCAGAAATGCAGCTGGCGAATGCACAAGCTCAAACTCAGTTGCTCTCCAGGTTTGTTGGCTGTCTCTCTCTCTCTCCAGCAGTTGTGCCAGCCAACTACTTTTCACATATGCTTAGTTATGCCTTGGAAGCATGTGTTTATAGCTAGCATAACTTCTTTCTGAGGAGTTCTAAAGAAAAAGACAAAAAAGCATGGCACATAGTTAGCCATGTTTCACTTTCTCTTTTCCTGGCTATTAAAGACAAGGCAACTATGTATCCCATGAAGAACTCATTGTTAGTGATGAGAATATCCCAATTAGGTCAGTAATTTCAAGCATTGATGGAACATGTTCAAAAAAGTGTTTTATTATAGCAGCTGTAAATTTGGCTTGTCATTTCTTGCACATTCGTAATTCCCTTCGAGGAAAAATGTCCATTGCTACTATAATTTTAGGCATAGATGTTGGTGGTAGCTGGGGAATCCACAACCTGTCACCAGACAAGACAGCACAAGAATGGCTGGATGGTGTTGAGGCAGGCATCTTTCCATTTCCTTCTAGTCCTTGTCTTATCATAAGCAGATCCAGATTCTACAATGACATTAAAAATTGTGGTGCCTTTCCAAACAAGACACTGGATCTTCATTCCATGCCCATGCTCATTCCATGCTCATTGATTGCATTACAGTTACCATGAAATGAAATGCCACAATGAGAAATGCTCCCTCCAACTTGGATCTTTGGATCCATTCATTGTGCCATGCCTAAATTCTTGTTTGTACATTATTCTCCTCCTTTTAAATTTCTTGTCAGTAGTTGAAATGACTGAGATTAATGACTGAAGGGTTAAATAAGTCTTCTACAGTTTGGGACCTTTCAGATATATTGAACTACAGGTACCAACATTCTTAGCCAAGACTCTCATGCTGGGATTTGTAATCCAACACATCTGGAAAGCAAGATATTGAATGGGGTTGAGTTAAAGCAAGGGTAGACAACTGTGGCACATTCACAGTGCCCCAGGACCCCTCCCAAAACCTGAATGAGCTATCAAAAAAAATTAAAAAAAACAACAAAGTGACCAAAAGTCCATTTCTGGTTCTCAAACACTGATATTGTAAAAAATGTTAAATGCTCAGTCCCCATCTGATCTTGGAAGTTAAGCAGTGACAGCCCTGGTAGTACTTAGATGGGAGATTGGTGACAAATATCTGGTGATGTAGTTTATAAATCTTCTCTGAGTGTTCCTTGACTAAGAAAACTCTAAGAAAATCATGGAGTCACCATAAGTGGACAGGTGACTTGAAAGTGTATATACACACACACACACACACACGGAGGACTTGAAAACTATTTTAAAAGTAAACTGTTGCACCTGAAAGCTGCCAGGTCGCAAAAACACTTTGCCCACCACTGGGTTAAAGTAATAACATTCTCTGTACATGCCAACAGTGACTCTCTTCGAGCAGCTACCATGATGAGTGGGGATGACACAAGTACAAAATCAATACAAACTTATCATTTCACATTCAAAGCACAGTATGAATTTTAGCACAAAGATGGCTTCCTTGGAATACATCTGAGCACTATGAGGTGGGGGAAATTCAAATTCCAAAGTCTTGTTACTTCCAAACTTTGGCAGTTATCATCATCAGATGGAAAACTAATAAGACAGAAATAGATATGTCACAGATAAATAATAACACAGAGATGAATACATCTCTGACAAGAGGAACTTTTAAAAAAAGAGCATCAAAGCATGTATAGGTGAAAGATGTTCAGAATTCAGCATTTGTTAACATATTTGAATCATATTCTCTCCACAACAGGTGGTAACATACAAGTATTGCTTTGAATTCTGAATGTATTTTCTTTTCATGTTGGACGAATATGAATGGACACTATTTTTTAAAAAGGACATTAAAAACCAAAACTGACCAATGAAGTCAAGTTAATACTCCCATATTCCCTTTTTTTGTATTTAAACAATCCCTTTCTATACTTATATGTTACTGTGCAGGGACAACATGAGAAAATGCCCTACAAATGAAGCATAGTATTTCGAGCATAAGACTCCTATCATTTTATAGGTCTTATCACCACTGTTATTGAAATAATGTGGGTTCCCAGGTGCAGTTTTAAAGATATTTGGCAGTAGAATTTTGTTGCTCTCAAGAGATGTTGATCCTGTGTAATCTTCTGCCTTAGATCTTGTAAATATGCAGTTGCAGTGATCTGATAAATTGTTGTCATCTTTATAACCTTCTCTTTTCTCTTGCATCATTCTGGGAGTTTGAAATGTTATTTTTTTTTACCACAATTCCCAGAATCCACCAGCCAGCATGACCAAAACCTACTCTGAATGGGAGATTCTGAGTTTTGTTGTCTGACAAAGCAATGCTTCCAGTCTTTTCACTTGTGAACTTCATTGAGGCCCATTCCAGTGGGCTATGATTTTGGATTACGTATTAGAGGAGCAAGAAAATAAGCATCTTCTTTTAAAATGCCATATTGAAGAATTTCATCTGAGATCCTGCACAGAACACCTAACTGCAATGTTGTATCTGATCTGGATTTTCTGATCTGACCTCCAAAAAGCCACCTTAAAAGCTAGGCAGCCATACTGAGTGACAGAGGCTGGTGAATGGGGATGTTGAAAGATGAGGCCTCCAGACCGCTCCTGCCACTGAGCAACAGTGTAATGAACAGAAGAAAGCAACGATGCATGTTCCCTGTTTCAATTTCTGGTCACATTGTGACTCACTGGTGGGGTGGTGGTGGATGTGTCAATCTTCGGTACCCTACTCACCAGCGCAAAAGAACTCTCTCATTCAGTATGACTTCCTGGCTTTTAAGATGGATTTTAGGGGCATTTGCTGTTGTGGCACTGGTGCCACAATTGTAAATATAAATACAAAACAGTGATCAGATTGTAAGTCCAGCTTATGACATTGTAACTCCCTAACAGAATGACAGCCCATGGAAGAGGAGGACCTACCAATAGCACTGCTTCAGCTATTTCCAGCACTCTAGTCTCAGAAGGAAAGGAGAACCAGCTACTGACATTAATTAAAGTTTCTGTGATGGATAGATGGAAGTGTGTGTGTGTGAAGAGGCCAATAAAATAACACTAGTGAACTCTGGAAGTTGAAAACTGTAGGTTAGGAGGGGTGTGCAGTTGCAAGAATCTCTTTTAGACCTGAGAACCAGGGATGTGAAGAATCTCCAGGAAAGGAGTGAGTACTCAGTGAACTGATGCTCCTCTTATCTGCCTTGGAGAAAGAGTTGAGGGTACAGGAGAGGCTGGGAGGGGATGAGGACAAAGCCTGCTATCCACACGAAGGACATGCCAAAGAACCAGTGAATAGTGGACTGCTTGAAGTGAAGCACTCTTTATGCAGGGACACTTTGGGTACTGACTAGCTGATTATTCTGCTGCCTGCCTGAGACTCTAGCAGCACCTGGCTATCCCAGGTTAGGCCTGCAACCAACAAGTAGGGTTCTGCCAGGGCCTGTATCGAGAAGATACTTATGGGGACCTGTGTTGTCCCTTTACTTGGCAAAGAATGTGTTGAACTTAAGTAAAAGTCTTTTATTCCTACTTTAGAAGTTCTGGGTGTGTTTGTGAGATCATGCAAGCAGGGGCATTGGATGTACCTCTTTCCAAGGAGGGTACAGGCCCCATGATGTAGCCATTATTTTTAAATGCTGTACCACAGATTTACTAATGAGATCTAAGCTAGTCTAAGTACTAAACTTAATTTTCTATAGCTGTCTGTATATCTATCTGTCTGATTAGGGTGAAGTCATCCATAGGATGGCTTCCTTAAACAATTGTATGATACCATTTCATTAACTATAATATTTCAGTAAACCAACTATATAAAATAGCAGAATTCCACTAGCCATGCTACTGGGAATTTTAGTCCAAACTTGTAACTTCTCAAGTGCTGATTATATCTTTGCTTGGCAGCCTGCTAAGTTTCTTCATGTCATCTACATTTGAGAACCCACTGAAGTGAACAGGCCTTGCTAGGATGAAATTTTAAAAGCTTAATAAACAAGTAAACCTTTCTAAGGTTTTACCCCAAGGTTAATGTCACTCTGGTTAATGTAACTCAAACTGCAGCAGAGAAGAGCAGGGTGCGTGTCCCCTTTTCTGTGCACCTGTTCAAACAATTAGGTTGTACTGATCTCACCTGTTTGCTGGCATTTGTTTCTGCTCTGGATTTGCTGATGTGCCAGTAGTTGCTGACATCCATCATCACCCATTTCTTATATACAGCTTGATGTGTTTTGTGTAAAGAACTGTAATGATCCAATTTAGTGCTAATCTTGGTCTCTTCATTTCATACTGGTGTTTAAGCTCTCAGTCCAGCTGTTTTTCAGCATCCTTTCGAAAGACTGCAGATGACTCACTTTTGGTTTAAGTTGGAAAAAGAAGGACTCACATGCCACATTGCCTGCTGTAAAAGCTTTTGACAAAAACACTTCTGCAGAATAATAAAAAAAGATTTAGAGTTACACTAATAGCTGCATGTGGGCATGGAATGAGTTTTACATCTCCCTGGTTTGAGGTGACTTACTCTATATTTGGTGAGCACCTGTGTACAGTCTGCACATTTAGCAGTTTTAAAGCTATTTGCCATTGATAAAGTTCTGTTCCGGGACCTACATTAGTTTTAGCTTGGAGGCACTTGGCCCCATCACATTTGAGAGGCATCAACTGGTACAACTCTTTCCTGTTGTTAAATAGGGCTAAATTTTGGGGGACCTTGTAGATTGGTTGAATATTCTTCCCTAGTTCCAGGATATGATCTTATGTGCACTTAGGTAGAGTTCAAGAACAACTCTGTGGAAACAAACCAGATGCCCATTTTGAGCAGCATTTTGTTCTCTCAGATTCCAGATGCCCACGGGAAGCCCACAAGCGGACTTGAGCACTGTTGTTGTGGTTGTTATTTCCAACTGCCATATTCTTTTGAAGTACAGTGACCAGAAACATGCACAGCATTTCAAATATGGTACCACTGTGGATTTATCTCAAACACATTGTAAGTTTTGACTATTTTGTTTTCAGTTTCTTTACCAACTATTACCTAACAGATATTTTGCCTTTTTTTCATAGACAAAACACACTGGGCCAACATCTTCATCAAAGTCTCCATCACAAATCTAAGGGCACTTTCTTGGTCTCTCTTTGCCCACATTGACCTCCCTAGATAGGGGGTAGCTTCCATGTCAGTGGAGCAGTGAGTCCACTCCAAGGATTTTTCTACTCTAGACTGTTAAAGTGCTATTATTCCACTTTCAGCATCCTGTGGAATTCTGGGGTTTGTGTTTTCTGAGGCCAAAGAGCTCTAATTCTAAACTGCAAACCCCAGGATTCCATGGGATGTTGAAATAATAATAGCACTAGGGATGAGACAAATCCAGAATTTTCCAAATCTGGATCTGAATCCCTGGAAGGTTCTGGGAATCCATGAATCTTGAATCTTTCAAATCCTTTTTTTTTTTAAAGGATTTAAAAAGGAAAGGAAAGAAGGGTAATCTTGGGCAAGACATACTCACTCAGCCTTAGCAAAAGCCTAAGCAAAGGCAAAGCTCCCTTTGAAGAAATATGGCCAGGACAATTGTCATAGTTTTGCCTCAGGATCTCCCCAGATTGAAAATGACATGAAGGCCCTTTCTACACAGGCAGGAAAATGTGGATCAATTCCCCATTTTCCTGCCTGTGTAAACAGGGCCACATACTACGGTACAGGGATAATCCAGGTCAAACCTGGATTTTCTTTGCCTAGCTCCTTATGGCATCCTGGAGTTTGTAGTTTGATGATGCACCAGCACACTTTGGCAGAGAAGACTGTGACACCTTGTAAAACTACAAACCCCAGAATTGTGTATGAAAGAGTTTTGCAAAGGAATGTTTAAGCTGTCCTTGAAATCTCAAGCCTGTAGCTTCCAGTCAAGTGCTGAACTTAACTATTAAATGTTCTATTTAAATATCTTAGAATACAACCCCAGCTGTAATTTCTCAAATTGTTAGCAAAGGCCAAGAGAAAAACTCACCTATTTGCCATCTCCGTTTGTATCTCTGGTCTCTCAGGTTTTCAGGCATCCCGATCTCCAACAAACTATTTGATTGGTGGATTTGAAAGATTCAGTTTGCCTATTTTGGCACAGGGATTCGGATTTGCAAATCTCAAATCCTTCCCCAGGATTTGAGGATTTGGTTGGCCCATCCCTAAATAGCACCATAACAGTGTAGTGCAGAGAGCCCCCAGTTTCAGCACAGACATTAAAGGAGATATCCAACATGGTATATCTCACCCCTATATTAAGTGCAACTCCTTAGATAGCTCCTTTACTGTTCAGACTAAAACTCAGAGTGGATCAACTGCCCCACTGGCATGAAAGCCCTGATCCACCACTGTCTGACTCCACTATGTATGTAAAATGGTACTTTTTTTGGCTACAATATGTATCCCTTTATATTTGCTTACTTTGAATTTCGTTTATCATTTCAATGTTCGTTTCCAGTTTGGAGAGCAACTTATGGAGTGCTTCACCGACCCCTTTTCTTTTAACCACTCAGAGCAACCTGATATCATTGAGAAGCCTTACTGTGATCCTGCTGACTCTGATTGGATTCTCCTAATTACTGATTAAATTATGTATAGGACTGGCCTTCCCATAATGATTCCAGATTGGTTGGTTGATTGCTTTGGACTTATGTTCTGCTTGTTGTCTGGAATTGCTAAGGCAGCTCACAAGATTCATAACATATAGACTGCAGGAAATGGATACCTGCCCATTTCTTATGGTTCTTTCTGAGAGTCATCGGCCTTACTGTTGAAACAGAAATTAGAGTGGATCATACCTAGAGACAGATAAGTCATCTAGGGGTTACTTTTTCCTTGAAGCTAGTGGGTGTATTTGCATGGGTCACAGAGTGGAAAGCCAGTTACCTGTCCTGAGTACACCCAGAGAGTCTTGGGTGCAAACAAGGGCCAGAAGGGTAAGGAATGTTGCCTATCAACTCAGAGTGGGGTCTTTTTAAGCTGAAATGTTGTGCATAAAAAAATACCCATTTTCTTTGCTCTTGGTTTCTTTTTGAATTTTGCATTGCCATGCCTTCGTTCTGCAAACTCAGTTAGTCAGACACTCATGCTAACAATCATATTATTAACACCTCTATTTATCCTGTTAGTGCATGCAAGAAATATAGATGCAGGGAGGCAAAATGAAGGCACTGCCTCTTCCAAATAAGAATGTTGCCCCCTCCCTACATGAAATTTTCCTCCAGTCCCCAAATTTTTAGCATTGCTGTAACTTAAAATGTCGGCTGAGCATTTTGAAATATCGTTTAGGCATCCAAAGAAAAGGGATAGGCAAAGTTACAAAGGGAATGCAAATGCAGCAAATATAGCAGTTTGAAGGGTGAATGAATTTCCAGTTCTCAGTCTCTACAATACTCAGAATTTGATGACTGAAGGAAAATTTCATGGGGAGCAGAATTATTATTTCTGGAGAAGCAATTCCTTCATCCCCTTGCCACATACACACCAGGGTAGGCATAGTGTTGCCACATTTTCAAAACAGCAATAAGGGATTTTCAAAATTCATGACATGTAGGGCTGACAGTCAAGAAGTAGCTATTATTAAGTCTGTGCTTTAAATACCAAATGAACAATAATGGTTTCAGTTAACATAGCCATCCGTAAAACTGGAATATTGTCTACATTCATATATTACATGATGCACACATTTCTGTCTGTGCAGGGCCCACATCCAAAACCTTTTTTTTTTTTTTTTTGCATTTTATGCAGTCTGTATAAAAAGGAAAGCTTTCTAATCCTCAGATAAGGAACACCTTTCAGTCTGCTAAGGAAGAAGGTTTCTGGCCCTCAAATAAAGGATTTCCTTTATAATAAGGGGCACTTAGCAACCTAAAAGGAGCCGTGTGCTTTGACCAGCCTCACTCTCTCCTGGATCTTTTAGGCTGACACTATGTTGAAGGAAGGGACATTGCAGCTGAAACAGAAGCAAACCTCATATAGACAGCCCTAAAAAACACCCTTAATATGCAATCATCTCAGCTCTGGACAGCCTGGACACTCAGGCCCTTTCTGCATGAGGCGAGTGAATTGCTCCGTGCCGTTACTTATCAGCTCTTCTTGGGTCCGGAGTAATACACACTGTCCCTTGAGCCCTTCCGCAGGGCTCCTCCATTGGTGCACTGCGAGCCAGAGCAGTGTGAGGTCTGTAGATCTGCACTGCTCTGGCTCAAAATGGCGGCTTCCAGCATCTTCGTGGGAGTGGACCAGCCGCTGAGGCTGGCCACGCCCACAGCCTGCCCTCCGCTGATCATAGGCTCGCATTGGTGCGAGCCTGTGCATCTGCACAGGTAAGTAGGAATGCAATGGCGTGTTCCAGAAAATGTAAATACCTGATTTTTCCAGTCTTTACTTAGCACAGAGGAGGATCAATTGGGGGCGAGTTGGATCGGACTGAGGTGCGGAACTAAGTTAAATAGTCCGCACCTAGTCCAATCCAAGGTGCGGATGACCTCCGTGCCAGGACGCCTTGGCCCATTTTAACTGCCTTGTGCGGAAAGGACCTTAGTTTGGTGGGGGGAAAGGAATCTTCAGGTATCTAATTGGTATTTTGCACAGGAAGGTTGACAATGCTCCTTTAAATCTTAGGTCAAAGCATCTGTGATCACAGATGGCTGGTGCATGCTATGACTGAAAAGTAGTTTCCCTCACAAGACATCTAACCATTCCTGCAAAGGTTTTGAAACTCCATCAGTTTTGAAATGAATGGCCTCAAAAATTCTGCCATATATACAGAAGTCAGTGACAGGTTAGAAAAAACAAACAAACAAAATACAGCGAAAGGACAAAACAATCCCCAGTTAAATCAATAGCTTTACTTCTGACTGCTTTAAAGCCAATTGTTTTAGATGTCACTATCTGGAATAGCTCTTTGCTCTGATCAATACCTTGTGGCAATGCTAGAGCTATTCAGATAAGCTATCAGTGGAACTAATTGTTGTTGAAATGGTGCCCTTTTGTTCAGTGAGGTTGGGATGGATTTGTTTTTCCAATGCAAGTTGATTGGAGTGCTTTTCAGCTCAATTCCATTTCAGGCTGGCTTTACTAGTTTGTCTCAAGGGGCACTGCCAAATTACTTTATTGCATCCCCCTAATGCAAAGGAGACTTTGATTTATAGAGAAAGGTGCTGGGGCAAAACTCTGCCTGGAAGACCCTCCTCTGTGTTGGGCATAGCGGGAGTCACTCAGTGGAAAGGAAAAGACACACATTATTTTCTTCCTGAGCCTACATTTACAGTGAAAAGCAGTTTCAATTCTAGGATCTATTAATGACTGGCAAAGCAAATTGTGGGATCTGAGAGCAATAATATTGCCTCTGTTTCAAGTTAAGTACCAAAGTGGGTTTGTCTGTAGGTTTAATTGTGAAAGTGATAAAGCCACACAACTGTACCTGGAAATTATGTTATGGTCCCTTGGAAAGAAATGGTCTGTAGAGTCATCCTAAATCTTTTGGCCCTTAACAAGACCTTAATAAATATTTTAAAAATTTCAAACACAGAAATAATTTCTACTGAGGTAATGGAGACCGTGAGCCAGGATAGCATAGTGGTTTTAATCTTGAACAAGGACTCTGGGACACAAGGGTCTGAATTCCTGCTTGGCCATGAAAAGCTACTGGGTGGCACTGGTCAAGTCATGCTTCAGTCAGAGAGAGCTAACTCTCTCTGACCAAATCCTAGAATCATAGAATCCTAGAATCATAGAATCATCTTGCCAAGAAAAACCTGTGATAGGTTTGCTGTAGAGTTGTTGGAAAGGGGTTGAAGGCACACAACAACAACAACAACAAATGGAGATTTATTCCCAGGTTAAGTCTGTGTAGCATTGTGGCCTAAGTGTGTTTTCTCAAATACTTTTTATCCTGCGCCAAGTATTCTTTTAGATGGAATTGAATACATGGAAGTGGGTGGCGGTAAACTGGGGTCATAGCAACTGATATTCAAATATTGAAGCATCCTGTTTGCATAGGATTTGCATAGATTTAGGTTTCTATTTATGTGCTGTTTGGAACAACAGACAACACTTGAATGCATAGAGATCAGACATGAAGACATGAGTCCAATTTGTCCTCATCCAGTCAGTTCTTCCCAAGGGAATGCCTGAGCAAGGCTCTTAGACAGATTTTTCTCATCAGACACAAATTTACTGAGAATAGCTACATACTTAAGAATTCAGTGTTATCTGATCTTTTTTCTTCTACAGATTCTGAAATTGTTCAGTCAGTCCGAATCAACAAAGTTTTTTTTTTAAAAAAAACATGATATGCAGGTTAATGAGGCAATTTAATTTAGCAACAATTGGTTTTGTGTCTTAACATTCCAGTCCTTCCTCCCCCAATGTCAGCCCTTTAGTGGGCTGTTTAGACTCTGCTGTGACATCAGACCAGCTAAACCAGTGGCATCCAGATGGATCAGCATGATGATGAATGCCTGTAACATCAGAACAGATAATCAATTATTATTGAGAGAAGCAGGGTAGGTGGAGAAGGAAAACGTCAAGGAAGAGATCACAAGAGCTGAAGAATTCAGAGGATAAAAAGACAGTGTTACTGAAGAAAGAAAACCCACCCTGTTTAGCTGGAAAGCCAATTATTCACATTCTGCTTATGGTAACATCATTTTACTATCAAACTTTGTTGATTATGGATTTTATCTTTAGTGAGTTCATTTTATCTCTTTTATGTGATTGACTTTTGATAGGGCTGGTGTTTGATTTATCCTTTGATGCCAGGTTTGCATTGTTATTGTTGTATTTTTATTGTTCTAACTGTGCTTCATTTTGTATGTCTCTTAGAACTGGATTTTATAACAGAACTAATAAATATAACATACAAATGCTTTCTTGAAAAATAACAAGCTTTAGTACAATTGACCTGGAAAGAAGTTTTATCCCAGGTGCTTCCAAATAGATACCTTCTAGTGGTATGAATCAAAAGGCTTCATATCACTGGCCTGTTTTCTGTCTTTAAAGCCCTTTCTGAGGCACAAAAAAAAGATGGAAAGTTAGAAATAGGAGTGGAACTTGTGGCTTCCATGTTAGTGGAGTTTTGGATCCATTCTGAGTTTTAGTCCAAACATTATGGAAGCTATGTGAGGTGCTGGACTCTCCCCCCCCATAGGTTCAACACCGAGCATACTATCCTTAAAGTTTGGACTAAATACAGTTTCAGCACCACACTGACATGGAAGTCACTAGTCATTGCTGACACGACGTATATTAGAAAAGGGATAATGGATAATGGTGGGGAAATAATAAATTCTCATATATTCATAGAATCATAGAAATGTAGAGTTGGAAGAGACCACAGGGGCCATCCAGTCCAACCCCCTGCCATGCAGGAACACCCTCAAAGCACTCCCGACAGATGGCCATCAAGCCTCTGCTTAAAAACCTCCAAGGAAGGAGACTCCACTACACTCCGAGGCAGCATATTCCACTGCCGGACAGCCCTGTCAGGAAGTTCTTCCTGAGGTTCAGGTGGAATCTCCTTTATTCATACGCAATATTACACAATAAAGTTATAGTATATCAAGATTTAATAGCCAGAGGGAGAGAAATGTCAGCATCTACATGAGGATTTTTTCTTTCTCAAATACATCAGTGGGGCTACTATACTAGCAACCTATGAGATAAACTGGCAGTAGTATGCTGCTAATTCCAGATATTGTTGTGCCCTTCCCTTGAACTAGGACATTGGCTGTTAAGCCACCTGATTCACCCTCCTTCCTTCCTTCCTTCCTTCCTTGTATTTTTATGCCACCTTTTCTCCCAAAGTGGGACCCAAGGCAGCTTCCAAAAACGTTTAAAAAACTTAAAACAAACAACATTTGCTGTGTCTTCACAAAACTCAAGAAGAACAGCTTCCCCACAACATCTGCTGACTGAGATGGTTGCTTCAGTTTGCCCCAAAATAGGGCTAGCACTGGCTGTGTCATGTGCAAGATCATGTTATGGCTCATTTGGTGCAAGAGTGTCAAGGCACAGTATGGTATGTGTTAGTCTGTGTTATTGTATTCAAGTCCAGATTGTAGGATCAGAACCAACATCAGCACCGAGATCCACCAGAATCCACCAGGGATCTCAGCACTTCCATAGTCACTGTGAATCTGCCTATGGGGACATAGCCAGATGCATCTCTGATCCTGCCTGCACACTGCAAAGCGTGAAATGGCCATGGAGGGCAGTTTCACAGGCTCACAGTAAATTGCAAGGGGCACTTTGGGTCCTGCAGAGGGAAGAAGGAAATATCAACCCCAGCAGAACTCGAAAAAAGGACATCAACATGTGTAATGAACACTTATGCTTGTGTTTATCCCTAGCAGAATTCCATCTTCTGAGAAGCAGATATGTTTCATCACTGGTGGAGCACTTCTGCAGGGAACAGCCTGCACAAATGGTCTAATTTTGATCTTTGCAAACTGCCACCTGCAGACCAGTGGTTCAACACACAAATTCAGCAGTTTGTTAAAAATGGATACAATAGTTGTAATTGCCACAGCTGGCACAAGATATTTTGCTACCTAAGGCAGAGTCATAAATGGCACCCTCCCTGCACACACCCAGATCAGATGTACAGTATTACAAAGTAGGCTCTTTCAACGTCTGAGGCAAGAAGACAAAACAAAGAAGGAACCCCACACAGTAATAAAAGACAACATGGCTTGAAACACTGTCTTAAAAGTTCTGCTTCCAAGCCTCCTTAATACAAAGTATTTCCAAGAACCCATACAAACCTTCAAGAGGGAAGAAAAATACTAAAATAGTGAAGGCTGACAATGACTGAGGGAGTGAGAACAGAAAGTTAACATACAATCTGTCATTAAGGCAGGTTCTATTAGCTTCCACTCCATCATTCTGCTCCCAAGCTTAAATGTCATATCAGATGCTTCAGAGGATTCATCATGTGAAAAACAAGTTTTTATTTACTAAGAAAGGGGAGCAAATTGGTAACTTTTTAACCCAATGATAATCCTGAGGTCTATGATGATGGAATGTCTGGGGTTATCGAGTAGGGCAGCATACAGCACTCCAGCTTAGAAAAATAATCAGATGTTATTTATTTGATATTCATACCTAGTCTTCCAGTCCTTTGACTTCTGATAGTTTTAGAAGTTTGCTTTATATGATCTGGATAAATTCCCTGATTCCTTCAAAAGAAGCACAAATTATATAACACTTGAAGCATTTTCTGTGGCAGAAAACATGCCTTTTCAACTTTATCTTTCACTGGGATTAGACTAGAACGCTGTTTGTGTACTCTGTACATCTATTAGAGATGGGATGAATATTAAAAAAAATGTTTGAAGAATGGGGGATAATTGTATTTTTTGAATTTTGAGAAATCTGATGGGTATTGGTATACCCAGGTGAAAAGATCCTCCCGCTACGCTCCTCTCACAGGTCTTCTTTGAGCTATTATTTCCCCAAATTTTAAGGAGATGTTGGCATTGCCAGTGGACCCCAGTGTCCCCCATCTCTTAGGTTAGAATGCTTTCCATAAAAATTGTTCTTTGCTAATTTTCAGATCTGGATTCCTCCATAATGTTGTTACTGCAGTTTCTAGGCCGGACTTGAGGGATATTAGATATCACTTTGATATCAATAATTTGGCCTTCCTTACCTATTCCTCTCCACGTGCTACGAGGCCCCCGGACAAGCTCACAGACAGGCATGGCTGCTAATCGCTGTAATATTCCAAACAATACAGGCAGGCCAGAAATAGTCATCCCGCCGCTTTAGAAGACCTCACGGCAATTATTCTATTATGTATGCACGCTACTTACAAAGAACTCCCTGCCCCGAGCAGGCAGCTTGATTAGTTGAATACTCAAATGTCAAGTGTTTGCATACTGGCTACTCTATTGACAATTCGGACTTAACTCAATCATGCTAAATTCTGACCTTTTGGAGGCTTTGTCTCCAGCCCAAAATTCATTGTTTTCCCCAAGTACGGACTAGCCTACGGCCACATTTTCCCCTATAAGAACCCCTGACTTTGAGAGCTTCCTCAGATCTCTCCCAACTTCCATCCCGCCTTGCTGCTGCTTTGCTTGGCGAGCCTCCTCCTCAGTCCCATGTACTGAGAACTTCATACCTACGAACTCTATCTTCAGACTACTCAGGCTTCAGGACAGGTGTAGTATTACCCAAACCAACAATCTCCTCTAAAAATCCCTCTATCCCACTCCAACCTTTATTTCTTTAGCTATCTGTGTGAGTGTGCTGCATACAATGTTTGATTGTATTTTAATAAAAACAATTATTATTCTTACACTTCTGTTTGCTCCTTGACTCGGCCTGACCCCATAGACATTGGGTAAAAGATCTCGCTCCATTGCCCTGCCTCTCGTATTGCTAGCTTGTGCTCTTTGACTAATTTCTCCAATTTGTATAATTTGGAGCGCACTTAGGTGTCCCTCACGGGACCCCCAGAAATCAGGGTAACAACGTCACTTTGGCATGAGCATATGGATTGAATTCCAATTGAGGCAATATTTGCCATACAGTTCTAGTTGCTGAAATTGTTGGCAAAAGACTGTCACTTTTTAAAACAAACAAACAATCAAACAAATAAAATAAGAACTAAATCTGTCCATTTGAACAGAGTGCCAAGAATGAAGACTCCAAAACTGACCGTGGTGGATTGCTTACTTTAAGTGGATATATACAAAAATTAAAACAATATAATAGATATGCCCAATGGCACGTAAAAAGATATGAGAAGGCCAAACTTTCCCCCTCTGATTGGAATTTGCATCCTTTTCAATGAAATTCTAGGAAGAAATGAGCCAAATATCCAAAATACTTGCAAGGTATAAGTAGAGGAATTCCACAAAAGAACATAAACAATTCTAGGTATAACATACATTTTAATCATGTTTACCTTACCCCACAGACTCATCTTTAAGTATGCCCATCTCTCTAATTCTTGTGCAGTATCTTTTAGCATCTTACTTAGAGTAATAATCTGAGATAAGTCCCAAGAGATAATTATACCCAAATATGTAACAGAATTTGGGCAATATTGAAACTGCCACGCTTTAAAAATGCTAGTGTCTGTCTTATCTCTCACTGGCAGTATTTCTGATTTGGACCACTTAATTGAATACATAGATATTTTACCAAACTTATTAATCAACAGTATCAAAACAGAGATTGACTACTGGAGTTTAGAAATGAACAACAAAAGATAATCTGTGAACAGAATGTGGGTTAATACAATTTCTCATTTCCCTGTGAGGGGGTAAGAAGGGAGGAATTTCCTCAGAAATTTGGAACTGTGTGATAGTTTTCCTCCATTGCATTTTCTTCAAAATGTGCAGAATTGCATTATGGATTTATGTTTTATGAGCTAAACATGGACAAACAACCATGGAAGAATTATACTGGTCTGGATGCTGTGAAGCAAAGAAAAAAGAAAAATAACAGAATTAGACTTGCGGGAGATCATCCATGGAGTGTTTGAGAAATGATGGAGGGCACAACGGTTCACAACAGGCAGCTTCTTAAATGAGTTATGGAATACTGCCTCTAATAAGTAGTCAGCACAAAGATGTTTCTAAAATTTGAAGAGACTCATTTGTCAGCAAGTCTCTGTACAGATTTACAGAAACATCTTGTTAGATGTTAGCAGTTTGACCTCTGGTGATGCTGAAAGGATAATGGGAACCATTTTGCTTCAAAGAAGAGCAGGCAACTCTTCTGAGCCACCTCAGCGCGAAACTCTCGCTGAAGTGGCAGCGACACGCGGCTAATCCAGCGGCAGATCGGCTGGCAGAATCCCCCCGGTAAAGGGGGTTCAGGGAAGCTCGACGGGGGTCCGTTGCCGCCTTCTAGGCTAAAGAGCGCTGCAGGAGAGCTCGGATGGTCGGAAGAAGGCGAGGGGACCGAAGAGCGTTCATGCCGCGTGTAAGTTGCTGGGTTCCAGAAACTAGCGCTGTCCGAAACTTTTTTAAATTTACCTTTTGAAATAGACATCCAAATTTAGAAATAGAACTCTGAAACGAACTCCAGCGGGTAACAACTTTAAATCCTCGATGGTTTAAGGATCGAGCTAAAGGGAAATAGAAAATAGAAGGGAAAAGAAAGAGCCAGATCGATGAGAGGACACAGCAAACAGCTGACGAGGAGATCGGGGAAGGACAGAGGGAGACTAAGACATTAATAGGAAAGTTCGAAGGAAGAGAAAGACTGTTTAATTAGGAGCTTCAATGGTGGCGAAGACTTAAAAGGAAAAGATAGAGGATCTTGGAATAAAGTTATTTTCCAGCTTTGAGGAGGAATCCTTTTTTTGATAAGCGTTCTAGCTTACCGGCGAGACGAAATAGAAGAGGAGCTTTTATTTTTTTCCTTTGGATCTTCTTTTTTTTTTTTTTTCTGCTCTCCTCTCCCCATGACTATGTGGTGTTGATTATAAATGACTGACTATTAGTGGTGTGATTTAGCTCGTAAAACAAACTGTGAACTTTGCGGTTTGAGAGGACAAAGATTGATCAAGTTAAGGGGAAAGGGGAAAGGGCTTGAGCTCGCAGAGGGCTAAATTCTGCTTGAGCTCGCCGAAGAGTGCAGAGGACGAGAGAACACCCTAACATGGCAGAATTTACAAGGACAGGCTGAGAGAGACTCAAGATTTAAAGTCCCGAAAATTGGCAACAACGGTGAAGATTAAGCTGCAACTGGTGGTTTATGTGTTTAGAAGGCTAAAATGTGTTAAATGTTCTTGATGAGAGATTTATAAATTGTACAAGCTTATCTGATTGTGACATTAAAGAAATATACGAAGGGGGTGGAAATAGAGGTGGAGGAAGGGAAAAGACTTTTATAAAAAAAAAAAGTGTAAGGTATAAGGAGTATATAAGAAATTGTATAAGATCTTTAGCAGACAAGAAGTTCTACAATATATTAGCTATTATTGTTTATTGAGAAACAGATACAATAGATATAATAATATTAAGTGAGTACTTTGTATAGAAATTGTAGCTGCATAATAGTGTATATTGTATTGTTCATATGAGAATTCTATTTGCTGTAGGAAAATTGAAAATACGTGTTTCTTAAATTGTAGGAGGGGGAGAAGTAACAAAAGGTGACCTTGAGATTAATGGTCTTTTAGATAACAGGAAGGAAAGCAGAGACTTGATTACAATACTTAACCCTTAGGTAGACTACTTTTGGAAATTAAGCCATTGGTGCCTCCTGCTGGTAATAGGAGGAAATTACAGGGGATATAAGCTGTAAATTTGTATTAAGACAAGAAATATGGCAGCAACACTAGAAAAGGTGCTAAGGCACAGACTCAAACTCAGTTGGAGTTAGTAGATCCTTCTAGAAGAACATCAATTGAAATGAGTCAACAAATAGCAAAAATACTTCAAGAAGTCAAAGGAATTAAACAAGAAATCAGACAGGAAATGAAAGAAACAAGAACAGAAATCAAAGCAGAGATCAAGAAAGAGATAGATGTGATTGGGAAAAGAATGGACTTTATGAATAAGGAAATAAAAACAATGAAAGGAGAGATTCAAGAACTTCAGCAGAAGACTAATTACTTAGAAAAAGACAAGGAGATACTTCAAAATAAACAAAAAGAAGAAGAAGTATTGAGACTCCAGCAAGAATTGAGATATCGCGATAGATGTGTGAAACTCAGAGGGATGGAAGAGACCCCAGGGGAAAATTTGTATGAAAAGATAATTCCTGTGTTGGCAGCGTATATAGGATTAGACAATGATAGAATGGAACTTCAAATAGATAGAATTTTCAGGGCTAGCTCCAATCTTGCAAGAGAAAAGGGCTGGCCCACAGATATTGTTATTTGTTGTACTAGAACTAAAATAAGAGATCAAATAATTCAAACCAACTATGAGAAACCATTGAAAATTGGAGAGAAGACCATAAAGATATTCAAAGATGTCCCCTATGAAATTCTCAAGAAGAGACAAGATTATAAATCATTAACTCAGCTCTTACAAAAGCATAGAATAATGTACAAATGGGAAAGGATAGAGGGACTATCCTTTACTTACAAGCAAAGAAGATATCGTATTAACAACAAGATAAGAGCTGAAGAATTATATACAAAGCTAAAAAGAGAACTAGAAGATAGGAAAAGACGTGATGATGTGGAAAAAACAAGTTCAAGGGAGGAGGAGATTCAGGAAGGAAATCTAATAGAAGTACATTCAGATCAAAATCAAGATAATGAAGAACAGGAACGGACTTCCCTAAACAGTGAAACAGAGGTAAAAGAGGAGGATAGAGAATTAAAAGATCCAGAGTTGGAGATAGAAGATCTTTACGTAGAAGAAGAAGAAATCTAATCAAAAACCATGTCATTTAAAACACTATCTTGGAACGTTAAAGGGATAAACTCGAACTATAAGAGAAGACTAGTGTTTCATTACATCGAAAAGACAAAGGCTGATGTGATCTGCCTGCAAGAAACTAAAATAAAAGACAAAGACATAAAATATTTTCGTAACCCTAAATTAGGGAATTGCTATGTATCAGCCGCCCAAAAAAAGAAAAAAGGAGTAGCCTTGTATATAAATCGGAATTACAAATCAGTACTGAAATTTCAGGATGATCAAGGACATTATGTGGGAGTGGAACTTGTTCTTCCGGAAATGAATGTACTAGTAGTTGGGGTTTACTCCCCAACAGAAGGAAAGAAAGCTTTTTACCAAAAATTACTTCAAGAATTATTAAATTACACCCAGGAAAATAATCAGGGACAGTTTCTTCTCTGTGGGGACTTTAATGGAGTACAAAACCCTCAAGAAGATAGAAGTGGAAAGAAATTAGAGCAAAAGCAACATGGTAAACTTCCAAAAACATTCTTTAATCTTCTAGAAACAATGTCATTGCAGGATGTCTGGAAAACGAAATACGGACACACGAAAGGATATACATTTTACTCAGAAACGCATAAGTCCATGTCAAGAATCGACATGTATCTAATCTCCAATACAATTCTAAATAAAGTATCCGAAATGGAAATCCTTCCGAGGCTACATTCAGATCATCATCCGATACAATTGAAAATTAAACTGTCGAGAAGACCGATGAGATGGAGGTTAAATGATGAAATTTTCCAGAATCAAGTATACGTGGAAAAGATAAAACAAACAATTAAAGATTACTTCCATAATAATATGACAGATGAGGTTAAAATGCATACAATTTGGGACGCGAGCAAGGCGGTCTTGAGGGGCCATTTTATTCAATGGGGGACTGAATTAAAAAAGAGAAGACAAGAAAAACATCAACTAATCATAGAAAAAATAAGTCAAAGAGAAGATATGATTAGACAAAATCCAGAAGATTACCAAATTAAAACAGAACTGAAGATGTTACAAGAACAATTGAAATCTGAACACCAGGAGGAAATAAATAGGAATTTGAGAAGAGTGAAGCAGAGGTTCTTTGAGCAGGCTAACAAACCAGGGAAATGGTTAGCCTATAAACTGAGAAAAGAAAGAGAAAAGAATCTAATCACAGAAGTTTATAAAGAGGGAAAAGTTATAACTGATCAGCAAGAGATTAGACGAGTCTTCCATAGATACTACAGTCTACTTTACAAGGTAAAGGAAAGGAAGATTAATAGCAAGATAACAGCTTTCATAGAGCAGTATAAGATACCTAAAATCTCAGAAGAACAACAGAAAATATTAAACGCCAAAATAAGTGTACAGGAAATATCAGATGCAATTAAGAAACAGAGCATTTCTAAAGCGCCGGGCCCAGATGGCTTTACGGCTGCCTACTATAAGCAAATGCAAGAAATTTTGTTGCCATATTTGTTCAAACTATTCAATCAAATCCCAGAGGGAGGGAAACCAGATTCCTGGCAGGAAGCTGCAATTTCGCTGATACTAAAAGAAAGTCGAGATCCTAAAGATCCGGGAAATTACAGACCGATATCTCTACTAAATGTAGACTACAAGATTTTCATGAGTATCTTGGCTGAGAGGACCAAAAGAGTACTACAAGATATAATAGGAGAAGAGCAAAACGGCTTCCTGCCAGGAAGACAATTAAAAAACAATATGAGGACAATCTTAAATATTATTGAACATTATGAGAAGAACAACCAGAAGAAATTAGCTTTGATCTTTATCGACGCGGAAAAAGCCTTTGATAACGTGAGATGGGATTTTATGATGCAAGTGCTGGATGAAATGAAACTCGGTGAGAATTATATGAATTGGATGAGAGAGATTTACAATAAACAAGAAGCCACTCTGATCATAAATGGAGAAAGAACAGAGAAATTTATGATAATGAAGGGGACAAGACAAGGATGTCCTCTATCTCCTTTATTATTCATAATGGTGTTGGAAGTATTGCTGAAAATGATCAGAGAAGATTCAAGTATAAGAGGCTGTAAAGTGAAAGGGCACGAATTCAAGCTGCAAGCATTTGCAGATGATTTAGTTATAATTCTGGAAGATCCGAGTACAGCTATAGACAACTTAATAACGAAATTAAAGTCATTCGGTGAACTGGCGGGATTTAAAATCAATGAAGAAAAGACGAAAATATTAACAAAGAACATAAAGCAGGAAGAACAGAAAGATTTGGCGGCTAGAACGGGGTTCAAAATAGAAAAGAAAGTTAGATACTTAGGCTTCTGGATATCTAAAAGGAATAATGAATTATATGACAACAACTATAAAATCATTTGGAAAGAAATTCAAAACCTATTCACTACATGGAAACAATTGAGATTATCGTTATCCGGCCGAATAGCAGCAATTAAAATGAATGTCTTGCCAAAGTTGAATTTCTTATTTCAAAACTTGCCTATTATTACAAGTGACAAACCATTTATTGATTGGCAGAGAGAGATCTCTAAATTCATATGGGAAAACAAGAAGCCAAGAGTTAAATGGAAGATGCTTATTGAAAAGAAAGGAAAAGGAGGCCTTGGAGTACCAGATTTGCGAATTTATTATCAGGCAAGTGCTTTGCTATGGATTAAAGACTGGATAACCTTGGAAGAAAGGAACATATTAAAGCTTGAAGGTGCCGATCTACGTATGGGTTGGCACGCGTATATTTGGTATAATAAGGAGAAAACTGATAGAGAATTTCTTAACCATTATCTTAGAAAATCCCTCTTAATGAATTGGCAGCGATTTAAGAGAAAATATTACAGTCAAATTCCTTTATGGATATCCACCCACGAGGCCTTTTTTGGAGCACGACGTGAACCCCAGGAGAAAATAATAAGATACAAAGATCTACTAGTTAAGACTGCTAATTCGGGAATCAGAATAAAAACGAGAGAAGAATTGGAAAATGAAGGTTTCAAATGCGGCTGGTTTCTACATAGACAGCTTTCAGAAAGATTTAAGATTGATATGAAGTTGGAGGGTTTTGACCTTCGCAAAGAGGAAAAAGCATTTGAAAAAATTATATTTTTTGAGCAGAACCACGTGACTTCTAAAATCTATCAGTTCTTGCTGGAAAGAGAACTTGAACCAGAACAAATAAAGGCACCAATGATCACTTGGGCGCAGAATATTGGTCGTGAAATACAGTTGGAACATTGGGAGAAGAGTTGGCGGGACACCCAGAAATTTACTGTTGCCCAAAATTTGAAAGAAAATTACTTTAAGATGTTTCACAGATGGCACCTTGATCCAGTTAGAATAAACAAAATATACAAAACAAAAGACAGAAAATGTTGGAAGTGTGATCAAGATAATGGGACGTTTTATCACGTGTGGTGGACGTGTGAGAAGGCGAAAAAATATTGGAAGGAAATTCAAACATTGATTTCAAAGGCCTTAAAAATCAATATCCCATTATTGCCGGAAATTTTTCTTTTAAATATTTTACAAAAGATAGACACAGAGGAAAGAAAGAAATGCTGGAGAATATTACTATATATGATAACAGCGGCTAGAATTCTCTATGCCAGCAAATGGAAAAACTCATGTACTCCTCCAATCCATGACTGGAAAGTAAAAGTGATAGAATATAGAGAGATGGATAGACTAGTAATGAAACTCCGTGACGGGGATCAAGCTATTAATGAACAAGAGTGGAAGCAAGTAGAGGAATTTTTGCTCCCAAAATGAAATAAATTTAACAAATATGATTTTATTATGGCACGGGTGATTGTTAATTACAAAAATGTGTTGATATAATACTTTAAGAGGCGAGAAAACTGTTCAGCTTAACAAAATTTAAAGAGAAACCTGTTTTATTATGCGTTTAGATCAGATTTACCCTGGAGTAAGTAAGGAAGTGATGGATGGGGGAGGGAGGAATTGCATAGACCCTAAATAGATTTGATTATTGGAATGGATAATTTGAGGTGAGGTCTATATATTAATATGTTCGTACTTATGTAGTTTGAAAATGCTTGGAAAAAATGCAAACAATTTAATCGATTATGGAAATAGAATGTTTTATCTTTCTTAATAAAAATATTATAAAAATAAAAAAAACAAAAAACAAAGAAGAGCAGGCAACTCTTCTAACATCAGGATGGTTCATTGCCTGATATGTAAGCAATTATTGTCTGGACCATCTAAAATGTAATATTAATATGTGAACTATCTGGTTACATTGTCACTTGATCCTTCCAAGTAATGGTTGGATCCAGATTAAGTTAGTAATTTTTTGTTCTTACTGAAATCTGTGGGGTGAGTTAATCATGACTACCTTAACTATCATTGATTTCAGTGAACTAGAAGAGGACTATGATTAAGTTCATCTGGATATGACTTAATGGCTATGGGGCTGTGTGTATGTTTGGTGGAGGGACAGAGAGTTCTTAGGTTCATTCTAGGAGTCATTCTTATAACAATTAGTGTCAGACAATGGCTGGAATATTTGTGTCTAGAAATTAATACTGAGGAAGGAGGTCATTCTGTTGACAGGCATTAGGGAACTACATATTTTATGACGGCTCTTTTTCGTTATGATATTTAATGCAGCATGCATCACGCCATTTTATGCATTAAATGAGTGTGAACTCAGATTTATCACTTAGACTGTACCCATCAGGTTGCTGCAGCCAGTTTTGGCTTCCTTGCAAATGGAATAAATATGCCTGTGTGCACACTTTACGGTTATGTGTGTGTGTTACGTGTAACATTTTAGACATATACCGGTAGTTAAAAATATAAGTGGTTATTCATTCACAGGTGGTGTCCAGAGGATGGTTGAGGAGGAGCGAACACCTACTTGACAAATAGCTTCCCTCCAGTAGGTTTGTTCATTCATTTGTTTGAAAAACCCAGCAGTTGCAGAAACTTCCACACCCAAGCCATGCACCGTGTCCCTGCTGTGTCCTTCCTTTATTTCCCCTTCCAATGCTGTTTTAATGCAACAAAGGACTCCTGAGTCCTTATCACCAGTAGTTCTAGGAGGAGGTACAGGGTTGGTTTCAAATAACTGATAGCATTGTGGATGTTTGAAAAGATGAAGAAATATTGCTCTTGATTACCTTAAAACAATCGGCTAAAAGCACAGTTTGGTACAGCAAGTTATAAGCAGCATAGATTCATGTAATAAGTAATCACTCCCCTTTTGGTAACAAGGTTATAATGAAGTTACATTTCAAAAGCTGCAATGTAAGAGTGTGACTGCAATTACTTTACTGGCATGAGAAACTTTTTTCTAGTTATTTTTAAAAGTTACTTTTCACAAGCATTTTGAGGCATTTTAAAAGCATTTTGATAGTAATGTTCTGGTCTAAATCCAATTGTAACTCCCAACCGGAATAGACCCATTGAATCAACAGAATTTCATATCTTCCAATGTTTCACAGATGGAAACTGGGACAGATGGTAGCCAAACATCTGAGTGTGGTCAAAATGGCAAAAGTTATTAATAATGCAGAACAGATGAGCTAGGAGAGGCTGCAACAGCTTGCTTTTGCCTGAACCTACTGGGAAGGGCAAGATTCCATCCTTTCCTTTCCCCCTGCCAAATTCAGTACAAACTACTTTTGCACTTTGAATTCAGTTTCACCCATGGAAGATAACTGAAGATGAAAGGGGAAACTGGTAGGAGGAGAAAGAGGGACATTTTAAAAGCAAGTTAAAAAGTGGGATGATTGAAGATTAATTGGGACTGTCTGTACAAAATTGGGACATTTGGAGGGTACAGAAGCTACAGTCCAACAGCTTCTTGGGGGTTGCATGAATCCTAGTTCTGATTTTAGGCCTTCAAATATTAGGTCATTCTCTTATCATTTATTCTTAAGAGTGGTGCAGCAAAAAAACCCAAGCAACTGAACAAGTTATTGTCTTAAGCAGCATAATGGATAACAACCATAAATTACTTTTTAAACACTATAACAAGTTATATGAATGAAGTACCTCTAAAAAGTAACTTTCCAGGCTTTGTCTGGTCAATCCTATGGTCAATCCAGAAACAAAGGACGTTTTCATGTAGGCTGCCAGAGCTCCTTACATTGCACTGTATGTTTGCTAGCAGGTTATTGCCCGTGCATCCTAAAATAGAGAGACATCAAAAAACCATCCTGGTTCATACATCCCAGTGAAATCAAGTGAAGGAAGATGCGTTTGATTTCAGAAGGAAAATAACCTCCTCTGTGAGCCAAGGGATCCATGTGAATGAATGGGATGCCTGACCGCTTCAGATCTTCATTTGCACTAGTTATGTATGTATGTATGTATTTTCAGGAAAGGGGGGATGATTCACATGACTGACAACACCATGTCATCAGTCATTCTTAATAGAAAACCTCAAAAGATTTGGAAGGCTATGTACATAATGCTTCTGTTTTTAAAGACTGCTATAGTTTTCTAAATTATTTTAATATTTTTAACATGTTATGTTTTAACTTTATAAATTGTTTATCTGTTTTTAAAATTTAATATTTATACTTTTATGAAAATTTTAATCTGTTATTGGTTTAATGTTGTTAGCCACCTTGAGCCTCATTGTCAGAAGAAAGGTGGGATATAAAAGATGATGATGGTGATGATGATGATGATGATGATGATGATGATGATGATGATGGAGGGGAGTTGCTCATTTGCCTTTTCCCCACTAAATAAATTCACTGTTGAGCTATATATGAACTTAGGTTAAGTCTTTTATCTACTCTGCTGGGTACCTTTCACATTACATAGGGCCTTTCTGCACTACACTGTTATAGTGCTATTATTCCACTTTCAACATCCTATGGAATCCTCGAGTCTGCAGTTTCAGGAGGGGCCTCTGGCCTCTCCTGTAACTGCAAACTCCAGGATTCGATAGGATGTTGAAAATGGAATAATAGTGCTATAACAGTGTAGTGCAGAAAGAACCATAGTTATATAGCATTATGATTCCTTCAACTGCCATGGAAACTTTCTATGGAATCCTGGTGTTTGTAGTTTAGGGTTGGGGAATTTTTTTGCCAGACAGCTCTTATGGCTCACCAGAATACACATTCCAGAATGATATAGGGTGTTGCCATGGCAATTAAGGTGGAATCACAGTGCTAGTGCATTGTCTAGTGTGAAACAGCCTAGCCATACCACATCAGCCACATATGTTATTCATGTCCACAGATTATCTAACACAACCTCCTACTGACTGAAAAAAATCCCAGTGCTGTGCATATAATAAGTGGTGTGTATTGTTTTTATTTAATACTAGCATATATACCTGGCGTTGGCAGGAATTTTATTTTCTCATAGGTAATACTTGTTAGAAAGATTTGAGATCCTGTGTCTCTAATTCCCCAAACTGTCCTGTCCAGTACCCGTAACTTTTCCCCATATTTCCCAATCCAATCTGTATTCTGGGTTATTAACATACAGAGGTGGGGTTCTTGAGGGAATACACTGCCCTCTTCCTTGCTGCTAGACCTAATCTCCATAGCAACCAGCCAGACCCAAGAGCTTTCTGGCTGACACTTCTAAGAGCCCCTCCCTGAACTGCAAACCCCAGGATTCCATAGAATCTTCTCAGGCAGCCAATCATATGAGGTCTTCACCTGACATACACACACAGACAAATGTTGACTTTTACGTATTAGATGTTGTTTGAATGATGTAGTATTTTCATGTTGCACTCTGCCTCTTCAGAGATAAAAAAGATAAGATTTTTAAATGAATTAATGAGTGAATGCAATGCCTTCAGATAATTTATATTGGCTAAACAAGATAATCTTTATATAGATAGGACAATTCATGGTTACAAACATGAAATTAAAAACATGCACTTCTTGAAACCAATATCGTTTGTATGTACAGAAGTTTTCTACTTCAGTGATTCCTTTAGTTTGTATTGTTGCTTTTAAACTTCCATCTCATTTTGGCTCTACTTTTCAGATTCCTTCCTTCCTTCTTCAGTCGACTGATGCCAATAAAAACTCTGTTAATACTGGTCATTCTTGGTACCACAGGTTGTCTCCTTCTGATATGGATGGTTGCGGTAGCTCTTATCCTACATTACAGACTGTTACTACATTTGACTACATTTTATAATTATTTATGGCATTAAAATATTATTAAATATTTTGGTATTAAAACTATTACTAGATGTAGTATTATGTGACTGACAAATCCTGTTTGGGAATTTCTAATTAAGTACTAATAGCTCCTGACACTTAAGCAGGCAGATTAAAGCTAACAAAGCCTGCGATTTTGAATGAGAAATCTGTTCTACCTGGATTAAAGGGCAGGTGTAATTCCCAAAGGCTAAATCCTGCCAAATGCCATTGCACTCCCTGTCTACTGTGGGTGGTGTGAATCTATCGTCTTTTTTGAACTTGCAAAGAAATCTGTAACTACAGTTCAAAGCCAGCACAGTCATTTCCCAAGCCTCTACTAGCAAATATTTGCTTGTCAATGACTTCTAATTATATCTTAGGACTGAGGTAAACAATGTCAGTCTTGTTTGTCAAAATCAATCAAACATGCCTGCAGTCTGAAGTTAAATGTCAGAAGATTTCATTGCAACTGCGTTGCAAGACAGGGATGGGCAAAGTGTGGTCCAGCCGCTTGGGGATGTTTTATGGCCTCCAGGCCCTCTAGAGGTCTTAAAGATTCAAATGCCTCCAAAAACCCTTTAAGAGGGTAGGTAACATTTAGACCACATTCTTGTGTCTCCTGCGCCATTTTAGGTACAGGAAAGCCCTTTTTCTAAAACAGGGAGTAACATTGGCCAGAATGAAAATTGGAGAGGGCTCCTGTACCTTTAATTGTTGTGTAGAAAGGGAATTTCAGTAGGTATCTTTAATCACTTTGTTGTGTGACAAGCAATGCCTGCTGGGATTCCCTTTTCTACACACAATTAAAAGTACAGGAACTCTCTCCAGTTTTCAGTCTGACAATCCTACTTCCCCCTCATCTGGTACTAATACAATAAAGAGACAGAGAAAAGATTTTACTATTTACTAGATTTTGAACCTGTAATGGAAAAGAGGAATAGATGATTGATACGAAGATGGTCTGGATTTCACCCAGATTAAAGGTACCTAGTACATAAATGTTCAGTTTCTGATTGACCATGAAATGAACGTGATCTGAGAACTCAGAACCTTGTGTGGCTATAACATAGTTTGATTCAAAGAAAAACATTTTATATTAACAAATATACTTACACTGACTGTAAAATAAGGATTTCCATTTTTCTCTGTCTTTTTTCCTCAAAAGACAATACTTGGCTCTGAAAGAACAAAACAAAAAAGTATGGCCTGCTCTTTTCTATTAGGTATGACGAGGCGCCTACTTTGGGTAGTGTCATGAAAGGCTAGCAAATACTAATTATTTAATTGGTGATTATTATAGTTTTTATTGCCGAGAAGAGGTTCCTGTGGGTTTTCCTATCTCAAGTGCCAATATAAATTGGGTAGGGGATGCTGTTTGCTTCCATGCCACAGGCAGCAAAATCTCTTCACTTGCCTTGGTAAAACTTATTTGCTGCTGCAGAAGTGGACCCTCAATATTTAAACAACAAAACCAAGAAGACACACAAAACTGCAGGATCACACATCCAAAGGCATTTGAAAAAAATGTGCCTCTCCACTGTGTGTGCTACAGTTTACAGCCAAACATTCAAAAGAAACAGAAAGGGCGGGGGAGAGAATCTAGTGGTTATGAGCTGCCCTATTATAGGTCATTTCTGAACTCCACTGTTATAGTGCTATTATTCCACTTTCAACATCCTGTGGAATTCTAGGGTTTATAGTTTACTGAGACCAAAGAGCTCTCTGGCTGAGAATTCTAAATTTCTTTCACTAAACTGCAAACCCCAGGATTCCTAGGAAGTTTAAAGTGGAATAATAGCGTATAACAGTGTAGTGCAGAAAGGGCCATAGTCTCACACAGGATTGCATTTGTTAACTGCCATCAAATTGATATCAACTTATGGTGACCCTATAGATGAGAGACTGCCAAGCCCCTCTGTCATCAACCACAGTGCTGAGGTCTTGTAGATTCAGAGATAAGGCTTCCTTGGTTGAGTCTAATCATCTGGAACGCAGTCATCTTTTCTTCATATTGCCTTCTACCTTACCAAGCATTAAGGCCTTTCCAAGAGAGCCATGCCTTCTTATGATATGGCCAAAGTATGACAACCTCAATTTAGTCCTCTTGGCTTCTGGGGAGAGTTCAGGCTTGATTTGCTGTAGTATCCATTGTCTTTTTAGCAGTCCAGGATATCTATAGAACTCCTCTCCAGTACCACTTTTCAAATGAGTTTAGTTTATTCCTATCAGCTATCTTCACTGTCCAGCTTTCACCAGCATACATAGAAATTGGGAATATGATGACATAGAAATACTAATTCGGTATTCAATGATATATCTGTATACTTCAGGATCTAGTCCAGTTCCTTCATAGCTGTTCTTCCAAGTCCTAGTCTTCTTCTGACTTCTTGATGGCAGTTTCCATTGTGATTAATAACTGAGCCAGTGGAGTGTGGAAAATCTCAAACTATTTCAGTGTCTTCATCATCTACTTTAAGGATTGCTCCACTGGGTGATTTTTAGCAGATGGCTTCTCAGTAGGGCTGCTGCTTTTGTAAATGAAAGAACTTCTGTACATTTAATTGTTGCATGTCAAGTGGAAATTCAACCAGTGTAGTTTTTCTCGGAGTCATGATGTAGTGATAGAGAAATGAACAGAGGCAAAGGAGGTTTGTAACAACAGCATCCCCAAAGGTGTCAGCCTCTTTACAGGGAGATATTTAATTAGGTCTGGATTACTAAAAGAGGTAGATCATGGAACAACCAAAGCATTCTAATGGCTAAATTAGGCCATTTCTACACTACACTGTTATAGTGCTATTTTCCCACTATTATTCCATCCTATGGAATCCTGGGGTTTAGGGAGGAGCATTTAGAATTCTCAGCCAGGGAGCTCTTTGGTCTCAGTAAACTACAAACCCCAGAATTCCACAGGATGTTGAAAGTGGAATAATAGCACTATAACAATGTAGTGAGGAAATGGCCTTGGATTGCAACCCTGTGTGTGAGAGAGTAAATCTAACTGAAAATGCTGACATTCACTTCTTAGCACACATCTATGGGTTCCACAGTTATTAATTTAGATACATATTCTGTTTTTTTTCTTGCAGAATTGGAGCAGTATGATAAAATGTGAGACAAAGAGAAATATAGAAACATAGTATGAACGGAGATGAAGCAGTGTTTCCATTTGGGGAGAGAAGGGTAACTGCTTTGTGAGTCATCTTACAGGTTAAATGAAAGTATATGTTAGGTCAATAGAATGATTAAATAAGAGCTCTGGTAACAAGATGTGATAGAGTAGAAGTACAGGTAAATCAGGACAAAGTCCAACTATTCATTCATAAGACAGTCACACTCAATTTACTAACATTTGATTTATTAGTTACATTTATACCCTGCCTTAGACAGCACACATGGATGTCTTCCTTCCTACTTTATCCTCAAAATGACCCTCCAAGACAGGCCAAGCTGAGAGAAAATGACTGGTCCCTGATCACCCACTGAGTTTCATGGTTCAGTAGGCACTTTCACCTAGATCTTCTAAGTGTTGATCCAGCACCTTAACCACTAGTGTACAGGGGCTATTGTTTCCCCAATATCTGATCCCCCTACCCTTTGACCTTACATAAGAGAAGAGAGAAAACCTGAAATCATTCCAAATTTACTGAAAGAACTGTAATATAATCAAGTCAGAGCTGGGAGTGAAAGCATACAGTGATGTCCTATTAGGAAGAGAACATTCTACAAACACAGGCAAGTTTGAGCCTGAACATCTAAAGAAAGCTTGACAAATAGTAATAAAAAAGAACTGTGCTATAAAAAAGCCAGACTGCAGCAATTTAAAGTATCTTGTGGATGGAATAACTGATAATAACATAGCACCATTTCCCTCCGATTGCTGGTAAACACACCTGGGAGTTTGATACATAAATGTCTGACAGCTCCTTAAAGTACTAGAAATGCTTCGATTGTTGGTTTGAATATCTGAACCTTCCAGTGAAAGTATATCCAAGATGTTCAGAAAAAGGAGATAAGGAAAATAGTAAGCCTGGTGCACTGTTGTTTAGATCTAAACGGCTTCAACTACATTTTGAAATAATAAGCAGAAAGCTACTGCATGAAGACTGTGATATATTTGCCAGTGTTAGAGGATATCAGCAGGCAACCTTGAAGCAGACATAAATGTTAAGTCTAAAAAATAAAAATTGAAAAAGAGGAGAACATGCCTTTCATGTACATTTTTTTGCTATCAGAGCAGGAGAGAGAGAAGGAGGGAGGGAAGGAGGGACAGAGATGGAGAGAAAAATGGAAGATAGAGGAAACTGAGTACACATGCCAACTCTTAAGGTCTGGTACTGAATGTGAGGCTTTGGGATTTACTCTTTGGGCTCCAGGGCAGGAAATTAAATTTCATCTCTCTTATAAGTTTTTCTGGGCCTTCACATCTCAAGATCTAACTCTTTACTATAAAGCAATACTCTGAGGCCCAGATCACACACCAGATATTTGACTTTCAAAAGTTGGCAATCTTATGATATCACCAGATTACATAAACCATGATGTCATCAGTCCATGCCAGGCTTTGTTAGACTTTGGGATGCTGAAGGCCTAGCAATCCTCTAGGAAAGAAAGGAGGCAAGTTGTGGGCAAAAGTCAGTAAACTTATTGGAAATTGTGAGAACTATAATTTAAGCTATTTGAAAGAGGGGCAGCCATGTTTGTATTAATTATATTATATTATATTATCTTGTTATTCATATCCCACCTTTCTCTTGATATGGGACCCAAGGTAGCTGTAAGCCTTTTGCAGCAAAATCAGCAGAAGCATTTTGGTCTCTTGCTTTTCATGGCCATTTGACCCTATTAATTAACCACATATATGTATATATTTGTCAACTAAAGATACTTCATAAATCTCAAGAAGTGGACTCAAGCAAATCAGTACTTATGCCATAATAAATATATTCAGTTTAAAAGTATAACAAGATTCTTTGCTGTTCTTGAAATGGGATGGTTACTATGTTTTTGACATCCCAATGCCAGGTGTTAGTGGTACACCAAATAATTGCCCAACAACAATTTCCTTATTTCACAACTGACAGTTCTTTTCCCTGTGTTTCACATATATCTCTTGGTGACCTGTTGTCTGAGAAGGGGAGTAACATCCTGCCACTTCCAGGTGATCCCCTTCCTGCTTGGATTATGAGCCACCTCTGCCCATAACAAAATTGTTTTCTGTGTAAGGGCTGACCCATGGCTGGTGTACAGACGCTCAGTTTTAGAAAGATTTAGAAATCCACATTATGCAACCATTAATTAGTGGTACTTCCAAATTCCTGTTTATTGATTTCCCCATTGTTATTGCCATCTAAGTGCAAACCAGGAACAGACTTTTACCAGAATTTTAGGTTTAGAATTTATTGAATTGTCTATAATAAAAATCTCCAGTTCAAATCAAGCCTGATTAGAGCTAGGCCATCACAGCTCATGGAATGCTGGGGTGGGTCCTATGAGCAGGGACAAATATAAAAACCAGAGACTTGTCTGTAATATGGGGATAGAGATAGCGCCAATTAGGGAGAGAGGAATGGAGGACACCTGAATAGGGTTTCTGGAGGTTAAGAATGTAGAGAGAGTGTCAGGGGAAGTATTACTTTGTTTGAAAATGAGGTGTAAAATTATGTACTTTGTGTGGAGCCAGCATTATGCTAGATGTTTATTTTATTTCTTATTTAACAAACCATTAATGGTTGTATTTTTGACAGCTGTGTATGGATGTTTTAAATAATAATTAACAAGGAAAATTGGTCATGCTTTAACACCCTGAACACACTGATCAACACAGCCCAGCACAGAGATCACCTTGGGATCCAAGCACCAGATCCAGGGAAGTATTTTAAAGGTCAAAGGGAAAGGTGGGGGCCAGGAGCCCAAAGGATGGAACAGCAAAGGCAGCCTGGAGAGGGGTTCTAACACAATATCTGATCACTTTCAGTACAGTGGGATTTTTCGTATTTGCCCTGCTTCGGAGGGCTTGGAGGTAGCAAGGGAGCAGGGATGTAGGTTGATGAAGAACTGTCTGAAAATTACCTTTTTCTTCATTCCTCTAATGAGGAATGTACAGTTGTTACATTAAAGATCTTTCCAACCATGGAGATAATTTGCTTGAGATTTCCCTTCCACCACAAAATGCAAGACCTTGTTTAAAGTCTAGCTCAAACCACCATCTCCTGACAGATCTTAAAATATGTTATGATATAGATTATTGTACTATACATTTATATATCACTGCATTATCTATTTATAAGTAAGTCTGAGAAGATACATCGTTCATTCCTCCTAAAGCCACTGGGAAATATTCATCTTGCAGTTTGGTATATAAGAAATAATTTAAATTGAGTCAATTATAACAAAATTCTTCACCATCAGTTTTATATCCCACAGGAGAAAGCAGAAGACATATTTCTAGTTTCTGAAATTTTTATTCATTATTGTTTATTAATTGCCTGTTTTATCTGATTTAAACTGATGTCATTTAAATGTGATTGCAATACCTCCTATTCAAGAATATAGATTTAGCCCCAAATAATCATTTAGCCTCAATCACAAACAACGAAGAAAGTGAAACATTTCTTTTAGTGAGATTTATAATATACAAAAACATCATTGTATTAATTATGCACAGATGAAAGCTATGTTCAAATGTGGCTTAAAGGTATAATTTTAAGACTATTTACTGTAGAGGTGGAAAGCTGTTTTGGTGCACTTTTAAATAACTCACCTTAACAAGAACGTGGCAATATGTCTTGATAAAACACAAAGCTGCTAGTTAAAGTAATAACTTGAACTGCTGTGAAATGTTGCTTCAGTGTGCTGTTGTAAAACACACACACATAGCACTTCTGGAATAATTAAAGGTAATTGCTTTTCTCCCCACACCCCCAGTATTCATGGAGGATTATTTCAATGATTCCTCTGGAGATTTACAAGTCCTTTGCTGTGAATTACCTCCTTGGCCATTTCCATACTACGCGGTTATAGTGTCATTCTTCTACTTTCAGCATCCTGTGGAATTCTGGGGTTTGTAGTTTACTGAGGCCAAAGAGGTCTCTGGCTGAGAATTCTCAATGGCTGTCCCTAAATTGCAAACCCCAGGATTCCATAGGATGTTGAAAGTGGAATCGTAGCACTATAACAGTGTAGGGCAGAAATGGCCCTTGTATCCTTTATCTGCTTCACAGAGCTTTTTATTTTTATTTCAAAGCTTTAAAAGTTACTTTTAAAAGTAATTAGTTCCTGATTGTCATTGCTGTACTTGAAAAATAAACTATTTCCATTACTCATTATGCTGCTGGAAGAGTAACTTGTTACATTACTGGTTGCATTGCTCTTTACTTTTGTATTACATTCCACTAGATATTTTTGTGCAGGGAAAAAAAGTGCAGGATTGGTAAAAGAAGGACATGAAAATGGAAATGTTCCTGTCAAAATATCTGTAGAAATTTTCTTTAAAAGCAACTTTTGTATCCAGAAACATTACTTGCTACAACCAGGGGTGTAGCACTGGGATAGGAGGCAAAATAAGGATATTGACACTCTAAATAAGAAGAAAATGGGTAGATAAAGTTGCCAAGGAAATGCAAACACAGAAGATATGGGAGTTGTAGGTATGATTTTCAACGTCTCACTCATTGCAGTGCTAGAAATTTGGGAAGTGAAGGACAATTTCATGAAGGGGCAGAATTCCTACTTGGAAGGGCAATCTCCTTGTTTTGCCGCCCCCCGACATAGGCACACCCCTGGCTACATCAATAAAATAATTTCACATTTGCTCCTTAGGCTAATTTTGAAATGTAACTTTGTTGTCAACCTTACTTCCCTAAATACTTAGTTGCAGATAACTATATTACTTGTAACCTATTACTTTCTAAGCTCAGAATCCCCAAACCAGTGTTAGTTGTTACAATAAAGCAACATTTAAAAAACTGGCCATGTCTACCCACATAAGCATAGGCAATTAGATCAAAATTAGAGGCCCTTGGCTACATTGCTGGCTGAAGTAGGGAGACAGAGGCCATTTCGGCACTACACTGTTATAGTGTTATTATTTCACTTTCAACATGTGATGAAATCGTGGAGTTTGCAGTTTAGAGAGGGGCATTTAGAATCTGAGCCAGAGAGCTCTTTGGCCTCAGTAAATTAGAAACCCCAGAATTCCACAGGATGCTGAAAGTGGAATAATAGCACTATAATAGTGTAGTATGGAAATGGCCAAGGAGGTAATTCGTAGCAAAGGACTTGTAAATCCCCAGAGGATGTTGAAAGTGGAATAATAGCACTATGACAGTGTAGGGTGGAGATGGCCAGAATGAGGGAAGGGACTCTTTGATTTGCAGCTCCACATTCAGTGGAATCATTGTGCTATAATTGGGTAGTGTGAAAAGGTCTATGGTTGATTTTATCTGCTATTCTGTTGTCTGACCACTTTATTTTCCCATGCAATGGCAAGATTCATTAGCTACTTTAGTGATCTTTTTTAAAAGGCACAATGGCAAAATATAAACATTTATACAAATAGAAATATCTAATATAAAGTTGCTATTACCTCCTTTTCCCCTTGAGATAGGGTAAGCTGATTTTTTTTTTAAAAAAAATCATTGAACATACTTCCAAAGATTTTGCTCTTCAGTTCCTCCCTGATACTTTAAAAGTGAAATGTTCTTTCCCCACATACTGTGAGATGGCTTAGTCACCTGAGATTCCATTAATGTCAGCCATATGACTCACAGAGTGAATCCTGTGAATACCTAGCCTGGGAGTATTTTTACATCAAATTTCTTGTCAGCTACAGATCTGGTCTGGTACTTTACTCTTCTCATGACTGCTGCTAAGTTAGAAGGAGCTTTGGAAATAATTAATGGCATTAAGCAAAATGATCATCTGAGATTTTCAAAAAGCACTCTGGAGAATAACTTCTCAGGGCCATATTCATTTGCTTCAGGAGGCTATGAAGGCCTCCACAATTAATTAAAGGACGTGTAAAGAGAGCTCATCATTTGATGAACCAAAGTTGTCTTAATTGCTGGGTGTAAGTCTAACCATGTCAAGCAGAGCTCAGTAGAAGTGTATCATTACTTAGGTGACCTCTTCCTTACTTCCATAGTTGTGGGTGATTTCCAATTAAGAGTTTTGCTTTTGAATTCCTTTGGAATCTGCATTCCAACTGCAAGTCTCTGACCAAGCCGTGGAGTGTAGCCTGCGGAGGTGTTACTTGCACAGATTGTTACTCAGAAGAGAATTTATGATTGGTTTGCCACTCACATTCATTATCAGGCATGCTGAGGTTAATTGCTTAACACAGAAATATTCTCAGGACCAGAGAACCAAATCAGAATCACATAGGAAATCAAATATTTTTTACTCTTGATTCATAGAGGGAAGTCAGAAATGTCACTGGCAGGGAAGTGAAGCAAACTAATTGTTCTTACAGCAAAGAATCATAGAATCATAGAATCATAGAAATTCAGAGTTGGAAGAGACCACACAGGCCATCCAGTCCAACCCCCTGCCATGCAGGAACACCCTCAAATCAATCCCGACAGATGGCCATCAAGCCTCTGCTTAAAAACCTCCAAGGAAGGAGACTCCACTACACTCCGAGGCAGCAGATTCCACTGCCGGACAGCTCTGACTGTCAGGAAGTTCTTCCTGAGGTTGAGGTGGAATCTCCTTTCCTGCAGCTTGAATCCATTGCTCCTTGTCCTGGTCTCTGGAGCAGCAGAAAACAAGTCCCCTCCTTCCTCTATGTGGCATCCCTTCAAATATTTAAACATGGCTATCATGTCCCCTCTTAACCTCCTCTTCTGCAGACTAAACATACCCAGCTCTCTAAGTCTATCCTCATAGGGCATGGTTTCCAGGCCTCTCACCATTTTGGTCGCCCTCCTCTGGACTTGCTCCAGCTTGTCAATATCCTTCTTGAATTGGGGTGCCCAGAACTGGACACAGTATTCAAGATGGGGTCTAACCAAAGCAGAGTAGAGTGGTACCAGCACCTCCCTCGATCTAGACACCATACTCCTATTGATGCAGCCAAGAATTGCATTGGCTTTCTTGGCTGCCGCATCACACTGCTGACTCATGTTCAGCTTGTGGTCTATGAAGACCCCTAGATCCCTTTCACACGTACTGCTATCCAGCCACGTGTCCCCCATCCTATATTTGTGGATTCCATTATTTCTGCCTAAGTGTAGGACCTTACATTTCTCTCTGTTGAATTTCATTTTGTTAGCCCTGGCCCAGCTCTCCAATCTATCCAGGTCATTTTGAATTTTGATCCTGTTCTCTGGCATATTAGCAACCCCTCCCAATTTGGTGTCATCTGCAAATTTGATCAGCATGCCCTCTATTCCTTCATCCAAGTCGTTGATAAAAATATTGAACAGCACTGGGCCTAGGACAGAACCCTGTGGCACCGCGCTAGTCACTTCTCTCCAGGACGAAAAGCAGTCATTTGTGATCACCCTTTGGGTTCGGTTGGTCAACCAATTACAAACCCAACTAACGGTAGCCCTGTCCAGCCCACATTTTACTAGCTTCGTTGCAAGAATGTCATGGGGAACTTTGTCAAAGGCCTTACTGAAATCGAGATATGCTACATCCACAGCACTCCCTTCATCTATCAAGCTAGTAACTCTATCATAAAAAGAGATAAGATTAATCTGGCATTACTTATTTTTGAGAAATCCATGTTGACTTCTCGTGATTACCGCGTTGCTTTCTAAATGATTAGAAACTGACTGCTTAATGATCTGCTCCAGGATCTTTCCGGGTACTGATGTCAGGCTGACTGGGCGATAATTATTTGGGTCCTCTTTTTTTCCCTTCTTGAAGATGGGGATAACATTTGCTCTCCTCCAATCTGCTGGAACTTCTCCTGTCCTCCAAGATTTCTCAAAAATTATAGCAAGCGGTTCTGAAATGACCTCTGCCAGCTCTTTTAATATCCTAGGATGCAATTCATCTGGCCCAGGAGACTTGAATTCATCCAATGCGGCCAGGTATTCCTGTACCACCTCTCTACTTATTATGTGCCTCATTTCCTCTGCTTCCTTCCCTGCTCCCCAACCGCCAGGTTGAGTGCTTGTATCCTTCTGGGAAAAAACGGAGGCAAAGAAGGTGTTAAGTAGCTCTGCCTTTTCTCTCCCCCCTGTGAGTAATTCGCCATCTTCTCTGCGTAGCGACCCTACTGTCTCCTTCTTTTTCCTTTTGCTGCAGACATATTTAAAAAAACCCTTTTTATTGTTTTTAATGTCTCTGGCCAGCCTAAGCTCGTTCTGTGCTTTAGCCTTTCTGACTTCCTCCCTACATCTCCTAGCTACTTGCTTAAATTCTTCTTTGGTGGTTTCCCCCTTCTTCCATTTCCTATACATGTTTCTCTTAACTCTTAGCTCAGCTGAGAGTTCTTTAGTCAACCATTCTGGTTTCTTCAGATGCTTTCCATTTTTCCTCCTTAATGGCACTGTTTTAGACTGTGCCTTCAGTATCTCCTTTTTAAGGAACTCCCATGCCTCCTGAACTCCTTTCCCTTTCACTATTCCTGACCACGGAATTCCAGCCAGCAGCTCCCTAAGTTTACAGAAGTCCGCTTTTTTAAAATCTAAGATGAGTGTCTGGCTACCCTTATCTTCTCCTTCCCACTGAATGCTAAATTCCAACACGGCATGGTCACTCCCCCCTAAAGATCCAACCACTTCTACCTCATTCACAAGGTCATCCCTGTTGGTCAAGACCAGATCTAGAATATTTGATCCCCTTGTGGCCTCTTCCACCTTCTGGACCATGAAGTTGTCTGCAAGACAAGCAAGAAACTTGCTGGACCTTGCTGTCTTGGCAGAGTTTGACTGCCAGCATATATCCGGGTAATTGAAATCTCCTATTATTACTGTATCCCTCCTCTTTGAATGTGCAGTCATTTGGTTGAGGAAGACGTCATCCAAGTCCTCAGCCTGGGTTGGAGGTCTGTAGTAAACCCCCACCAGAATATCCCTATTGTTTCTCGCTGCCTTAATTCTTACCCAAATGCTCTCTACCTGGCTTTCTGGGTTTAAGTCCTGGATCTCTTCACAGGTGAAAACATCCTTGACATACAAGGCTACTCCTCCTCCTTTCTTGTTTGGTCTATTTTTACAAAACAGGCTATACCCCTCTATTCCTGTATTCCAATCATGAGACTCATCCCACCAGGTCTCAGTGATGCCTATCAAATCGTATTTATTTTCTTGTACTAGGAGTACAAGCTCATCCTGCTTGTTTCCCATACTCCTTGCATTAGTGTAGAGACACTTAACTCCCTGGGCCCTTCCTGCAAGTCCTGTACTATTGATTCTACTCCTCCCGCCATTGGCCACTTGTACTACTTGTCCAGTATCATTTGGGCCTTTTACCCCTGTGTTCTCTGAGTCCTTGCCCTGAATAATATTGTCCCCCTCCCCAGTGGAACTTAGTTTAAAGACCTCTTAATCTTCCTTGCAAGACTGTTAGCAAAAACATTCCTGCCAAGTTTTGTGAGGTGCAGCCCATCCCTCGCCAGAAGCCCATGTTCATGGAAGTTCAGGCCATGTTCCAAAAACCCAAACCGTTGTTGGCGGCACCATGTGCGGAACCAGTTGTTGACCTCTACTATTGCCCTTTCCCTACGTGCGCCGTATCCTTGAACAGGGAGGAGAGACGAAATGACCACCAGCACACCAAGGTCCTTAAGCTTTGTCCCCATACGTTCGTAGTCCTTTGCAATGTGGTTTAAGCTGCTCCTCGCAGTGTCATTGGTTCCGACATGAACCAAAATGAGGGGCTTATAGTTAGTGGGTTTGACTAGCCTGGTTAGCCTCTCCGTTACGTGGTTGATCCTGGCCCCAGGAAGACAACAGACCTCTCGATTGAGCTTGTCCGTTTTGCAGATTGCTGTTTCAGTTCCTCTTAGCAAAGAGTCCCCAACAACCAGAACTCGCCTCTTCTGAGGCTTCCCCTGGGCTCCTCGATAAGCGTGTTTTACCAGGACTGCCTGAGCATTCTGTTGAGGCTGGGAGCGTTGATCTAGTTCCTGTTGCCGATGTTGGATTCTTTCTTGTTGACATTCTGTTCCCTCTGCGTAGTGCTGCTCTTTGTTTGTAAGTCCAAGTACATCAAAGCGATTGTGTAGGTTAATAGTCTCTGTTACCTTTTTGGTCCTTTTACTCCTCCGTGTAACATTTGCCCAAGCCTCCGTTTCCTGGCGCTGTGTACTGGCTTCCTGATCTGGCAGCTCCTCCTTGTATTTGGAGTTCCGGTAGGTCTTCTCTACCCTATCCAAAAACTCCTCCCCTTCCCTGATAAGGTGGAGATCAGAAACTCGTGCCTCCAGCTGGCGAACCTTCTCCTCCAAGAAGGTGACCAGCTTGCACTTGGTGCAGGTGTATCCAAGAACCTCTTGTGGCAAGAAAAGGAACATGCCACAAGTATTACAGGTGACAACAGCAGCTCCCTCTCCTTCCATCCTTGAAACTGGTCTAGGATGTCTTCACAGGCCCAGCTCTCCTCTGCTCTTTCCTCTGGGAAAAATGAAGAGGTGGAATCTACATTTTGTTTGTCTCCAATTTATTTTGATTTATTGTGCATATGCTTCACAGTGTCTTGAAAGCTCAAGGTAAATGCCAACATTTCTGCATCTGTTTCATTTTAGAAAACTAAGCCCCCGCCTCCACAAAAAACCCTGTATGAAATAGGATGATTTTTAATTTGTACAGATAGTTCATGTGGAATGAGAATTTTGCTGGATTTGCATTTCTGTACAGACATACTCATTTCACACTTGCTGAGACTGCCAATAGAACAAAATAAATCTAGCTTTTAAACGTCTGTACCTTTGCTACCATGACACTAACTTTCCTTGGTGGGGGAACTGCATGCTTCTGTGAGGCAAGAGACTATGCTGCTCCCATGTCAGATAGGCTTTTGTGCAGAAGCCAGACTGAATGTGACAAACAGCTACTGGCTAGTAGCAGTTGTAGTGTGTGTGTGTGTGAGAGAGGGGGGAGAGGGAATGAGAGAGAGAGAGACTGGTGGATAATTTCTCAGAGATAATAACAGTGGTGCCATCACTAACCTTTGTTTGTACTGCACAGAAGGAGGTACTAGTTAAACCACTTCTGAATATCTTTTAGCATGCAAACCCTAAAATGAGTCAATCCAAAATGAAACAAGATGGTGCCAGAAGATGAGACATTTGAGTCAGAAAAAACTTTACCAGCTACTGGGGAAAAGCTGAGAACAAGTTTAAGTAACGCTGTATTTAATGATGCAAGTGGAGTCAAGCTGAAAGAATGTTCAGCTGCTGACATTGTCAGAAGTGAAAGGAAAATCTAAAGCTGCACAACACGTGTAAAAAGAACATGGAATATGAGACACATGAAGCAGAAGAGTTGGATAGTGTAAATCAAGAAATTGGACATATAAGCCCTGCAATACTTGGGGTCAGAAAGGTAAAGAGAATGGGAAGGAGAATTTTGAGTTAGATAAATGCACAATGTTTTACTCAGGAAATGAAAATCTAACAAGAAATGGGGTGGCATTAAGAGTAACGAGAGATGTAGCAAAAGCTGTCAAAGGATATAATACAAAGTCTGCCTGAATCATATCAATAAGACTTCAGGGGAAAACTATCACTATAACTGTAATCCAAGTTTATGCTCCAGCTACAGAGGAAGAAATTGAAAGATTCTGTGCTGGAGTCCAGGAGGAAACTGATCCCATATCACAACAGAACATGTTCATAATCATTGGTAATTGCAATGCAAAAGTAGGAAAGAGATCAGAACCAACATTGTTGGAGAATTTTGCCTAAGATAATAAAACGAAGCAGGAGAGTAATTCACTGAATTCTGTGAGGCCAACCATTAGTTCATTGCAAACACATTATTCAGGCAGCCAAAGAAATGACTATACACATAGGCCCTTTCCACACCGGCCTATTAAAATGGTGCAGAGTGACCTCCAACGGAGGTCTTCTGCACCGTGGAGTGGACTGGGACAGACTACTTTTTGTAGTTCCGCACCTCAGCCCGCTCCAGAGCGACTGGAACTGGTCACGCAGCATGCTTTTTAAAAACCTCCTTTAAGAGGTTTTTAAAAAGTATGGAGCGCGCGACCCCGTGTCGCTCCATCTCTGCGCTCTGGTGCAGATTTGCAGGCGTGCACTAGTGTGTGCCTGCAGATCTGCCAGGGGCGGGCTTTAGGCTGGCGAGCTTCTCCGGTTGGTGGAGAGCCTCCACCAACCAGAAGCCACCATTTTGGACGCCAAAGCAGTGCGGAGTGACGAGCTCGCACTGCTCCTTGTCCCGACGGACACAAACAGACCCACCAAAAAGCCGGTGAGTAGCGGCGAGGAGCGTTTCCCTCGCCATGTGTGGAAAGGGCCATAGCCATTACCTGGTGGTCAAAATCAAAAAATAAATATACTACGCAATTAGAAGCAAAAGATGGAAAATTTACATTCACTCTTGATAAACAAGACCAGGAGTGGATTGTGGCAGAGATCATGAACTGCTAGTATAAAAAAATTAGAGTAAAACTAAAGAAGAATCACTGTGCCAAAATACCACCTGAAGAACATCCCTGCAGAATTTAAAGGGAATGTAAAAATGGATTTGCACTATTAAGCCCAATTGACCAGGAGCCAGAAGAACTCTGGGCTGAAGCTGAGGACATTATGAGGGAAGAATGCAGAAAGATGCTAATACCAAGTGCTGTGGGCTATATTTTTGAGGAAGGAACTGGTGAAACCACCTCTGAGTATCATCTGTCTAAGAAAACCCTATGAAATTCATGAGGTCACCATAAGTCAACAGGCAATTGGAAGGCAGATACACACACAGCCACAAAGAAGCCTCAATGAATGACAGATGAAACTCTTCAAACAGTTAAGGACAAATGAGAAACAAAAGTCAAAGGTGACAGAGATTGGGAGAAAATCCTGAGCACAACTGTTCTGTGATTTGTGCACAGGGATAAAGAGAACTCCTATAATAATCAATGCACAAAAATAGAAGTAGACAACAAACAATTCTGAACAAGAGACCTCTTCTACAAGATTTGAGAAATCAAATGAGAAATTGAAATTTTAACCTCTCTTTTTCAGGGTGGACAGCTGCCTGGTAAACTGGGCCTTCATGAGATCTGTATCGCCACACCACACTGCCATGACTTGCTACACTTTTACCCCCATCTTTTAGCTTTTAAAAGAGGCCCCAGATACTCCTATTGCCTTTAGGAATGGAGGCTTAAAAGGACTTGGGGCCCACATGTGGCCCTAAACTTTGCTCATTCCAGATAGGTAGGTAGATAGGTACCTGTCAGCCTACCTACCAAGACAGCCAGGTAGGAACTGTTGGTATGTGTCCACAGAGTACATGCAAAGCTATTTTTGTGCATGCATTATTCTGCAATATAATCAAGCAGAGAAAATAATAAGCAATGGCAAGCAGTCCAGTGATGGATAATATATAAATAAAATATTCTTCCCTTTTTGCAATAAGATATTGTAGAATATGAATAATTTAAATGTCCCCAAAGGAAGAACCATGAAGTAATTTGTATAAAGTAATAAGTTGCTGGAAAATAGTTGAACTGCTTATTCCCATGAGTCAAACTGGGATTGTATACTCAATTGTATGCTCAGTTCTTCTCAGTGAACTAGTCAAACAAATGAGGCAATTTATTGTCATATGCATTCCTTTTCTGTCCAAGATTCAGCACCATCCCACAAAGGCAATTCAAGTGGTATACCCTGGAGAGAGATTACGATCTGGATCACCTCAGTGTCCTAGTTATGTTCTGCCTCTTCTGCCTACGTCTTCATTGTCATTGTTGTCGTGATTTCATTAGTGTCTGCTTCAGATGCTGGAGGAAGTAGGAGAGCAATGAAACAAGAAATACTTCAATATTTAGCAGTTCATATCAAGAAATCAGAAGAAGACTAGGACTTTGAAGGGCAGCAAAGAAGAAACTAGACAAGATCCTGAACTGTAAAGATATATCATTGACTATATTAAGTTAGGATTGTCCATGCCATTGTATTTCCAATTTCTATGTGTGGTTGTGAAAGTAGGACAGTGAAGGAAGCTGATAGGAAGAAAATCAATTAATTTGAAATGTAGTATTGGAGAAAACTGCTATAGATACCGTGAATTATTAAAAAGACAAATGAGTGAGTGCTAGAGCAAATCAAGTCTGAATTCTCTCTAAAAGTCAAGATGATTAAACTGAGGCTCTCATACTTTGGCTGTATCATGAGAAGACATGACTCACTAGAAAAGACAATAATGCTTGGTAAGGCAGAAGGCAGTAGGAAAAGAGGAAGACCTCATTATAGATGGATAGACTCAATCAAAGAAGACATGTCCTTGAATCTGCAAAGTCTGTACAGGGCTGCTGATGATAAGGCGACCCAGAGGTCTCTTATCCATAGGGTTGCCATAAGTCAAGGTTGACAGTTGTTGTTGTAACTTGACAGCAGTTACAACAACAAAAATCCTGGTGACATGTAAGGGCAGGGGGGTACTGAAGAGAGCAGAAAGTATAATCTCTTGGGCCCTTGTGGTATCAACCGCTACAACCATCCTGCTGAGTCTAGGCCATCTGCTCCTAGTTTGTTTCTGGGCATAACTCAAAGTGCTGGTTAAGACTTATAAAGCCCTATAAAGTCCTGACAATCTATAGCATCAAATGTTCCTATATGAAACTATCTGACTCTTAAGTGCCTAGGAGGAAGCCTTTTTATGGTGTCACCATTGCCACAGGCTTGTTTGGTGAGGGTACATGGCAAGACCTTTGTGGTGGCTGCTCCCTGGTGGTCTCCTTTCATCAGCAGGTAAATACCGTTTTTACCAACATGTTTGTCTTTATTGCTATGTTTTTAAAAATGATTTTATACTGTTTTATATTATCTGCAGTTTTACATGATAGCTAATTTAATTGTTGTTTAACCTTTGTATCATCAGGTTTTAGTTGCACCTTGCTTTAATCTTGGGTCCCCTGCCAGGAAAAAAGTAGGATATAAATCAAATCAATCAACTGATCAATATTTCAGAGTGGTAATGACTGACCTGATGCAATCAGCAACAGCTAGGGTTGCCATTTGTCCTACTTTGCAGAAGAAAGCCCTATGTTTAACGGACTCTCAGAGAACTATCCTCTATCTGCAGTGTCCTATACTTGAAGGGCTGTCTAGTCCATTTCTGGGTTGAAGAAAAACACAAGGAACGAGAGCCAAGGGACTTGAAATTGTGCATTTGCAGATAGCATCCCTAGATAGTACCATATGATCAGGTGACTGTTCATCTGCTCAGTCACCTGATCAGTCTTCCCCAAAGTGGTGGGCATACTGTATGAAATTAGAGCATTTATTTATAGGTTAGCACATATGCAAATATTATACGAATCTTTTAACTCTGCGCTCTTTTTTGTCTTCTGTTTTAAAATGATGTACTTCCTTTTTTTTTTTTTTGCATTACACAAGTGGCCAGCCCATTCTCCATATATATCTTGTTCATCAGGTGGTGATGTGATCTAATATCAATTTAGTTCTTAATCTTTTCCCATTGGCTTTCTTGCACTGCATGCTCTGAACTCTCTATAAAGCCCTCTTTTGTTCTCCCTCTATTGCCATGGCTACTCATGTCCATTACAGTGCTCTTTCATCCCTTTTTCTTTTGATGGCTTTGTTGTACATATGTGGCTGTCCATCGCTTGAGCCTGACCTTCAGGCTGCTTCCGTGGAAGCTGGACAGCAGCTATTTGGCAAAAGAACATACTTGGTCTGGCCAGGGTCATATAAGTACTTAAAATGGTTCAGAGGGCAAAAACCACAGGAGGGGCATGGGGCTTCTGATTTTGTGGGTGCTTTTCTTTTCTGGTTGCACTAGTCTCATAGGCACTGAGCAGATGGATTATGCTGATAATGAAGAAGATGAATGGCTGTGATAATTACTGCAATGCTCTGTGTGTGTGTGTGTGTGTGTGTGTTGTACAGAAGTACCTTCATGGTACCTTCACTCTAGGATCCAAACAATGTCATCTTCAATTTGTTACTGTCCCATGTTTTCCCATTAGTTCTGCCATCTTTTTTTTCAAATTGATAAAAGAGAGAAAAACTGAAGACTCTGCTAATCACCACATTTACATGTCATGGCAGTGCATCAGCTGTTCCTAGCATCTGCCTTATTGTGATGTGTCAACCTGCCTCTGCTAACCAGCCATGATTTGTTAGCAAACCATAAATGACAGTTTGATTTTTCTTTTTTTGTGGTCAACTTATAAACCCTTGCCTGATTAAAACATGGCTTATCTTGGTGTTCAAATTCATGAACATGTTCCCCCACCCCATCCTTTGGTCTGTTTCTGCAGTTGTTTTTGCAGTTGCACACAATAACAAAAGGATTGGCAGAAGGGATGAGAATGAACTAAAATAGAAAGGTGGAAGATAACTCATGGTTTAATGTACAGTCGAAGGCTTTCCCAGTCGGAATCCATAGGTTGTTGTGGGTTTTCCAGGTTTTGAGGCTGTGTTCTATTAGTATTTTCTCCTGACGTTTCGCCTACATCTGTGGATGGCATCTTCAGAGCATATCCTCTGAAAATGCCAGCCACAGATGCAGGCAAAATGTCAGGAGAAAATACTAATAGAACATGGCCTCAAAACCCGGAAAACCAACAACAACCTAACTCATGGTTTGTTTAACTATCTGCTGTGCAATTTGTGGCTTAGGGAACAAAGTAGTGTTGATTCAAACCAAAGTTTATTGTGACACAGGAATATACCCAATATCTTTGTTTGGCAGTGCTAGAGCCTTCACTGTGACACATACTTGCTTGATCAATAACTCATCTTTCACACGAAGGCATCTGTGATCATAGAATCAGAATTGGAAGGAGCCCTAGGGGCCATCAGGTCCAACCCCTGCTCACTGTAGGATCTCTAGCTAGAACATTCCCAGCGAGTACTGCCCAGTCTCTTTCTGAAGACATCCAGAGAAGGAGACCCCAACACCTCTTTGGACACATTAGTTCCTTCTAATGTTCAATCAAAATCTATTCTCCTGTAACTTCAAATCATTAGATCTAATTCTACCCCTGAGGCAGTGGAGAACAAACCCACACCTTTCTCTTTGTGGCAGCCCTTGGGGTATTTAAGGAGTGCAATCATGTTACCCCCTCAGTCTTGCTTTCACCAAACTGAACATGCTCAGCTCCTTCAACCTTTCCTTGTATGTTTTGTTCTGCATACCTCTTATCATCCTGTTGCCCTTCTCTGAACTTGCTTCAAGTTGTCTATGTCTTTCTTAAAATGAGGTGCCTAGAACTGAACACAGATCTCCAGGTGAGGCCTTACCAGCACAGAATACAGGAGGACTATTACTTCTCACGTCTTAGAAACCATGGTTCTCTTAATCCAGGCTAAGATAGCATTTGCCTTCATTGCTGAAGCATCATATTGCTGGCTTATGATCAACAATAATCCCAAGGTTCTTTTCACATGTAGTACTGCTGAGTCCAGTATCCCCAATCTCATTCCCATGACTATGGTTTTTGTGGCCTAAATATAGAATTTTGCATTTGTCTTTCCTGAATTTCATTTTATTATGTTCAGCCCAGTTTTCTAGTTTATCAAGGTCCTTTTGAATTCCGTTCCTAACTTGCAATGTGTTAGCTTCCCCTCCCAGTTTTGTATAATCTGAAATACTGATAATGATTCCTTCCACTCTATCATCTAAATCACTAATAAAAATATCGAAGACTATTGGCCCCGGGACAGAACCATGCAGCACTCCACTTCAAACCTCCTTCCAATTTGGGGCACAGCTACTGATGACAACCCTTGAGCACAGTTTTCCAACCAATTATGAATCCATTTGATTGTGTTTCCATCTATTCCACATTTAGTCAGTTTGCTGACCAAAACATCATGGGGAACCTTATCAAAGATTTTGCTGAAATCCAGATAAGTGACACACATATCATTCTTATCCACAGCAATGATTATGGCTTCTGATCCAATTCAAATGGAATCCTGGCACTCAAGTTTATATGAGGCAAGCCAATTTCTTGCTTTTATCAGACTGAGTTTATATTCTTCTCCACTACCCAACAAGAAGACAGAACTAGGAGATTCCTTCGTTATACATTTAGGTAAGGATTCGTGTAATTTTAAGGGACAAGTAATTTTGTGGGTGCTATAGATTAAGACAAAATGTCCTGAAACCTCTCTAATGCTGTTTGTCTACTTCATCAGTTTTTGCGGTTGCCACCAAGACATTATGTGATTGCACGAGGGATGCAACCTGCACCATTAGAAACTGGAGGAAAGCAATTCATAAGGCATTGCCAAGGTGTTAGAAGTGGGGCAGTTATTTTTAAAATTACAAGCTTCTGTCTTGATGCAACTGTTTCTCTGAAGGTGGGGCGGTGCTAGAGATTTTCAGAAACTCCCAGGTTGTGAAAATAATGCATTGACAATACAAACATACATTGGCTGTTTCCTTTCCTTTCCTTTTTTTTTTTTTTTGCTTTAACCGTATGCTGCATGAGAACTGGGCCTCAGGAATTGTCTCTTGATATAGAGACAAAGAGGCACACAGACACATTATTCATGAAAAATACAGACATTAAGACCTGTATCGTTTTGGAAAGTCAGTGTGGTACAGTGGTTTGAGGATTAGACTAGGACTGGAGACTAGGATTTGAATCTGTGTTTGGTCCAGTTGTGTAGGGACGGGGGGTGGGGAGCTGTTCGCCCATAGCCATGCCCCGGCATGCTCCGGCCACGCCCCCATGCACTGCAGCCAAGCCCCCACGCACCACGGCCATGCCCCCTTCCCACACTCCAAGCTCCGCCACTGGTTTGGCCATGGAAACTCAATGGGTGACATTGAACAAGTCACACTTTCTCAGCCTCAGAAGAAGGCAAAGGCAAACTCCCTCCAAACAAACTCTGCAAGAAAACCCTGTGATAAATTCACCTTAGGGTCAGAAAAGAAAGCACACCATACCACCACAACAACATGGTTTTGGTAAGTAGAATGACAACACATATGCAGAAGTATCAAGAATTCTGTTAATAAACATATAGTTATTAGCTATCATCTAATTACTTTGCTCAGCAGCTGACTTGAAGTCATTAGAAGCACAGAAGGATCCACTCCAACCTCCCCACTGAAGAGATGGTTACTACTGTCACCTCTGATGACACTGATCTCCTGTTGAGAAGAGAAAGCAGAGCCAAAGTTCACTTCTTTATGTGCAGCCATTTTATCACTGGTAGGCTTACACCTGTCCTTGTGAAACTCTTTGGCCTTTTGGCCTCATAACACCTGTATGATGTGTGTTATTTTCATGCAAATTGTCTCCAAAACATGGGGAAGGAGGTGGAAAGAAAATCAAATCACTCTCCTCTCTATTTTTAGAATTCCCCATCTACATAATTTGCTCAACTATCGTTATGAATCTTTGCATGTTTGACATTTAGAATCAGCTCTATGTTTTTTGTCATTTCATACCAATGGAGTGGTGGGCACCAGGAGCAAGTCCAAGGACCAACATGCAAAAACCGAAAAGCTAAAAATGTCAACAGCACCAAACCAGAATCACTTTCCCTCCCAGATGTGGCTAGAAGTCCAATTCCATACCCTCCAAATGTTCTGATTTGGCTGGGACTATGTGATTAACCCTGTTGTCCCACATTTTCAGCTGCCTTTAAAAATGTCCCAGTTTCTCTCTCTTTCTTCCACTTCCTCCTTTGTCCTTGGCTTACTTTAATTGCTGTGAGTCCAAAATGTAAAAATAGTTTGCAGTTAACTTAGCAATGGAGAGAGGAAAGAAGGGGACAGAATCTTGCCCTTCCTGGTAGGCTCAGGCAAAGGCAAACTGCTGCAGCCTCTCAGCTTGTGTGTTCTCCTTCATTTTATCATCTTGACCACACTCTGGTGTAGTAAAGCCAGTCCAAGTTTTCATCTGTGAAATATTGGACAATATACATTTCTGTTTTGAGAAATTGGATATACTGAACGTTGCCAGGAGGGCCCCACAATCAATTTAAAAAGTGCGTTGCTTCTCCTGGAGGCTTCCAAGAGATGCAATTTACTAACATTTTGGGTCAGAAGAAGGGCTGACTTGGGAGTCTGGAGTGAATGAAGGCCACAAAAATAGCCTCAATGGGCTGCATTTTGCTCACTTACGGCCTACGAGGTACATAGAGTGATCAGGTGTGTCCTTTTTAGGATACCCCACAAATGGAAAAATTGATCTTGCACACACACTTATCTGTTTAGATGAAGTTTGTTAGTCAGAATCCCCACCTAAGGTGCCATCAATCACGTAAATTTAATTCCTTTAAAAAATTAAAAGTTTATAACTCATAAAATCCCTGCACTATTAGTGTTCAGTTGGTGTAACCCACTCCTACCAATCCTGTTCATCCATTTTTGACAAGAGAACAAAATGTATAACTATTTTTGCATTTCCCATGATAGCCAATAAGAAGCAGGAATTTTTGGATTTCTGAATCTCGACTGACTCCAAATTGCAGTTCGTTTTGAAGCACCAAATCTAGCAGTCAGCTCACATCTCAATTTTAAGATATAGAAGTCCAAACGTGAAACAACAGCCCACATGCGGATGATCTTGCTAGAATTACTAGCTGCAGTTGCATAACAAGCAGGATGAAAAAGCAATAAGGATCTGATGTTGTATTGCCATTGGGGCTGTGTAGCCTTGATACAATGGCACAGGATGAAGACAGGAAGGGGGAAAAGTAGGCTAGAGACAGTAATTTTAATGGAGATTGGCAGAGTTATGAGGATGAGAAAAAGGAGAAAGAAGAATGAGTTAGGGTTCACGATCTTGACAGTCACATGGAATGTGAACAGGAAGAAGGGGAAGGGATGGCTGGTGATTAGGGTCAAGAAAAGGGAGAGAATGGAATTTGGAAAACAGAATGAAGCAAGCAAGCAAGCAAGAGTGTGGCTGAGGACTGGAATAATGAATGTGGAGGATTAGGAAGACAGACAGACATTGGGGGAGAAGATTCTTTTATTATCTGTTGATGCTGGTTGGCAGGTGTTATATGCAGTTGTCTGTATCTTCTAAATTTTCTAAAACTAACTATTGGCTTTAGGACTACTATTGTCTTTTAGTATTTTTCTTCCAGTAACACCTGTCTGGATGTATTTGTCTGATTTTATTTCTGTATGCATGTCATTTGGGCTTTCAGAATTGCAATGAAATTTGATATTTGTTAAATGTACCATTAAAATGGAAATGTTCACTAAAAATAATCTGGTAGATTTCCAGGCAATTATGAAACTTCTGATTATTCTGTCACTGTACTATTGCTGGTGATTCCCCCCACATCCATCTGATTGAAATTCTGAGATTAAATGTGCTTTTTCAAAAGCGTGTTTGGTCTTCCTAGGTATGTGACCTTAAGAGTCAAACAATGGTACTTCATAAATAATAAAACACTCATTACAAATATATGTATATGTATATGTATATGAAAGATTATTGGGAAAATAACTGTTGTAATTAGGGAAAAATATATAAAAATTGAGATTAGCTGTCTTTTAATAAAAGAAGAAACATTACTTCAGAAGTTAAGGTTTTTGTAAAAAAAATCAGATCAACATTCAGAATGTTTTTGTAGAAACTTCTTATTGTTTGGTAAGCATGGAAATAAAATTTACTAATGTTAATATATATTGATTGCTATGGAGATTGTCAGATAAATAAAAGATGCTGCGAAGTACTTTCTCTTACTCAATTCATCTTGTTTCACCATCTAGTTCCTTATGTACTAATTTTAAGACTTTCACTTGAACATGCTGTTACTTCGAGGGAGAAACCCTATCCTGGGGTCTACAATTCTAATATTAAATTATCGCTCTGTGTGCCAGAGAGGTCCTCCGAAAGGGCACGTAGGCAGGCGTGGTTGGAAGACCGACAACCAGGTCAGTCCAGTAAAATCCCTGTCATGTAGCCCCAGGAAACCTCAAGATTTGTAGACACAATAAACAAAGGGTCCTCAGCCCCGAGACGCTGACTTGAGAGGATTAGCCTGTGTGCCTCAGGTTAAGCAAATATCCCATCAGGCGGGGACCAGAATTCACACCATAACACCTCCAAAAATCTGGAGACTTTGGCAATACCTAATAATCTCATCATGCCAAGGAAATTACCAAAGTGGAGCTTCATACCCACTGCAACATCCATTGTTCTTCCTGGGAAAGGATTAGTCCTCCAGGTACCCCCTATAAATAATCCCAGCTTTTGAATGGTTCTTTGGATCACTCCCAGTCATGCCAGCAGACCATTTCTCCATCTGTTGAGTGATCCCCTCAGCCCTCTTCGTGCTGAGCCCCACTTCTCTGCTGCCTTCCCAGACCCAGGACTTCAGGAAAAGGTGTAGTATTACCTCAACTATACCCCTTCAATACCCTCCTGTCCAATTTCCTCTCTTTTGCTTCTTAATAGCTCTTGGGTGCTTGTGTGAGTGATTGCATTGCTGTGTGAGATTTTCATTCAATAAAATCCTTTATAGAACATTTTTGTTTGGTTTTTGGCTTGGCCTGACCCCGTAAAAACTGACTAAAAAACCCTGCTAGGTTACCCTGCCTCTTGCAGTGCTATTGCTTGTGCTCTGGCTCGTTTCCATTCCCCATCAAGTGGAGCACAGTGAGGTGTCCCCAGAGGGACCCCCGAAATTAGGGTAACAATGCAGCTGATGGGGCCAAGGGCACCCACATACAAGCACCACAGATGAACATCTCCATACACCTGAGATCATCTGAGACTTTTACCCATTGACCAGGAAAGTCTCTGGAGAACTTTGTAACTTTGATTATAGAACTGAAGGCTTTGCCACTGTGATGGTCTGTAAAGGGCTTTGTAATCATGTTACAGCTGTCTCATCAAGGATTCTTAATTGCAGGACTTCAACATTCAAATGTCTCTGTTGCTGTCAGGTGCTGGGGAATATTTTTGAGGTGAGACTCAGATGTGCACCCATGTTCCCCTTCCATCCCTTTGCTTTACATATATACAGGTGAATTGCCTAAAAAGGACTTATGTGTATCTGCTTTCTACTATTTTACTAACCATCACAATAAAATAGAAAGATATTCTTACCAAAACTAACTGGGAAACTCTAGGAATATATTCAGTGGATACCTTTCTAGCAGCAAACCTGATCAGGACAGCATCTGTTTGTTCTACAGATTTTGCAGCCTCACAGTAGCCATATTCAGGTATTACTCCCCTTGCTTTCTTCAATATATTACTAGGAGAGTGCTTAGCCCAAGCCATCATCATTTTCCCCATTGTCTGAGATGAGACGTTCACATAGAGAGTATTCATGTGAATAAGAGCCCTTGTTTTTCAGCGTCCTTGCTGTTGTGGAGAACTTTCCTCACAAACAAAAATTTCTCTTCTGCAAACATGTCACTTCACTGTAGGTAAGGTTACTTGATATGTGTTGAAGAAATTAAGGTGAGTAATGCCCAAATATGGCTCTTATGTAGTCATTATTATCAGATGATGTATACCTTGTTCCCGTTCCTGTTGCTGCAGTCTAGGGTAAAATCATGCTGCCACCCCCAGGACTGCAGCTTTGTGTGGAGGAGAGATTTCATTGGGACTGTGGTAGGGGAAGAAAGGGTTAAATTCTCTCTCCATAATGATCATTCTCATTTTTGCTGAATTTCCCTCTCCTGTTGCTGTTGTTGAACCTGCAAACATCAAGCATCTTCTGTGAACTACAGATACAGTTAACTTTGTCATAAAAATATGCTTTGATTTGCCAATAATGATGATGATGATGATGATGATGATGATGATGATGATGATGATGATAATGATGATGTTGTATTCTGGGTTCTGCAAATTAGAAATCCCATGTTAAAAAGCTTCTTATCTGTGTAATAGACAGGGGAAAGCTAATTGTGCAGGATTAAATTTTGCACCTGGGCATTGCCAGCCTTAACAAAAGAAGATAAAGAGAAAGTGATGTAGTGAAATCTAGCAGCAAGAGCTTCTCCAAGAGGAGGCTTCCAGAAAGTTCCACAGCTGGGTGGTTACTGTAAGGGCGGAAATACCATATAAAGCTAGCAAGTAGCCTAAGCAGAGTGCCAGGAGCCTGAACAAATTTTAGGTCAATCAAAGTCATCCTTTTTTTTTTTTGAGAAAAAGTTTCTAAACTGTTAAGTAACAACGACTAGTTAATGTCTGCAGCAATTAAGAATTAGTCTGTATGACTGTGCCAAACACACAAATGCTACTGGCTAAATGCAGTCCCTAGAATGGGTGAGAACATTTGAAATTTACTATACTCTGACTGAAAAGCCAGTTCACAGACAGAATCAGAAGTGCCCTCTGAAAAAAATATTATAGCTATGCTAAATTAATGCAATATATTGGAAATACTGAAATGCTGCTAAATGTTGATACATATGTAAATACTCTGTATGACAGCCACTGTGGCATCATGGTTTGAATATTAGACAAGGACTCTGGGAGACCAAGGTTTGAATTCCCTCTCAGCCATGGGAACCCACTGGGTGACCTCGGGCAAGTCACCCTCTCTCAGCCTCAGAGGAAGGCAATGGGAAACCTCCTCTGCACAAGTATTTCCAAGAATACCCTATGATAGAGTTGCTATAAGTCAGAGTCAACCTGAAGGCACATCACAACAATGGTTGAAGGAGATTTGTGGTTTGTCTTGCTAAACGGCTGTCATTCACTCAGTTTTCCTTATTTGGCAGATCTTGGGATAAGAAACGGGGCTTGGAAATAGCAAGTAGTAACAAATAGCTAGCTGCTTATAATTACAGTTGTCCCTCCACATTTGTGGGTTTGATCCTCATGAATTTGATTATTTGTGGACTATTTGCTGCTGCTTCTGTTTCTCTCATGCACTCATTCACATGCATGGGTGGGTGGGAATGTGTGAGGAAGAAGGTTGTGTGCATGTGTTCCCTCACTCACTTACTTGCACAGGTAGAGGATGGGATGGGAAGAGCGTGAGGAGGGAAGGTGCATGTGTGCATTCCCTTACCCACTTGTCTGGGCAGAGGAAAGGGCATGGGACAGAGAGAGTGCAAAGAGGGACAGTGCGTGCATACATTCCCTTACTCACTCAGGTGGCATGGGAAAGATGTTCATGTTTTTTGCACTTTGACATGGTCCTGTCCTATCTCAGTCCCAGTGGCCCAGCTGATAATACAAACAAAACAAACTGAATAGCTCCTAGCTTGTTACTTACTTCCAGGTAGTAAGCACAGGGTCATAAATAAAGTCCAACAGGGTTCCAAGACAAGAGAGTGTCCAAGGTCAGTTGGAGTATTCAGCCAGGTATCCAGGAGGATAGAAAGTCAGATAAGCTCTGACAACTCCTGGAGGGGAAGGGTGGCAGCTATATGGGTCTGAAGCCTAGCACATCTGTTGCTTGACTAACTGTTGCAAGTTATAAATTCTGAGAGAGCAACACCAGCTTTTTTTTTCTGTCTGTGCTCTGCAAAGGTGGGTACAGGTAAGTGCTCTTCTGTGTCTGAAGGGGCAGGACTCTCTGCTGGAGCTGGTACTACCCCGTTCTTTTTGTGGCACTGTAACCTCTTCCTGTATAGCTGGTCCTGGCATGCTCCCTGTTTCAATCTCTGACGTGTTCCCTGTTTCAGACTCTGAGTCAGAGTCCATGTTCTGGAAGCAGGGCATGACAGGTCCTGTGCCCCAACTCTTGCAAAAGTGGAGACCCAACTGATTCTTCCTCCCAGAAAAGATATGACCATGTTAGAATTGCAACTCAAAGTGGCAGTGGCAGCTTGTGGATGTGTTTGCAGCAGGAGTAGCAAATTCACTCTTCCCACAAATGTTCCAGGTTGTACAGGAGTCATCCAGGCATGTGTGTACATGTACATGCATTCAAGTCACCAGTTGATTCATGGTGACTTCATGAATTTCATAGGGTTTTCTTAGACAAAAGATACACAGAGGTGTTTTTGCCAGTTCCTTCCTCTTAAATATAGCCCACGGCCCCGATATTCATTAGTGGTCTCCCATCCAAGTACTTATGAGGGCTGACTCTCTCTAGCTTCCAAGATCAGATGGGATCTGGTGTCCTTAGGGTATTTAGGTACTGGATCCTTTTCCCCAACTGAGCTGTTTTCTCAGCTGGGAAACTGAGGGAGGAGCAGCCATAAAACTGAGAGTGGATTTGCTGTCTTGCAGCAATGGATCTACCAACTGTCCCTGCAAAAAGAGAAAATGGCCTTCTTCTTGCACTGTAATGGATATGCTTTACTTAATGACAGAGGAGGAACACCACAGGCTTCAAGTGCTGGCTTGTGTTGTGCCTTGTGCTGCTGCTGCATGGTGCTCTGTTGTGGGTTTTAAGGCAACCGTGTGAATGGAAGGAGAATTTTTTTTTAATCTGGAAGTGTACAGGCCAGAGATGCATAGCACTCAGATATGTTACCATGCCACACACCCACAATCTGTCATACAGTATGATTAGCTATAGATACAGTTTAATGGGCATGAAATGAATTTAAATCTTACACTTATGGCTGAAAGCCATGTGGAAAGAAAAGGACTCTGACTGGAATCTTCAAAGCTAGGACAAAGGACATCAGTGTCAGCTCTGCCAGAGAGCAATTAATGCATTCCCCTTCAGGGCATAAAAAGGGTAAACTAATAACCCCCAAGCCAGACTGAGGACTCGGATGGCACCTTCCTGGAACTGATGACCAAACATTCAGAAAGGAGAAATGTAGCAATAATAGGCAATTTCAACTGTCTTGATATTTGTTGGAAGTCAAGACTGCCAAAAATATGAAGTCCAGAAAATTCCTCACTTATCATGCAGACAATTTAATTGTCCAGAAGGTGGAAGAGGCAACAAAGGGATCACCTGTTTTGGATCTGATCTTAACCAATCATGATGACCTGATCAATGGAGTGGAAGTGGCAGGATCCTTAGGTGGAATTGACCATGTTCTCCTGGAGTTTGTTATACAGTAGAAAGGAGAAGTCAAGCATAGTCAGATATGCATTCTAGACTTTGTGAAAGCTGATTTCAATAAACTTAGGAAATACTGGGTGTGATTCTGTAATCAAGAATACTAAAAGCGAAGGGAGTTCGTAAAGTGAGATATTGAAGGCAGAATTTCAAACAGTTCTGGTGAAGAGGAAAAATGGAAGATATCTAAAGAAACTGGGAGGGATGTCTAAAAAACTTTCATCTGAGCTACGATTTAAAAAGGACATGTACAAGAAATGGAAAAGGGGGGAAATCACCAGACGAATAACTAGCACATATGCAGAGGAAGTCAGAAAAGCTAAAGTGCAGAATGATCTCAGGCTTGCTAAAGAGGTTAAAAACAATTTTAAAAAGTTTGATTTTTTTGTTGGTAGTAGGACCATGCATGGAGAAGATGATGAAATGCTAACAGGGGACAGAGAAAAGGCAGAATTACTCAACACCTTCTTTGCCTTCTTTGTCTTTTCAGTGACCTCAGTTGTGGGGTTTTGTTTTTTATTTGCCTTGATTTGACGGTCCTGCCTGAGGTCAGGCCTTTAATTATTCTCAGCATGAAAAGTGCTGAATGACATTTGTTCTAAATCTGTTTTCCACTCATGCCCCAGTCCTATCATCTGGTAGACATTATCTACAGCAAATTAAGAATTTATGTACTTCAATCTAATTTTGTCTGGAGGCTCTTTCTGTGGAGGTTTGAAAGGAGACTGTTTCATTAAACTTTTTCATTTTGTTTAAAGATTGAAACATGCATATAACTCAGACAGCCACATTCTGGAAGCAGGAATATGTTAGTCATTTTATGAGATCTGTTTATCCAGGTCTCATGAGGAAAATGATGGAGGGGCAGCGCACAGAGAGCTATGGCCATGACCTACAGTCAAAGCTGCAGGGACAGCACTTGACACATGAAAAGGTCACAGCCAAGTTTATGTTGCTATGATGAAAAACCTAAGTAACACCATACTTCATTGTAGAGCCACTCTGCACAGATCTATGTCACAGATGAGGAATATGAAAGCATTTTTCTGGTGAGGAATTCAGAGGTTCTTGGGAGATTCTAGCCTCTGCTTTATCTCTTTCACGGGGCAAATCCATGAATATAAGACAGGGAGACAATGAAACAGAGGTGCCATGATACCCAAGCCTTTGAGGGCTTCCAGAATGGCAGGATGAAATTTGTAGGGATGTTTCTGGAGAGAAAAAGTAGGTGTAGTTCTCTGTCTTCCTGACCCACATCTAGAAGTATGATCCTAACTCTTCCTGATATACTAGACAAATGTCTTCTGTTTCTGCAAATGTCATTGGGGAGGGTGTCATGAAGGGTGGCAAAGGATGTAGCTCTTTCTGTGTTCATACTGGGGAAATTCTTAACAAACGATCTGGCAGCTCTTTGAAGTTCTTTGCAGGGTCCATAGGACTGAAGCTTAAGTGTTGCAAAGTCAATAAGTGGGTTTCTATTGTTGGGCCAAATTAGTTATACATGAATACCTTGTTCAAGGTTAGGTTATCCACCAAAGATGACACAATAGTCTATGACACCATAGGAAAAAAAATTAGCCAAATCATAGAAGCCGGTTTTATTGGGTATAGAGAAGAAATGTACAGATGAAAGAAAATGAGGCCCTTTCTGCACCCTACCTTTTCACGCAGATGTCCAGTGGGGATCTCTACAGGGCTCTGCCAGGAGGGGAGTGTGACAGGAGTGCTCTCCTCCACACCAGCTGGCTCCGTGGTGAAGGAAGCTTGATGGTCATGCCTCTTTCTTCTGCAGCACAGCCGGGGTGGGAAGCACAGCCATTGAGCTTCCTAGGCTTCTGCAGGACAGCTAAGTCTACAATGGTGGCATGATCATGGGTCATTGACAGGGAAACCCCATCAATTATTTAATCCATGATTGCGCTGCCTGGGGACAAGAGAAGGACAGGATCATGATGACATCATGCAGAACCATCCTTGTGGTCCGTTCTTCTCCCATACCCATGGAAGGTTGGGAGGCTGGTGCAGAAAGGGCCTTAGATAATAAATCGGATTTTTTTTTTATATGATGACAAGAAATAGAAAGATGATGATAATCAATTCATGTATCAAATTTAGACAATTTTGAAAATATAAATTATGTAAAATATAAATGGTTATAAAGAAGGAGAAAAAGAAGGAAGGAGGGCAGTATGGAGGAAAGATTTTAAACACTTTCTGAGGCCATTTCCTCACTAGATGGCTATAGTGCTATTATTCCACTTTCAACATCCTATGGAATCCTGAGGTTTGCAGTTTAGGGAGGGGCTGAGGCAAGCCCCAGGATTCCATAGGAGGTTGAAAAGAGGAATAATAGCACTATAACAGTCTAGTGTGAAAATGGCATAAATATTTCCAAGTATACTGATCAAGCAGATCTGTGCGATGCCGTTGCCCTATGACCATTTGATCTGGTTGATGGAACCCAGTATTGAAAGTTCCACAATGTTGGGCATTCCCCCTTTTTCCTGGATAAATATCAAGGGCCTGAATCAGACTATTTTCTAAAAGCAGTAAAATCCTATATCCTCCTATATTAGGTGACTTCTAGGGCTCAGGATAAAGTAGGCTTGCCGTGATATTATAATATTTTACTTATTGTAAACAATCTACTTCTATTGTACAGTTGGCCCTCCACCATCGCAAGGGTTTGGGGTGCGGAACCCTCATAAAAGCGGAAAAAACAAAAATATCTTCCCCTCTCCTGCCCAAGTGAGCGAGTGAGGGAACGCATGCGTGCATCCTCCTTCCTCATTCTCTCCCTCTCGTTGCCCACCCTAATGCATCTGTATGCCTTGTGAATAATCACATTCATGAAAGTCAGACTCACCAATGTAGGCAGAAGACTGTAATGGTTTGCTTAATTGCTTTTAGGCCATGGGGTAGGATAGGCTAAGAAACTTGTAAACTGTTTGATATGTTCAGGAAATTGATATGTTATGGAAAAAGTAATGCCGGGGGGGGGACAAAATTTCCTCTCCTTCTCTATGTACATCTCTCTCCTTGCTTCTCTCTTTACCATGAATAGGCCTCTGTGGGTCAGGTGGGCATTTTCCCCCTGTTTTTGACCACAGCTGACTCCACTCACACTGAAAAATATAGCCCCCCTAAAAAAGGGAAATGGCACCTCCAGAAACCTGGAGGCTGTCTAATTTAGGTATCAGGAGTGATTTGGGCATCCTTGTTTTATTCAGAGCATTTTTTTTTTAATTTAAGAAACTGGAAGTGACCAGAATTGGCAGGAATTATTACAGGATGTGCTTGTTCCCTGTTGCATTTTTTTACACAAAATATTTCTGTAGTTACATTAACACAAGACAAATTTATGTACCTTTCAGTTAAATATATATCTATAGAATCCTTTTTAAAGTAATTTTACGAAGTCATGTTGGTCATAAATGAAGCAGTAATGTAAGAACACATAATAACACGATTAAGGTGCTGTCATACTGCACCAATAAAGAAGAATTAACAATATAATCAAGAGAATTATTTCAAGAAAACCTGAATCCACTGATATGTGTTTTCATAAACCATTGAGAGAAATTGCTTCGGCACAGTAGCGTATGAATGATTCATCAACAGAAAAGGGGAAAGCACATTATAATTGTATAACTAATCTTGAATAATTTGACCTTCAATCAAATGTTCTTGCTTCAAACTCCAAAACACTTTGGAAGCGTTTGATGGTGAAATTCAGCTCTAAACTGCCTGAATGTATAACTAATCGGGAATCATTTGGCTCCTAATGCAAAAAAAAAAAAAAAAAGAAAAAAAAGAAAGAAAAGAAAAGTCTTGTTGCAATTTAAAGACTAGCAGATTTATTGCAACATAAGCTTCTGTGGACTAGAACTCATCAGATGCATGGATTGTTATTCTCACTTGGCAAGTTGACGGATGTATTTGTGTTAACTGAGAGTAAGCCAAGGGAATGAATGGATTGCATATGCTCCCAGTTTCTGTAGATTATCTGGTCCTCATTGGCCAATTGAGTATACAGCAGGCAGGATGGAGATTTTATTTGCCAATGAGCAAAGGGAAAACAGCAATTGAGGATGCTCAGGATTCATTTTGATGCTATCAGTGTTAACTGTCTCAAAACTGCATAGCCAATCTCACTTGGGTATGTATTAATTTACATACTGCAAACCCCAGTATTCCATAGGATATTGAAAGTGGAATAATAGCACTATAACAGGCTAGTGCGGAAATGGCCCACGTCTCAGACCAAGCATACTTTAGGGTCTGTTAAAATGAAAGAATGTTACTGGTATAACTGAATGATGGTTTATTGATTACATAAAGATATTAAAAGGAACACAGTAATAAAACCTAATGCAAAGACAAATAAAACCTAATAATGAAAGCGATGCAGTAATAAAAAGCTAATGCAAAGGTCACATCCCTTCAGCTGACTGAAGTTGTCCTTCATCACAGCTGCCATTCACCTGGGCCTGTATGATGAACCATGTGCCGGCCTACGATCCAAGTTCCTAGGCTGGATTGCAGCCAAATAAACCCCCTCAAGACCAGAGCATGGAGCTGTGATCTTTGAACGTCCTCTCTCTTTTGTTATGAAAAGTGCTGACACTTTCACCTGCCAGGGAAGAGAATCACCTCATTCTAACAAAAGAACAGTTTCCCAGTCATTCATGGAGAGAAAATCTTTATTGGCTTCAGTGTGAGTTGACCTTACTCAGCTAGAGCAGTTGTAACTACTAGAAAGCTGTATTATTAATACTTTTTGTTAGAGGCCTACTTGATTATCAACAAAAGCAACAGCAACAACTTTATCCTCATCTTCCTTTTCTCCTTCCTCCTCCCCTCTCCTTTATATCTTTTCCTTTTCCCCAATAATGGGACTCATGGTAAATTGCAAATTATTAAAAACAAATGGATCCCTCTTGGGAGAAAGGAGAAATTCAATAGATAGACAGACGGACAGACAGTACACATTTAAAAATATATAAAAACTTGGTTTAAAAAAGGAGATCAAGGAGAGAGCCATTCTAACCTTCCTGGGGAAGGAGTTCCTAAGTCTAGGAGAAGACATGGAGAAGGTCTTGTCCCTTTTTCCCACTGAATGAACCTATCCTATCTCAGTCCTGACACAACTGATAAATCAAACAAAACAAACTGGATATCTCCCAGCTTGTTACTTACTTCCAGGCAGTAAACAAGGAGTCAAAAATAAAGTCCAACATAAACAAAGTCCGGCAGGGTTTCATGGCAAGGGGGTGCCCAAGGTCAACCCCAGCATTTGTTAAGGCATCCAGCAAGGTAAGATAAGCTCTGACAGCTCCTGAAGGGGAAGGACACCAGCTAAATAGATGCAAAGCCTAGCGCAGCTGTACCTTGATTGATTGTTGCCGGTTATAAATTCTGACAGAGTGACACTAGGTCTCTCTTTGCTGCCTGTGCTGTGTGAAGCTGGGTCTAGGTAAGTGTTCTTCTGTATCTGAAGAGGCAGGACTCTTTGTGGGAGCTGGCACCTCCCTCTGTTCTGTTTGTGGCACTGCAACCTCTCTCTGTGCAGCAGGTCATGGCAGGCCCCCTCTTTCAGTCTCTAGCATGCCCTCTGCTTCAGACTCTGAGTCAGAGTCCATGCGCTGGAAGCAGGGAATGACAGAACCAGAGAAGGTAGTGAGAGAGAGAAGGGCTTTTCCTGAAGATCTTAGAGCTCTAACAGATCCTAATAAATTCCCAGTTATTATGTTGTACATCCTGCATGTATATAAAACATGTCTAGAAGGTGAATATTGTTGGGAGTTAGAGTTTCCCAGGGTGTTAGCTCTTTTGGGGCAATTCTACGAAAGCTAAAACTGTTAGGAATCAGCCTTCTTTGAGCAGAGCAGCAAAAAAAAAAAAAAAAATACATGCCCCAATCTCCATGTAACTTCCCTGAACTGAAACTGACTAAGAAAACAAAACAAAGCAGGCAGTTTCAGATTACAAACTTAGAAAAGTTTACTAATGGCTTTACATTTACATACACATTGGGGAACCTACATTCTATTCACCATCTTCTTGATGGAAATGCAAAGCATGGTTGAAGAGAAGGAAGAAGAAGCAAAAAAATGGAGGAGAGAGATCTGAGAAGGTGGGGTCTTTTATAAGATTGATGACCATAGGAACTGTCCTGGGTCACATGATCTGGTCATCACCAAGATACTTCTGTGCATTTAAATGACACAAGAGCAAATTGTGAGGCTTTAGGTGAGGATGGAGAAGGCTTTGGCATGCAAAGGAAAAGAAACTCTATGCTATCTAGGCCCTATTGCCCTAAAACAAGAGGGAGAGAGAGACAATGCTGGAGTTTTTCCAACAAACATGAGAACTTACCAATGCCTCTTGCTCTTCTTCTGGGAATCATCTAGCCCTCTACATTAAGTGACATAGGCAGCAGGTATCAAGATGAAGAGAAAAGAACAATGTTCTTTTAAAAGCCATGATAATCCTTGAATGGGATGTAGAACTTTTGTGCATGTATTTATTGAGAAATTTACAACCCACTGTTCCATCACTTAGGACAGAATTTTTAGGTCCTTGGCAGCCTAGACATGTTTGAATGGAGTTCTTTAAGGTCTCAGAACAGACAGTTTTCATTCTGGATTCCTAAACCTGTATCTTATTTATACATTGTACTTCATATTCAAGTGGAAAATTCAGAAGGTCTCAGTATGGGCAGGCCAAAGGAATGAACTGGGTGGGGGAGGTTATTTTATTTTATTTTGCATCAGAAGCCTGTATGGATGACTGCATGATTTCCTCAAAGGCCAGAACAGCTTTAGGCCTATCTGGAACAGTAACAAATTTATCTGAACCAGGAGTAACTTTCAATTAAGTCGTACTTTTCCAGCTTTCCGTGTACTCAGGTTTTTCCCCCCCGTGAGTTGTAATAATAAATATCTGAGTTTTTGGAAAGCATGCTGTTGTTCTCAACTATATGAATTGTGCTAAATATATTGTTCAGCAGGGATGGGCAAGTGCAAAAGGGATTTTCCCCACTGTGCACACCCAATGGGCCACAAAGATACATCACTTCCAGTTCCCATTTGTGCTATTTTTTGGCTGCTTCTGCACAGTTTAAGTGGCTTATGAGGGGTAAGAGGCAAACTGTCACATCTGCGGGAAGTTTTAATGCATTTTGGATTATTTTTTTACTCCCAAATCACATTGAATTTCATTTCTCAAGCACACACCCTTCAAACAGACTGGGAACAGGTAGGAGCAAATGAATTGGGATGTCCTAAACCATCTGGAGTAGCAGAGTAAACCTTCTGTTGGTGCTAGTGTTATGCCGGCTATGATACCCCAGATGGGGGCTCCCAGATATCATTTTGATATCATTTAATTTGGCCTTTGCTAGACCCCTCTCCGTTGCCTCGCTGCACGTGTTCGGGTTGTTTTCCGTATAAGCACATACTGGCTGCGGCTGATTAATAGCTCACATTCCATTCTCCATTCAAGTCAGCAATTCCCAAGCCTCACGTAGCTTTAGGGAACTCCCATACCCATACTCCACAATAGCGGCGTGGCTTCCCGCCAAGTCATACCTTTTCAGAGGGTCATCAACCTATCGGCCACTCTATTGTCTTTCAATGCAAATCCCATCATGCTAACACTGACCTCATCAAATCCTTTTGTCTAGCGCCAAAACCCCTTTGTTCCTATCTGGTTTGCCATAGCCAACAGGCACGTTCCACCCTATATAAGGTCCTCATTTTGAGACCTCGTTGGTTCCCCTTGAACATCCATCCCGTCCTGCTGCCGCTTTGTTCAGGAGTTCCCCTCAGCAACCACGCTGAGCCCATCTTCTTCTGCTCCAGTCTCTTCAGGACAACGCGACCAGGTGTCGTATCACCCGTTTTCCCTCTGTGTCTATTTCCCATTCTATAAGTTAGGAGTTAGTGTGCGTGCTGCTTGTTGTGCTGTTTCTGTTTAATAAAGTTTCTATTTGTTTATTTAAACCTTGTTGGCTTGCTTTCTGACCTGAAGCCATATATATAGGATGAAAGATCTCGCAACGTTACCCTGCCTCTTGCTAACCAAACAGTGTTCAGGCTAATTTTCCCCAAATTTGGTCTTTTAATTGGCAACCCGGGTGCCCCTCATGAGACCCCCAAATTCTCAGGGTAACACTAGCCAGGCTCCCACTGATGAGTCTGGAAGTGAACCACACACACAAACTCACCCATTTTATTTGTATCATATGCTTTTTCTTTAAGACCCAGGTGAATTCAAAACACATTTTTGTCCAACATCAAGATTGTGTGTCTAAATATACGCAAGTCTCCCCTCTCCTCTACCCCAGCAGAAAAGTCAATGAGAAGAAATGATGTTAGAGTAGAAGGCAAACCATTAACATGATAAACAGTATCATTATCATTAGATCAGAAACCCTGGTAGATAAATATATTTCCACCTTGCACTGACACATTCTTTTCCCTCTTCACAATGTGTTTATGCACAAATTCAGGTAACAGGATGAAGGCAAAATTCAAATGAAAGATTTTCTAATTAATGGTCTGTTCCTGTTAAAAGAAATGTGTATGCTGATTTCCAGTGATATCCAATCCACAATTGGTTACCCTGGGAGAACGATATAGTGAAGAAATTAGATGCATTTATTTGTATCGAGCTAAGTGCTAAAATGAAGGATGGCTGTGTTTTGTAGAAATCATTAACTAGTCAAAAGTTATCAGAGAACAGGAATATGTGAAAATACAACCAGAAATTCAGCAGTAGTTTTAAAAAGTTTCAGCTAGGAAAAGCTCTGACTCCTCTATCGACTCTTTTAACTGAGGGCCACGATGACATATGATCGCTCAGATGTATGTAACCTTCTGCCAGTGTTTTTAAAAATAAAAATTAGTCCTCTTTTTTCTTTAGTCAACTCATCATTGCTACAATGTTGCTGTACAAGGAAACCCCACAGCAACACAGCACTAAAGAAAAACTCAAAACTTGGTGTAACAAATGAGTCTTCTCCAAAAAGTACTATGTCAAATCCCAGAACGATGAGGGCTATAAAAATAACAAATATTACAGCACTGTATGTTAAAAACACTAGCCTAATGTGTTCCAGTCTGAAAAGATACATGTTGAAAGAACAATGTGCATCTAAATATGGTTGCCTTATGCAATGAGAGGTGTGGAAGCCTTGGAAGGGTGAAAAGCTGCTTGTGCTGATTCTCTCCAGGAATCCTATTCTACACACACACAGCTGGATTTCTAATGGGCTGGTGATGTCACATACTTCTGCACTATATATGGAATAACATTTGAAAATAGCTGAAAAATAGGTTTCTCAAGCATATGGAAGCACTGAGAAGGAGAATCCTGGAAGAATGAAAATCTTCACAGTTTGAGACTTTTCTATGTGGAAAATGTTTGCAGTGTTTTGTGTCTGTAAAAACTGGAATTTTCTATGCAGAAATGATATTTTCTGTGTGGAAGACATATTTCACCAGCAGAAAACAACATTTTCTGTGCAGAAAATAACATTTCTGTTCAGAGAACAAGTTTCCTGCATGACAGATATCATTTCTTATGTGTACAAAAAAGTACTTCTTTTTGCACAAAATTGCAAATAGCCTTCAAAAATTGCAGTTGTTGACAAAACTGCAGTTGTTGACAAAATTCTTGCAGCAAGGATAAAAATACTAGCTATTTGTTTTTGCCTGTAATAATAATAGACTGTAATAATAATATTTACAGAGATTTCATTTCAATGAGGCAATCCCCATCATGGTCATGATGTGGGAAGAGGGCTGAAGCCCTAGCGGAAGTTAATGCTAGGTAGGCTTTTTTGTGCACATCTACTTTAAAACAGAAGTGGGCACCTGTGGCTCTCCAGATGTTTTCAGATGACAACTATAGTTTACTTCAGTGGCATAGCCAATAGAGAGATATTATGAGAACTGCAGTTTAGCACCAACTGTGGGAATACAATTGTTCACCCCTGGCATGTATCAACTCTGTAGGGCCCCATGATTTTTTTTAAGGCTGTAATCCTACTACCTAATTACCAGAAAGTAAGCCTCATTAAGCTCAGTTGGACTTACTTTTAAGTATAGATGCATAAGAAGATGTTGATAGTATCACTTTTGTATGCATAATTTGGCAATAGGATGCCACTTTATGTATTTGTATATGACTTTTCATTATAGTGCCATTTTGTACAATATACATATATCTCTTGACAAATTGTACATCTTATTGCTTTATTCACTTGGTATAATTGAGATTCTCCATTATCTGTACAGTTTTCATTTGAATACCATGGTATAAGCAAATGTGCTCCGTAATTTAAAAATTTCTATATAGAAAAAGACTATCTTTCTCCTGGGAAATAAATATGATAAAATTAATCCAGAAAGTATGTTTTGCATTCTTGCAGAAGAACGATGCTAAAATCAAGAAGGATTTAAAATCACAGTTGTATTTAATTCATTCAATTTTAACGTATTCTTTTTGCTGATGATTATGGGACTATATGGTTATATGTGAACCCCATGCAAGTTTAGTGCAACTGCATTTATTTGGTATTATGACATTTTAGAAATGGAACAAATACATTACAAAAAATATGAGACACTGTAAATATAATTAGGAATGGGAAAATACTATGAAATAATAAGGTTTTATGTAATTATGGCTTGAGAATATAAACCAACACACTTCTCATTCCCTCTAGAAATGCTGGCCTGCAACTCCTAATATTCGTTTACGGATACAGCCAATTTTATCAAACCTCATCTCTACTGGTGCAGCATATCTGCCCAGTAAGGATCTAAAATCTGTTTAAGAAATCTGGCGGATTCTGGGAGCCCTAGTCTAGAATACTGGGAGCTTGGAAGAATGATGTCTCTGACTATGAGTTTCAGAATTCCCCAGCCACCGTGGCAAGTGATTGTGCTGCCTGGAAGATGTAATCCAAAAAAAGAAAAAAAAGGGACTCTTCCAAGCAGGTGGGACCCATTCACACTACAGAATTATGGCATTATTATTCCACTTTAACTGCCATTGTTGCATCCAATGGAATCCCAGAATTTCTCATTTGAGCAGAGGCACTATAAGAGCTCTCAGGCTGAGAATTCTAAATTACTCTTCCTAAACTGCGAACTCCAGGATTCCATAGCATAGAATTATGGAAGTTAAAGTGGAATAATAGTGCTATAAGTCTGTAGTGTGAATGGGACCCAGGTTGACAAAGGCTGGGGCAGTCAAACACTAGGGCTTGATGTCTAGGATATCACACATATTCCTTAGAATTTTGGGATATTTTTCTTAGAAAAGTAGACTCAGTAGCTGCTTCCAAGGAATTTCCAAAGAACTTAAGGTATTCAACTTAAAAACCTAATTGAAAAGACTAGTATCTATCCATATTTTAGTCCGGATTTAAATAAGGTCTCCAAGGGGGATGAATGCTATTCTCAAAATAGATTCAGAATCCTGGTTAGCTCCTTTAAAGTGCAGATTGAAATGCAGACTGATTCCACTGATACAGAAGCCACAACCACCACCAATGTCTGAGATGGACTTCTTGTCCCAGCACAATATATTTTACCCAGGTAAGTATTGAGGGTATCATTTTAAAACTAGCAGTTATACTTGGCACAGCCATCAAACTGTACACTGATGTGGAGTCCAATTTTCTGCTATCATCAAGTGAAATGTTATCGTACCACTTGAATGGTTCAGCTCCAAATTTTAGTTTATTATTTTCTCTGTAGGGCAAGCAACACAGAAATCTCCTACAGGTTCTGACAATTGGTGATGATGAGTGTTGTGAGCTGCAATCAGACGAAATCATTGTGAAATCTCTTTCTTTTAATCAAATGATATAAAGTAATCTATGGCTCCATGCTTTGGCTTTTAAATTCCCAGTGCCTTCAGAGAGATTCAAGCATCTGAGCTGTGCACAGGATTGCAGGCAAAGTGAATAAAAGAAGTGATTCATTTTCTGTTTCATTAATCGCCCTGTCCTTCATAAACTAGAATATTATCGATTTCCCCCCCATAGCTGGAGAGAGACTTGGAATTTAATGTGCCTTTAGGGATCTTCAAGGCTTCTATATTCCAGATATCTCTAAAGCCGTATTTCTATCATAACTGGGAAGTTTATGATCACCCAAAAATCTTTCTGCAGCTACATTTAGAACTGTTTGCTTTGTAGCACTGGAGGCATTTTTTTTCCTTGTTTGTTGCATTAAAAATCTCTTCAGGTCTTCAGCAAAATAAATGCTCGCTGGACCACAGGAGAATGCAGACTAGTTTGTCTAAATATTCAATTACAACCTTGCCTGCCAGAGAATTCGCAGGAGTCCTATCACCCAGATGACACATGTGGATCACAGAGAAGAGATACATCCTTATATATTATGGCAAAGGATAAGTATTTCTGTGCACAAATTGGGGGTGGGAAGATGAGGATGCCTCTCATCAAGTATCTAGGGAAAAACAGAAACAAAAACAAAGATGAGATATGTACCTCTCTCTCTCTCCATAACTAATTTACTTACTTAAACCAACAGATAGGAAAGAACAAACAAACAGACCAAAACTACCTGAGAACAAACAATAATCTACCTAATTTAAAAGAGACAAACTAAAACTAAAAACAAGGGAGTTTGAAAGGGTATACACATGACTTTCAGCCCCCAGAGAATGATTATTTTTATGAACTACTAAACAAACATCCCCAGGATTAAATGATAATGTATAACTAAATAGGATTATATAATTTTATACTTGTACAAATATAAACGCATGCTATTAATATTCAAATCCTAACATTGAAAAGCTCCCGAACAACCTCTTAAATACACCATGACCTTCTCCCAGTCTTCCTTAATTTTTCTCAGTCTGCCTTCTTTAATCAAAATAATCAGTTTATCCATCTCTGCCATATCAAGCAATTATATCATCCAGTCCTTTTGAGATGGAATAGCTGGATCTTTCCATCTTTTAGCACAAAGTACTGTGGCTTGCTGTAATCATATATTGTAGAATTCTTCTGAGATTCTTATATATCTGATCATCTGTCAGTCCCGATAAGAATGACTCCAATTTCAGTTGAATTTTTGTCTTCATAATATCTGTTATCAGTTGATTTATCAGCTCCCAAAACTTCTTGGCCTTTTCACAAATCCATCACATGTGAAAAAAGTCCCTTCTTTCTGTATACATTTCCAATAAATATTTGAAGATTCAGTATATATTTTAGACAATCTTTCTGGCATTAAGTACCACCCGTACATCATCTTATACAAATTTTATCTGAAAGCATAACTGAATTTTTTTGTTCACATCTTTCCCCATTGTTCCATCTGAATGTTATGACACACATTTTATGCCCATTTAATCATGCAGTCTTTAACTTGTTCATCTTCCATCACTATTTTCAACATTAACTTTAGCCATCAAATGTTCATCATCCTTACATAATATTTCCTCAAATTCTGATTTAGAAATTTCAAAACCAAACAGGTTATTATCATTTTAAAAATGTGCCATCTAATTTAATATCCTTCCTCATTTGTTTTCATTCAAAATTGTCCTTTATCTACCACTATAAAATCCCAATATGTTCATAATGTATCTTTAACAATTATTTACTTTTTAAATAAAGTTTCATGTGGCGAAGTCTATTAAGGCATTTTAGCACAATGTTCCATTTTGTATTTGTTCCAAATACATGCCTAATATAACGATTACTATTAACAACATTTGCTCTAAGTATATCATATTGTATGTGAGCATGCCATCCAAATCTTAAATCAAAGTCCTCCAATTGTGAATGTCTCTCCTTTTTCAGAGTAATCCAATCTATCAACCATACCGTAGAAGAGGCATAAAAATACAGTTTCAAACCTGCTCCAAAGCCCAACTCCACTTCTTTGTTTGGAATTTTGTAGAACCTTAAATCTTACTCTTGGTCTTTTTCCCTGCCAGACAAATTTAAAAATGTCCTTTTTCACTGCTTGAAAGTAAGCCATTATTCAAAATGGCACTGTCAGAAACAAAAACAATATTTTTGGTAAAACATTCATTTTCATCGTTGATATCCTGTCTAGTAATGAAAGGTTCAATTTGAATCATCTCTGTAAGTCTTGCTTGATCTCACTCCATGTCTTAACATAGTTATTCTGAAACAATTTTGAGATTTGATTTTCAAAAGTAACTCCTAAATATTTAAGTTTCTTAACCGTGTTAAATCCAGTTTTTTTCCTCCATCAGAAGCTTTCCCTCTCCTTTAAAAGGAGGTGGACCAGAAGTGGGTTTTAAAAGGGCTGCACAGTCTGATTAGAGCCACTGAAAGGGAAGATTCTCCCAGAAATAAGTGCCTTAGGTGGGCAGGGGTTGGAGAAACTGACAAATAATCAAACCCATGAAAGTCAAACCCACAAATGCAGAGGGCTGACTGTACTTCTAAAACAAAACAAAATAATTGAAAAATCATTTGAAATCATTTAAAAACATGAAAATACCAACAAAATTGCAGCACATACTTCTCATTAAAGACCTTTCTGCATAACCACTTAATAGTCAAATGCCTGTTTAAATGAAAAGCTCTTTACCAGACAGAAGAATGAGAGCAGGGAGGGGGCTAGTCTAGTCTCCCATGGCAGACATGACAGCATGGGAGCAGCCACTGAGAAGGCTTTCTCCTGGGTCTTTGCTAAAAGTACCTGTGAAGGTGGTAAAATCAAGAGAAAGCCTTCTTCCAAGGATCTTAAACCTTGGGCAGGTTCATGTAGAGAAGTATGCTTTTTCAGAGAGTCTGGACCTAAGCCATTGGTCACATATAAAGTGGACCAGTGCTGTGGTGAGAGGCTGCATCTTGGTTCCACTTGGACTGGTTTCATTTCTTCAATGTCTTTCCCACCGATTCTGCTTTGAGCAGAAACACCACACTGATAGAGATGGGATTCAACAGAGGCTGTTGGATACAGGGCCACACTGAGGTCTCAGCATTGCCAACACATTACTCTGCACTCCATGAGGCATAATCATCTTAGAACTGTCATCTTAGAACAAGAACCACTGTTTCCCTCTGGAAGTGAGTTGTGATCAGTATCATCATATACACTTCATACGCAAGGGGTGAATATCTAAATCAAGGGTCTGCCACCACAAAGGGGATGAGGCCACTTCTGATTCTGGGAGCCAGTTGAAATATGGACAATTTCCACAGTTTTGTGTGGGGATGAAGGGGTAGTAGAGAGCAAAGGGATTTGATCTACCAGGTTTTGAGACAATTTGAGTGGCTTTTTCATGTATTTGAGGGTTTTTTTTACAGTTAAAAATCTTTCAAATTTGGGGGGGAGGGACTGGCATCTTCATGGATTTTTAGGGAGTCTTCAGGGGCTGCATATGGTCCATGGGTTGCGCTTTCTCCATCTATGTCTTAAATGGACTGATGCATCACTGAAATAGATTTTCTCTGCTAGTGCCACTACAGCTCTCCCTACACCACCACATCAATAGGCATTTTATAAGAAAGTATAACAAATATGGGTTGCTTGTCTGTATTTGTCATTTCTCAAACCAGAGAAACCGATGTGTGTTTGTTTTCTTAAATAACAGCATTGCTGCGAGACAATAGGCTGGTGTGATAATGTCCCAGCAGTTTTAACTTCATCATCCCATATTCAGTTGTAAATAAGAAAGCAAATGATGCAGTAAGCTTGCTAAAGCTAAATATAGCCTAATTTTGCACTGGATGATGATGATGATGATGATGATGATGATGATGATGATCTTTATTTCTATCTCGCCTTTCTCCCCAGGGGGACTCAAAGCGGCTTACAAACATAAAAAAGCACAATTAAAAACTGCAATATACAAAAGTTAAAACACAGATTAAACATCAGTAACAATTAAAACAATATTAAAATACATATTAAAACAGCATACAAAAAGCAATTAAATAGCAATTAAAATAACCAGCACCATTTTATATAGAGATTACATATTAAATGCCTGCTGGAATAGGAATGTCTTTAACTGTTTCCTGAAGATAGGCAGGGAGGGTGCCAGTCTAACCTCTTTGGACAGGGAGTCCCAGAGCCTGGGGTCAGACACTGAGAAGGCCCTCTCTCATGTTCCCACCAAATGCACCTGTGAAGGTGGTCGGACAGAAAGAAGGGCCTCTCCAGCAGATCTCAACATCAGGACAGGCTCATAGGGGAAGACATGGTCTTTCAAATAACCTGAGCCGTGTAGAGCTTTAAAGGTCATCACCAGCACTTTAAATTGTGGCCTTTGGATTGTGGCCTTCTTTTCACAAGAAATATGAAAAAACACATTTTTGTTTCTAATACTTTCCCTTGCCCTTTGCATTTGTTGTATTGGTGGTTGATCAACAGGGTGGAACTTGTTTGTCTGTTGGAGGACTCTACTAGCACAAGGAGAGAAATTGCCAGATTTGAGGATGCGGCAGGCAGAGACAGCTGGTGGCTTTCATGACAGTGAATGAGTTAATTTGTTCCAGGATTTAGTCTGAATTTTAGAGGAGGTATCTAAGGAAACATACCAAATGCCATAGCCATGATTTGAACAGAGGGAAAAGTAGCAATTGACTCCACAGTGGTGGGAAGTGGTTTCCACCCTGCTAAAGCCATGGGTTACTGATTATATTAAACTACGTGGTACTAGGGAATGTCAGTCTGTTGGAACGTTCTGTGCAGTTTTGTTCATAATTTTAACTCTCATTCATTTTACTGAATTCAGTGTTTCACACCTTGTCCCCCCCCTAAAATCCTTAAATTCAGCTGTATCCATATATGATAGTGCTGGAGTGATGTGTGTGTTAAAATTAAAATAGAAGTCTTAAGTAGTGCAAGCAAATTGGAGCTAGGAGGATCTCAGCTCTAAATAAACCTGAGCTGCCTGGATTAAATTCTCACATCTGGAAACAATTTGTAACCTCTCCCTCCCACCCTCCTTTCACATCTCTGCAAACTCTCTAAAAAGTCTATAGTGAATAAGAAGAAACAGAATGGAGGACTCCTTGATTTGAAGAAACAATAAACAGGCCTTTGATTACTGGTACTTCATTTCTATTTGAATGATTTTTTTTACAGGGAACATTGACAAACTGAAATAAATGGCACTGTCACAGAATGCAGAGGAATTTTAAAGCAATAATTATATGGTTGAAACTAGCAGGAGTGGAAACCAAATGTCTGTTTTTATTGTGCTTTTTGCTGTGGATTTTTCTAAATGTTTTTTTCTTCCCCTTCCTCCCTCTCCTTTTTTGCTTAAACTGTATATTTATAAGTTGGTTCCAATAGCTAGCAGGCACAGCCCTTTAAATGAAGTTTGAATACTCAGAATTATTAACAGTACCTAGTTTTATTTGTCTTCCTCTTTTTTAACAGAGTATTTGCATTACAAGAAGCAGTAACTTTTGGAGCCCATTAATTAATTTACTTTTTGCTGTTAAGTACCAAAAAAGCTCTTAAAAACTATAATTTCTCTTTGGGCATCAGTTTTGTTGTTAAAATTGAAGTAGGATTTAAGAAGTGTTTTTTTTTAATTTTAGCAGTTGAGAGCCATCATTGTTTTTCTTTAAAGCCTAGGGCATATGTTTTATTAAGAGCCAACATGGTGTAGTGGTTTGAGCATTGGACTATGACCCTGGAGACCAGGGTTTGATTTCCTGCTCAGCCATGAAAATCCATTGGGTGACCTTGAGCACATCCCACATTCTCAGCCCCAGAAAACCCTGTGATGGGTTTGCCTTGAATCACTATAATTGGGAATCAACTTGAAGGCACACAGCAAAAGCAACATGTTTTACTAAATGATGAAATGGAACTAGCTAGCAAGAAAATGAGAAATAAATGAATAATAGAAAATGTGCTGAGGAAGATAGCCTCTCATCCACTGGGGAAAGACATCAACATTTTGAAACTGAATAATTCTGATGCCTGGGGCCCTTTCACACTGCATAGTTAAAGCATTGTGATTCCACTTTAGCTACCATGGCAATATCCTATGAAATCTTAGGATCTGAGCAAAGGAAGCCCAAAACTTTTCTTAGAAGCCAACATGAATAAACTGAGGGACTGTTGTACTTTGAGAATACCATTAGATGACATGACTCATTGGAAAAGATTAGAATGCTCTGTAAAATGGAAGGTGGTAGGAAAAGAGGAAGACCGTATCACAGATGGATTGACTCAGTTAACAAAGTTACGATCCTCAATTTGCAAGACCATTGTAGAGTTGTTAATACAAGGGTACCCTGGTGGTCTGTCATTCATAGGGTTGCTATAAGTTGAAGCCAACTTGGTGGTGATTAAAGACAACAGCATTATATATCATCAGAAGATAAAGATGACTTGAGAATAATTCTTGACTGTTGTGGGGTCATGAGAATTATTCTCAAGTCATCTTTATCTTCTGATGTTATATAATGTTGTTGTCTTTAATCACCACCAAGTTGGCTTCAACTTATAGCATCCCAAGAAGAAGCACCCTTGATTACATATTAAAAGGCTGCTTAAAAACAAAATGGTCTTTGCCTGCTGGCAAAAGGAAAGCCAGGAGGGGGACAGCCTAGCTTCCCATAGATGGGATTCCAGAGGATGGGAGCAGCAACTGAGAAGACTGTTGTTCATGTCCTCACCAAACAAGCCTGTGATGGTGGCAGGAGCAAGAGAAAGCCCTCCACTGTAGATTTTAGAGTCTGGCAGGTTCAGATAGGGAGATGCAGTCTTTTAGACAGTTTGGACCTTATCCTGTAGAGCTTTATAGATCATGTCCAACACTTAGAATTGTGGCCAGAAATGAACTGGTAGCTTGTGAAGCTGTATTAACAAGGGAGTTATATGCCCCCTGTAACTACCTCTGGTGAGCATTCTAGCAGTACCATTTTGGATCTGCTGAAGTTTCTAAACAGTTTCCAAAGGCTGTCCCACATAAAATGTGTTACAGTAGTCCAAACACAATGTCATCAATGCATATGTCACTATATCTAGATCTGAGGTCTCAAGGAATGGACACCACTGGTGCACTCATTTTAGCTGTGCAAATGCACTCCTGGCCACTGCTGAAATCTGGACATCCAGGTTCAGATTTGAGTCCAGGAGAACACCCAAGCTGCAAGCCTGAGATTTCAGGAGGAGTGTAACTCCATCCAGCACAAGTGGAGTCCGTATTCCCTGATCGGCCTTTTAACTGACCAGGAACACTTCTGTCTTGTCTGGATTAAGTTTCAGTTTGCTCTTGTCAGGAGCAAGCAGTAGTCCACAAGGAGAGATGAAGAGCACTCATTGTTCTGCATCTGGCCATAGGAACACTTTTCCAGTGCCCTGGCTCTCCACCACTCACTAAATGGCTGTGGAAGGGTCTCCTGCAGCTAAAAGGTAGGTGGCAGGGAGAGAGGGGAGATGTAGGATCATTCCAAATGCAGAACTTTTATACTGTGTCTCCATAATGCACGATCTCAGCCCTTATTTCCAAGATTTTTTAAAAAAATCTCTCTTAATCTAACTGTATGTTCTTTTCTTTTTTAGCCAATGGCAGCCAATGCCCATTAGGACTGATAGGGCAGTATTGCTAATGGAAGGTGAAGCCGAAGTCAACAGTAGATGGAACCAAGCGTCTTGACTCTTCTGTCCCTTTGTCAGCACCAAACTTCTAACTGAACTGAAGAGCAGTTTCTTAAAGTAGGCTTCTGTGCTACTCAACTTGATTTTTTTCCACAGGTATAGCAGTGGGAGGGAAGTATAGCCATTTCTACACTACAGTATTATACTGGAGTTATTCCACTTTCAACATCTTATGGAATCCTGGGATCTGCAGTTTAGAGAGGGGCATTTAGAATTCTTAGCCAGAGAGCTCTTTGGCCTCAGTAAACAACAAACCCCAGAATTCCACAGGATGTTGAAAGTGGAATAATAGCACTATAACAGTGTAGTATAGAAATGGCTTATGTCATCCCACAGTTGGTTATGTGAAGAAGCAAGTATGTCTAGGCTGTCTGGGATTAGTCTGGGCCTAGGAGTTGGGGTTGTGCCTTAATTGCCCTGATGGATTAGTCTTCACTGTTTTTGGCATTGCATATATGGTGGGGGAAGGGGGATGTTGTTAAGGTCATTTCTCATTCTAAGTGTGCGAACTTTTCCTTGACATGTTATGGTTCATTTAATATCTTTTTCCAGGTAGTTGCTTGTTAACCATGAGCATAAGAACAGCTGTCATCCAAACTAGGCTTAATAAGTAACTGCTATTGTTCTCTGCCTTTTTTGCAGTGGTGCATTCTCAATTCTGCTGCCATTCATTACGAAGAATCCTATTTCATCAAGAGCATTATAGTCTGAAAATGACAACAAATTTACTGAACTGCTTATTTTGGAGAAAACAAATGTCATTTCTAATGAAAGGCAATCTCCACCTGCCTATCATATATTTATGTCTCCTTTTCCCCTGCCAGTCTTTCAACTTCATGTCAATCATAAATTTTCTTTCAGCTGCCAAATATATACTACATATGCACCTCCTGGTAGAACAGAATTTTCTTTTTTACGGTTGTATACAGTTTAGAGTTTGCGCCCCCTGCTTTTCTTTTCTTTTCTTTTTTAATTTTTGTTAGAATTCAATAAAAACTAAAATTTATATATCACATATTGTTTACATTATTACATATTGTACAGCATTCTTACATAACTTTACTATTATTATTGATATCTTCTGTACCATAGTAAGTGTTCCCTAATGTGTTGTTTAATCAACCCCTCCTCCCCCCTCCCTCTCCATCCTGCCTCCCCATATCAACAATACATTATATATTGACAATATATTTTTGCCATCAATTTATCCTTCTCCTTCCCTTCTCTTTCTCTGTCGCTTCCCCCTCCCCCTCTAGCCTTCCTTTCCTTATTGCGTGTTTTCTTTTTTTTTGTTTTGTTTCTAAACCTCCTTAGTATGAAATCTCTTTTTGTTATTGTAATCTACCTTAATTTTCCTACTCAGTCTATATTCCTGCCTTAATATAAGTGTTACCCTTTCAATCCTTTATTCAAATTCTATACCTTCCTCTCACTTCTCTTTCACCCATCTAATAATTTCCTTCCATTGCTTTTCAAATTGTTGAATTGTATTACCTTACAGCATGTTGGACAATTTTTCTATTTCAATCATATCCCTCAGTTTAATCTTCCATTCTTTTTGGGAGGGGTCTCTTCCTTCTTTCCAGTATTTTGCATAATTCAATCTTGCTGCTGTTATTAAATTTAATAATATTTTCCTTTTTGTCCTCATTTAGCTATTCCTCATAATCATGTTTAGCAAATATGTTTCTGGAGTCATCTCAAATTTCATATCAAGCAACTTAGTAATACTATCATGAATCTTTTTCCAATATTTTTTTGCTATAGGGCATAACCACCATGTATGAAAATAAGTTCCTGTTGTTTTTCCACATTTCCAACATTAACCATTCCCTTTTTGTGTTATCTTCATTAATTTTTGAGGGGTCATATACCACTGATGCATTGACTTATAAAAATTCTCTCTTAAACTCAAGCTTTGAGTAAACTTTATCTCTTCCCTCCATGTTCTTTCCCATTTTTCCAACTCTGTTATGACTGACATTTTGGGCCCACTTTATCATATATTCCTTGATCCTTTCCTGCTCTAATTCTCTTTCCAGTAGAAGTCTATAAGTTTTTGAGTTTTTTCCCCCATTTTTCATTAGGATTTCATCTAATTTGTTCTCTTCTGACTCCATCCCTGTGGTTTTTATATCCATTTTAATCCTTTCTTTTATTTGTCGATATGGGAACCAATTCATTTCGATGTTCTGCTCTTTTAGTTCTTCTCTAGTCTTAACACTGGTATTCTTTCCTCCCATCTTATTAGATCCTTATACCTTAGCATTCCTCCTAGTTTTGGTTCTGATATTCTGAAGACTTCTTCGGGTGATGTCCACATTGGCAGTGCCCCCTGCTTTTCAAATGGATTTATATTTAAAAACTATCAGAGTTTGGGTGATGAAATTCAGGTTTAAACTCTCATAGTTTGCAATCTAATTTTCATTTTCCTGATGTCACTTTTACAAAATCAGAGACAGCATCCAATCTATGGTTGTTATCTCGCTTTGGGAGCTGGTATCTATGGCTCAGTACTGAAAAGGTGTATCTTTTCTGGAAGACAGCATTTAGATTAGTTGGGGCTTTTCAAGGGTGTAGCTACAAGAGGGGCAAATACAAGTCTGCCTTCTGCAAATGAAATTGTCCTCCAGTCCCCAAATTGCTAGTAATGCAATAACTTTAAAACTTCAGTCAAACATTTAGAAATATAGTTTTGGGCATCCAAAGAAAAGGGATAGGCAGTTACCAAGGTAATGCAAACACAGCAAATATGTTGCATCTAATGAAGCAGTCTGAGTGAACAAAAGCTTATGCTACAAACCTTTCTTTCATTCTCAAAGATGCTACAAGATCCCTTTGTATACAGCAAATATAAGCTGTAGGTGTCAACGATTTCAAGATCTCATTTTCTGCAATGCTAGAAACTGGGAAATGAAGGAAAATTTCAAGGAAGGAAATTCTTAGTTGAGGGGGAGCATCCTCATTTTGCCTACCACTATAGCTACAGCCCTGAGGGTTTGGTAGAACAATACAAAGTAGTCTTTATGGACAACTGAGGCAAATAAGAAATCACTCTTGCCATTTGATGGCAGAGCAAATATTAGTCCTTCCAAGATGAGACATGACATACGAATACTGATATCTAGTGAGAGAATACAGCAGAGGTGGGAAAATCCATGGATGTCTAGATGTGTTGGACTACAAGACCTATTAACCCAACCAACATGGGCAATGGAGGGATGCAGGATGTTGGAAATGACTGTTGGAGGACGAGACATTTCTCACACTAGGCATATAACAATCAAGACAAAACAGACACCAGGAAGAAAATAAATTTTCCTTCCCTTTACACAGCCACTGTTTTCAGTCTGTAATGGAGTCGGTTTACCTCTCCACCAGTGCTGGCTGGCCCATTAGGCAAAGTAAGCTGCTTGTCTCAGCAGCAGATGGTGGGAGGAGCTGGAAAGATGCAGGAGGAGAGAGACCTATGTCCCTTGCACCCAGCCTTGTGGTCCGTTAGCTAGCCTGATGTCTTCAGATGTTGGAGAGAATTTTTTCTTCTCATTGTGACTGAACTGCCAGACCAGTCAGCTTTTGTACATAGAACTGGATAGGGTCTTTGTTCTTTGAACCAGAATTGGATCTTGTTCCTTGCCTCAAGCAGCAAAATGTCTTCGGGCAGCTCTGTTGGGCTGTACCATAGGCGTAATCACCAAAGAATACACTCAGGAACACAGACAGAAAAGAATAACAACAATGCAACAGGACTGCCTTCCAAGAAAAACAAGACTTCAAAACTGTGGTAAGATACGCAGCCTATTCATATATAAAGCACATCCTCTTCTGTAATATTTTGCACAGCATACCACTTTGAAATTTAGAAAGGTGATTTAGAGATACTACAAATAAGAAAATAATGGCAATTGCAAAAATCCTCATCTAGCTTATAGACATACAAAGCAGACGTGTGCTGAATCAGACGATTGGTCCAGTAAGCCAAGTGCTGTCTACTTTGACTGGCCGGACAGGTTCTTTCATACTCTAGCTACCTGGAATTCTTTTAAGTGGAGATACCATGGGACTGTGTGAGGTCATGAAATTTATGTAGAAAATGTTGTTTTATGTTAAGATACTTTGATTTATTGTGTATTGAAAAATTATGATAGTAAGATGGCAGGAGGGGTGAATGAATGTAACATTGAGAGCGAGAGCTGTTTGGTGGCATATTTTAAGGGATTCGAAAAAGGATGGTGGTTGACAGTTGGGAGTTGGGAGTGGTTTGTAGGGTGAATTAAGGGTAAAATAATCAGTCAGTCAGGTTTAGGAATTAATGAATGGGGTTTAAGAGTCTGAGTTAGCTAAGAGTGTGAGTGAGAATGGAATATTTGTTTTAAATGTATTAAATTTTAATCTGTTTTATTCGGCTTACATTTAAAAGGTTTTGTTTTCTAGCCCCATATGACTGGCAGTGCAGGAAATGCCCTTTCCGTTTTTATTTCCCACCATTCTGGCCTGTTTGAGAAGGTACTGGTGGTCTAAGGATGGTGGAAAAATCAAAGCTGTGTTTTGGAACATTTGATCTTCTCTTAATGATTTTGGGGAGGGGGTCTGGAGCTTCCAGAGGTGTCCTGGTTGGTACCAAAGGCCACAAAAAAGGACCTGAGGGCTACATGCAGTTGTGGGCTGCATTTTTCTCACTCCTATATAATTACTCTTGGTAGTAGTCCCCCCTCCCAGCCTCCACAATTACTTGGAGAATGGTTGTGAATAAAAACCTATCATGAGAAATTGCTTTCAGTGATTGCTCAGCCAGGATGTTCCTCAACGTTTTCTTTTTTTTTTCTGTTAAGGGATGGGAACTGTGCTATTGTATTCTTAGATGAGCCATGGGTCACACAATCAGTTTGTTTTGGCTTGGTCTATTGAATAATGCTTGCTATTTTGAGCTCAGCCAGTATTGACTTGTGTAGTTTGAAATCAATGGAATATTGGTACATTTAAATGCTTGCTGGATTATTTAACTGCAGGTTGGACTGAGGCCCAAATCAGCACCAGCCAGTATAGTAATAGGCTGCATGACCAGGACATATCACACAAAAATTGAAGAAGGAGGAGTCTAGGCAAGAAAGAGAATACACCATGCTCAAACTCATAGAAATTTTCAAATATGAAATGAAACTTATTTTTGCCAACAATTAATCTTGAAAGAAGATAGGTGACACCTTTTAAATCAGAATCTTCCACAAAAACCCTAATACCAACATTTTTTTTAAAAAAAGTAACTTTGTTCATCTATATAAGGCAGAACTTGCGCAAGATATCTAGATTTTCAATGGACAATAAAGACCCAAAGCATTCTCTGGCACAATTTTCTTACTCTGCATTTATCACATACTTGTATTATATTATCATTAAAAATGTTTGTGAACATTTGAATAAAGCAGCAATAATAAAATAGTTACATATTTGTATCCATGGCAGAACAAAGCGGGACATAGTAAACTAGAATACATTAGACTAATGACATTGTTGCTCTCAGCTCCTAGTCCTCATGCTTTGATTTATTCTCATGTGGTAATTCCCATCCCCAAAACCTGGAATTATTGATTTGCCATTTATCCTTGCTTAAAGAGTTTGTGTTGCTAGTCTAGACATACCATTTATTCCCAGATACCAGGAATCCTCTGTGCATATATAATTCATGCTGCCTGAAAGAGCTTGGAAACATGACTCTTGGGACCACAGTTCTCAAAATCCCCAAGTCACCATGGCCACTGGCAATTTTGTAGGGGACCCTGTGAGCTGTGGTCCCACAAAATAACTTTCCTAAACACTGCTCTCTGGTAGGTGTGGAGTTTGAAGGCCAGCCATGGGAGTACCATGACAAGGTCTCTTCAAAGCCTTTTCTTTTAGTAAGAGTGGACCCATGGAGCTCTGGTTTGCAATGCTGGCTGGTGTCCCTGTCAGCTACATGTCCAAACTTTAAAGAAGGTATATAAGTTGCTGAACCTATTTTGAGGTTTCAGCACCTTAGACAACTCCTTTAAAGTTAAGAGAGAACAGATTTGTCTCAATGCTGAAATGGAGCCATCAGCCATTAGTGATGATCTGAGAGTCAGGGCTGTGGTGAAGGTCTTGTGGCTCTCCAGAGAGCAATAACTACTACTCCCATTATCTCCTGCAATTGGTCAGCCTGGTCAATTCTAGAATACCTCAAGGGCAACAAGTACCACAGCTCTCACCTAATTCTTTATCCCCTTCCCACACATTACCATAGTAGTAGTAGTAGTTGTGTGTCTTCAAGTCATTTGTGACTTATAGTGACTCTAAGGAAAAGCTGTCATGGGGTTTTCTGGGGGTTGAGAGTGCATAACATGTCCAAAGTCATCCAGCGTGTTTCCATGGCTGAATGGAAAACTGAACCCTCATCTCCAGGGTTGTGGTCCAATGCTCAGACCACTACACTTTGCTGGCTCTCCGCCAAATAAGCTCTGCTAGCTGCTTTTAGTTATGGATTGAAAATCACAGAGGGACAAAAGAGATACTTATATGTTTCCCCTTTGTGTATCATAGCAGCTGAGCAGCATAATTTGGAATGGGAAAGCAGCCTGGTGGCAAAAGTTTAGACTACCTTCCTCTCATACCATGGCTGCATTTCCCAAAGAAAAGGCTGTTTAGCAAATCCAGCAGCTTCAGATCCCTTATGCTTGTTATTCTCTGGGCTCCAACAGCCACCGGAGCAGCTTCCTGAATTTACAAGACCACAGAGACTGCTTGATATCTAAACTGAGTAGGCAGACTCTTTAGAAAATGTGCTTTCCAAGGTTGCTTTTCATGTCTGTGGAGATAGGGTGCCCTGACTTTTCATCTGTAGGTGTATGACAGACAGCAAAAGTGCTCTGAGTGTAGAGAAGCACATTTTTAAAAAGGCTAAAACAAGAGATTTCACTCAATGGCCATCCCTTTTGCAGAAGGTGACAATGTCCTGAACTGTGTACAAGTCTCAGTAATCTTTATTCAAATGTATGTAGGATATGCTTCCCCCCACCAAGCTCTTCAGCTCTCTAGAAACATCTCTTGATGCTTTTGCAATTATCTGTTAATAAAAACAGGTTTTTTAAATATGCTGGCAGAAAACTCATACAATTTCCAGGCTACCTTGAAACAAATGAAATGTAAGAAGCAATAGACTTCTCATTTCTGAAACGGAAAATGGATTTTTTTTAAAGTTCAAATCATTACCAAGTATAATTTCCTCATAACAAGTTTAACAGTGACCTTGTGCTATTATTTGGGTTTCAGCTGCTAACTTTGTAAGGAGATGCATACACTTAAAATAAGAGGAATACTATTTTTAAAACATAGGCCATTTCCGCACGGGGTGAGGGAATTGCCCCGTGCTGGTACTTACTGGACTTCTTGGTTCCACACTTGGGTCCAGGCTGGTCTGGAGCAGTGCGTGGCTGCTGCTCTGCACTGCTCCGGGGACGAAAATGGTGGCTTCCAGTTGGCCGAGGCTCTCCATCAACCACTGAAGCTCGCCAGCCTAAAACCCACCCCCAGCAGATCGCAGGCTCACACTGATGCGAGCCTGAAAATCTGCACCAGAGCGCGGGCACGGAGTGGCGCGCTCTGTGCTTTTGAAAGACCTGTTTCAAGCAGTCTTTCAAAAGCACACTGGACGACCTCTTTGAGTCATTCCGGAGTGGGCTGAGGTGCGGAACTACACTAAGTAGGTCCGACCCAGTCTGCTCCTGGGTGTAGACGTCCTCCCTGGAGGATGCTCTGCACTGTTTCTTTAAGCTCATGTGGAAATGGCCACTGGAGAGGGGGGAAACCTACACTGTGGTAATCACAATAAGCCTGCGTAGTAAATCTTAGCCATGCAGAATTGTTTGTTTTAAATTTGTGACACCAGTGAATATATTATTTAACAAATCATAGTGCTTTGTGAATGCTGGCTTATCTGCCACTGCATTCATTCTCTATTTAGAACCCATTTAGGTGCAATTCATGAGTTTTTCAGCTCCAGAAAACATGAACCCAAATTTTAAGGCAGGCTTCCCCTGTTGAAATTCCATCTTCTAAACATTTGTTAAAGAGTCGGGAGCCCTGTCCCTGAGTTCACTTGGCAACCCTAATAATGATAAAAATGCATGTTGATGTGCATATTTAACATATATAGAAAAAGATGTAATATTATATTTAGCCTACCTAAAGCATCAGGAGGTGGAAGGGATAGAAAATGGAACTACAGCTCTCAGAAGGTCCAGTGGCCATCCTGGCCAAAGGATTCTGGGAACTGTGGTCCAAAAAAGGAATTCTTTCAAGCTCTGGGAGAAGGGAAAGCAATAGCAACCGCTGGCTCCCATGTTAGTCAGGGTGATGAATCTCCAAATGCTAAATGCTAAATGCTAAATTCAAGGTGCTGATCTTTGTCACTAAAATAAGTTCATCAGCTTAGATAGCTGTTTTAACATTCAGAGTAAAAGTTGGAGTAGATTCACTGCCGATTGATCTTGAGCTCCCAATTAACTGAGGACAAGGCTCGCAGCTGGACCAATATGCAGTTCAGTAATACATACATCTGTGATTCAAGGATGACTAAACTGAGGCTGTCGTACTTTGGCTGTATCATGAGAAGACATGACTTACTAGAAAAGACAACAATGCTTGGTAAGACAGAAGGCAGTAGGAAAAGAGGAAGACCACATCACAGATGGATGGACTCAATCAAGGAAGACATGATCTGCAAGACCTGAGCAGGGCAGCTGATGTTGGAGTAACTTGGAGGTCTCCCATCCATAGGGTCACCATAAGTCAAAGTCAACCTGATGGCACTTAAAAACAAAATTCAGCTATGAAGTTGGGTTCACACCACAGTTGAGGAACCAAAGATGTTTGGGTGCCTCTCCTTCTTCCTCTTCCTCCTCTCCACTCCTCCTTCTCCTCCTCCTCTTCTTCTATTTATAGAGAGTCTTTGACTTTCTAGGTCAGTCTTAATTACTGGGACCATCCTGCTAGAGTCATCCTGCAAAATCCTTCTGTTGACTTTGTTTGCTATATTAATAACAATATAGGTTGGATGGGGGAACCAGGACCTGTGTGAACTTTATAAATTATTTGCTCTTGAAAATATTACCTTTCTTGGATTACAGCTCCCACAAACATACACAAATACACAGCCAAAATAACCACTGCTCATCCAGGTTTGAGGATTCAAGGAGCTATAGTCCAATAGGATAATGTTCCCAAGCTCTGTATTTCAAAAGAAACTGGGTTTGGTCTTTCTGCTCAAGTTTTCTCTTTTTCCTGATGTTGAAATTTATTCATAGCTCTTGACCAGGAGCAGGTAGACTGTAAGAGATTCAGGTGTACTTGAAAAAAACTTAACAATAGCAGTAACTGGTAAAGTTATTACTATACCAGTTGTATGGGAATCTATGAAACCAAACTGAATTCCTCTGGATCAAACACATTTACAGATAAAATGCCACTCTTGTTTATACTACAAGCATAAGTGGAAAGCTTGACATTTAAATTGATGCTACCTGTATAAAACTGATACTTGTATTTTTTTATTACTATGACACCTTTAATTCCTTTTGAAGAACAGTTAAAAATGGCATAAAGGGACACCATAAACATTCAGATTTTAGACATTGTGACAGTTTTTGAAAGATAACACAAGGAAGCTTAGACCAATGGAAAAAGCAGATCACTGGTAGGTTCCTCAAGAGTGCAAGCAATGCAAAATGAAGACAGTTCCCCAAATAAGAATTTTCCCACCACCCAAAAGAAATTTTCCTTCAGTTCTCAAATTTCTAACATTGTAGAGAGTGAGGCAGTGAAAACTGTTCACACTTAGAGCCCATATATTCACTGGGTTTGCATTCCCTCATAACTTTTGTTGTCATTGCTGCTGCTGTTGTTGTGTACCTTCAAATCATTTCTGACATATGGCAACCCTAGGGTGGCCCTATCACAGGATTTTCTTGGCAAGATTTGCTTTGAGTGACTTTTGTGTTTGCCCTGGGCATGTTACATTCTCTCAGCTTCCTTTGAGGCTGAGAGAGTATAACTTGCCCAAGGTCACCCAGTGGGTTTCCATGGCTGAGAAGACATTCAAACCTTGTATTCCAGAGTCCTTTAGTAACTTTGCCTCCCCCTTTTCTTTGAATGCTTAAGCTGTATTTCTAAATATTCAACCGAAGTCCAGGTTTTTGCTGCTTATTTTTGATGTCCAGATTTTCAAATCAATTCAAAGTGGTTCAGATAGTGTTATTCCACTCTGAAACTGAACTGGGCCAATCCAACATGCTCTGGAGCTAGCACAAATTGGTCAGCAGAATTGATTTTGTTATTTTGTGTGTGACCAAAGCTGTAGCATATCTCTGTCACTGATGTAACCCCCTCTAGATGTGCAGATCAGTATCTTGATCTTGGACTGGGATATAAGAAGTAGACTTTGGGAAAGTTAATTTTTGTGACTATTACTCCCAAAGTCTATGATTTGTAGTCCCAAATAGCACTGTTTCCAAATCTCTGATAAGACACTGCCTCCCCCAATTCCCAAGAACATTGGGAATTGTTGTGATGTCAACACAGCAAGTGTGATATTGCACTTCCTTCTGTACACAGGCACCAAGTCCATGGCAGCTCTGATCAAGTCCTACATATTTTTATTCACTCCACATGAAACAGCAATAACCAGGTCTCTGTGGATAAGAATACAGTAAACAGTCACTCCCATTGGCCATACATCTGGATTTTAATTATCCTGTAGTGTTTCTATAATAAAAGAACTGATGTGTATGACTGATCAGGCTGTAGGAGAGGGCTGCATTAGCAAATAAATAGCACAACACCCGAGTCTGTCAACAGATGGATTGCAACTGAATGCAATTAAATGCAAAATGGGCCAGCTTTTAAAGCGACTGCATATAAATTAGCCAGTCAGCAACTATATTCAACTAATTGTAGGGAAAAAATAGGTGATAAAATAATATCTTTGTTTAGACTTTGGAAACAATGAAGTGCTGCTTGTGTATGCTACAAATTAAATGGAATTCAGATAGCATTGCTCAAATAGCTTTGTGTTTATGTGTATGTATAACCCTATTAGAATTAATCATACGACATATTTATCTGCTTCTTATGTCTGATTAATTATTTAAGGATGAGGCCATCAATTACTGTTGGATGGAATAGTTTGGAAACAGAGCTTCATATCGTTAAGTAACTTCTGCCTTCTAGAATCCTAGAGTATGTGGGTTGTAACTTGACTTCATCTGTTCTTGTCAACTGATAAGCAGTGAAGAAGGGGGAAAAAAAGATGAGGGGCTAGTTCAGGACCAACTCTAGGCAGAAATGAGTGAAGCAGCTTCCTTGGACAGCAGATTTTGCATATCATGGAAGGGCAACAGATATTTAGTTATTTCATTGGTGTAATTGTTATTGTTAAGGGAGAGATGCTTGGTGGATTTCCTGCATCCTCTGTCCAGCATGAAGCTTTGGATGCTGTGTTTAACTTTTGGAGGTGACAGAAGTGCAACTCAGATTTCCCTTAAGATGCATGGATTTGAAGGGGCAGGAGTAGACAGGTAAAGAGGCCTTCTCAGGTTTCTAGTGTGGGATATAGCTGTTAACACTCATGAATCAATTTAACACAGGATCAGCTGAAGCATCAAGAATTTATTTTAAAAAAATACGTTTCTGCAGACACGGGTGCTCTCAAGAGAGAAGGACCCCCTCCCACAAAACAACACACATTTTATCCCCTACGCCAGCTTCCCTCCCCTTGGGCAGGACCCAAAAGTTACAACCCTATCAGAATCGCCTAAGAAATGCCCCCTTCACCATATTTACAGTATATATGATCATGCACATAATCACGCTTTAACCTTGTGCTTTCTTAACTCTCATTTGCTATTTCAAAATGCCCATCAACCAGATTCTAACTTCTCATTTTGCTAAACAAGGCCAAATTTTTTCTTGTTTTTGATTTATCAGCTTAGTTACCCCTTTCAACTTTTGCTGACCTTTAGTCTGCATAAGCGGGTGCCTCCCCAAAAAGGAGTACGGTCATCTCACTATTGAATCCCTATCTCTATGTGCCTGGTTCCCTTTCGCTCCAAGGTCTTCTCTGGCTCCAAGCTGCCAGTTTCTAAAATTTATGCTTCTTTAGACTCCATTGTATTTCAAAAGCTCACATACTAAAGTATATGTGTGTATAAATATATTTAAAAATGTGTTATGAGCTATAAGCTAATATTAATACTATTAATAATATTGCAGAAACTAAAATATATTTTACTTCTCACACTAGGCTATGCTTTGTCTTCTTAACTTGTGCTCATTCTCCTTTCCCTAAATTTAGTTTTGCTGATGTTACTCTTTTCATTTCTTCCCAAGGTCCTCCCAGTCCTTTAAAAAGGGGAAGACATCTTGACTTTGTTCTAAGAGCGGGGGGTAGGCAAGTCTTCCTTTCGCTTCAGCTTAACTAGTTAGAACTAGATTTCTCTTTCTCTTACATTTCTATCCTATTGTATTTGATATAATAAAAGTTAGCTTCCTTACTTAAACTTCCAAGGAAAGCAAGCTCACCAACTATTCAGAGTGGTCTGCATACAAATACAGGCCAGTTTTGAAAACCAGATGCTGATAATATTAATTTAAGTGGACTGGGTGGGTGCCACTTGCCATACTCATTCAGGTGACAGAATGTCTTGGGTTGTGCCAGATTTGGACTTAAGACTATCCTTAGTAAAATCAATGGGGCTTAAGTTAGGTCTGATTAACTTAAGCCCAACTGATCTTAATGGTTCTAATCTATATTTAACCAAGTCTGGACCAATCAATATATTAGGTATATGTGGTAGATCATGGATGTCTAGCATTTCATTAACAATAAAAGTATAGAAGGTGTAGAATAGATCTGTAAAGCAGGGATGGAGAATTTTTGGCCCCAAATCTTTTGTCATTGGCCGTACTAGGTGGGATTGGTGGGAGCTGTAGACCAATGCATCTGGAGCATCAAGGGTTCCTCACTTTTTCAGAACAGAAATGGAGCCTGAAGCCTCCAACTACCACCACCCCAGCTTCCTTTAAATTTCAGTATAGCAACCACATCATCAGAGGCTAGAATAGTTTACATTTCAAAAAGTTACAGGCATAAATGGCCATTTCAGTACTGCATCCGATAGATTTATACATTTAGATCTCTAAAGGCAACACAGAAATAGAGAAAGAATGCTCACTGCCATCAATCAGACTACCATTTCATGTGAGGAACTCTGGATGAAGTCCAGTGAATTTTGAAATGCTATTAATCTGGATCCTTGTTTTCAGGGCATCTGTATCTTTGTTATGATATTTTAAAATCTGTATCTGCAAACATGTTTCCCATTAATATGTTGTATATGCCTTCGTTTCTGACTTATGGTAACCCTGTCATGTGGTTTTCTTGGGAAGATTTGTTCTGATAAAACATGTTATCATACTTAATCTGTGTCTACAAACTTGTTTCCCATTAATATGTTGTTGTTATGGGCCTTTGTTAGGAAGATTTGTTCAGAAGATGTTTGCCTTTGCCTTCCCATGAGACTGAGGCCATTTCCACACTACGCTCTTATAGCGAGATTATTCCACTTTCAACATCCTATGGAATCCTGGGGTTTGCGGTTTAGGGAGGGGCTGGCCGGCCCCTCCCTAAACTGCAAACCCCAGGATTCCATAGGATGTTGAAAGTGGAATAATTGTGCTATAAGAGCATAGTGTGGAAATGACCTGAGAGAGTGTGACTTGCCAAAGGTCACTCAGTAGGTTCCTGCGGCTGAGTAGGGATTTGAACCCTGGTTTCCAGAGCTGTAGTCCAGTTTTCAAACCACTATACCATGCTGGCTCTCTTGTTCCATTAACATACAGGTTTTTCCTTTGAAACACCCAGATACTTTGGATTTTCAACAAGTTTATGAAGAATATTAAAATAAACAATGAAAAACACTTTAAATGCATAAGAAGTAGAAATCCATCTGGAAAGGTGATTGTACTCTTGTTACAGCTAGCAACCTTAGCATGCTGATACTCAATAGTGATTAGTTTGCATGTCTCTCTCAGACTTTTGGCATAGTATGTATTCATGTTTATTTATTAAAATAGTTCTATCCCACCCTTTATTATAAAACGTCAGACTGGCGTACAATATAAACAATTTAAGAGATTTTCATAAAATTATGAACAATTTAAACAAGATAAAATGTATTAAACATAGCAACAGTTGAAAACACTTTTAAAGTGCAACAGTTTAAAACCATGTACATCTCTACTCTTAAATGAATTAGTCAATAATAAAAAGTGTGAGTTTGAGTTTATCTTCCTTATTGTAATCTGCAATTCTCTCTCTTTCCTCCATTTTTGAAGAGCACATAGGTACACAGCCCCTTACCATAAGACGTTATTTTAATATTTTTAAATAAACCTACTTTATATATTTTTACAAAGAAGACTAAACCTACTTTTTCTGTCTACTAGACCTTTTGTGTATGGTGGTCGTGTGGTGGAGGTGGAGTGGGACTGGTTGTTTACCTTCTGCTTGTGAATACATCTTACTTCACTTATGAGATATATCACTATGTTTCCCATTTCTAGGACTAAGTGATACATTAAAAATGAACAAGGCACCAAGTCAGAATGGCATACATCAGTCTTTCCTTATATAGTAGAACTGATTTTTCTAACAGTAATATATACCATTGAAATCAGCCTTCTTGCCAGATAACTAGTAGACAGCTAATATGTTGTCAATTTTTTTAAAAAGGACTCTAGAGTGGAATTAGGGAATTGCAGGTTTCTCAACTTAACATTTATCCCAGCTAAATTGGAAGGAAGCACAACTAAAGGTAGAATTGTTAAATTTAGAGAAGAACAAACTTGCTGAAGTAAAATTAACATGGCGAAATCATTCTGCCGCACAGTACCAGTGGACTATAAGCACTTCTACTCTCTGCTGCGTACATAGGGGTAACTTTAAAAATCCTGCATTGGGTGGAAGGGGCACAAGGAATGTGAAGAATATTCCCTTGCAACAACATGATGAAATACTTTAGAAAAATAACCTGGTGAATATTTCTGGCCCTACATGTGAATAAAAAGACAAGTGCAATTTTTTTTTTTTTTGTCAGCAGCAGCCAAATTTTTACACAAAATGTTGTCTTTCTTCTGCAAAACACTGTACTTTGCATAAGTGTTTTCTGCAGAAAAATTTGTGTTTCACACCAAACAAACATACAAACAAAACCCCAAAAACAAAACACCTCCCCCCTAAATCCTTTCTGTGCAAATTTCAGAAGAAAAAGTCCTGGAATCAGAAAAATCATAGCACAATGTGCAAACCCCTCAATTTTCTTGAGTGGCAAGAATTTTTTTAATGTTTTTTTCTTCACCTGTGAGAATCAAATAAGAAAATTTACACCCTTAAGTGTCACTGGCAGCTGTTTTGACCTTACAGGTAAACTAATAGTCATAGCAATAATAATTAGATAAAGGAATCTCCCTTGGAATCTTGAGCCCTTCTAATATCAGTACCTGCTGATGTAAATGGCAGACCTTCATGCTGCCATTGTTTTCAGTATATTTCACCCAACCATGTTCTGAAAGATAAAGAATTCTCAGTCACTGATATGAATGTTTGCTCTGCAGACTTTTATCTGCAGATATTTATCAAGGTATTAATAAGCAAAATAGGTTCTGCTTATTCCATCACAGTTGTGCATAAGATGTCAGGATGTGATTGGATGTGGTGGTAGTAATGACTTCTGAAGTGTCACTAAAGGTGATGAATTTGTTACATACATTACTTAGCTGCAACGGAGAATAAATTATTAGAACTGATCACTGCAGTTACCTTTATTAATTTCTTTTTCTTTTTTTTTTTGAAGAAAGATGAACGTTGAAGATCTTGGATAAGATTTACTGTGCCAACATGGGGGTCTATGTATCACTCTGATTCTGAAAATAAATCAACATGTCAGTGATCAGACACACTTAGATTAAGTACCATCCTCTAATCAAGGAACTAGGAATGAAGAGCACACTGCTCTGTGGTAATTTAGGGTTGCTGTGTTTCGGTGAAGTGAGACAGCTGCAATCATACTGATATTCTGGATCAAGAGTAAGCTCTTTGAAAACATTGCATGACCACCTCCCTGCATGGAACTTTTAAAAGGGGAGTGATTTAAGTTTCATGGATATATCTATAAAGTAGACATTTTTCTCGTCCTGTTTGCTAAAAACAGCATTAAAATTGTGTGGACAACTAATGTCTAAGTAGCTTCTCCATGTGGAAGAACTGGGGTGAATGCTATTTTGCCCATTTACGGTTGTATCAGTGCAGCTGGGTGTACTAAAATTAACATTACACAACTTCTGGTTGCCATTTTGGGATTATTTTGGCCAAGTGTTTTAGTGCTTAATGGGGGTGGGATTCTGGGGGGTGGGGAAGTGAATTTTGGGGCTGTTTGAGACCTTTAGAGCCATTTTAGCATCAAAATCACCTGAAAGCTTGGATTACTTTTTAAAATGGTGACATATAGGGCTTTGGGAATCTTTGAAGACACAAAAGTGGTGTTCAGGGGCCTCATGTAGTCTGAGGGGGCATTTCCCCAACTTTGGTTTTATCATTCTGCTCATGAGCTGTCAGTGTAAAATGAAGCCTATGTGTAAACTGAAGAGTAAGCTAAGAGAATTCTCCATAATTTATACTGGGATGAGAAACCCCTTTTACCATGAGGGCCTCTTTCCCTTTGTGTACAATGTTCTCAGAGTCACATGCCAGTGGTGGGGAGGGCCAGTGCTACATCTATTCACCACCACCCCTCCCATTTACACTTATAGACCATAACACCAAACGCACAGTCACATACCCAAAACAGGCTCTGATGAAAGGATTTTTCAGTTCTAACTTATGTAGGAAGAGGGGATATGAGCCAATCAGAGAGATTCCCAAATAGCTCATGGATCATCAGTTCCCTGTTCCTCTTTAATATACAGAATTGTAAAGTTAACAATCACCAACTGCTATTTTTTTTTATTTTTATTTTTTTGCTTTCATAACTCTATTTAGTTAAGAATTTGTGCATGACATCCATTCCCAAGGGTTCAGTGCAATGCTATGGGACTCCCAAAGGAGTCCAAAAATAACTTTCCCAAAGAATAGGAAGAAGGGTCAACTAAGATGGGTTTCTATCCCCAAAGATTTCTAGTAGATGTAGTAATAAAAGACATGAGAAATCAAAGGAGAGTAAACACTTGACTTTCAGTTAATTCCTCACACAGGCCCATAATTCTTTAATGATCCAAAATATTGCAAAATATGGTTGGATTCATTTTCTTCTCTTCTAGTTTTTTTCTCAATGATTCTGCTTTCAAAGGTTGCAGTGAAGCCATGACAATCTGAATAGTTGTCCAGGCCACTGCTACACAAAATGGTGGTCTGCAGACTGATGCCAATGAGTCACTAACTGCCAGTGAGTTTCCAGAGAAGAAAGAAACAGTTGTAGCCAATGGGGACAAATATGGTATTGAGTTCTGGCACCAATGAAATGGAAATTCCTGGTCCCCTCACTTCAGATTGCTTGAGATGCATTGGGCTTGCCTATTCTGCTTTTAAAGGCCTCCATTCCAAAACATAACCAGATTGTCTGCTAAAATACTGTTGCTGTCTCTGACTGTTGCCCCAAGACTTGCAGCCAGGAGAGGAGTTTCTTCATTTCCTCTCCCTAGAATTTAGGTATTGCTTTTCCCAGGAACAGAGTAAACATTCTTTACGCTAACCAATAATACAAATGCTGGTACAGAGGCAGTAGAAGTGACCCATATTGATTTAGGTCACAGCACATCACTTTTATTGTATTTAGCCATAGGCCAGTACAACAAAACACTGAGCTCATCTAAAAATGACATAGAAGATTACTGAAAACAGTACACAGTAAAATAGTAAGCCATGGAAGATTCAGGCAGGATTAACCAATCTGTGACCCGTCAAATTGAATGTATGGCTGATGGCAGAATGGAGATATCTTGGTTTTGCTGCACTTTTAGATAATCCAATAAACACAGTTCTCTCATATCAGAAGTATAACATAAGTCATAATGTGAGAATGTGCCAGGCCTGGCATTGTTAGGATCCCAGTGTTGCCCACCAAGGTGATCAAAGCTGCCTCTTTTCCATAGCTAGGTCTTAAACCAGATTGAAATGCATGTAGATAATTCATTTCATCCAGGAACCCCTGGAGCTGGAAGCCTACCATGTGGTCCAGAACCTTGTCCCAAAAAGTGATATTGGAGACTAGCCAGCACATATCAAACGGGATTGGGGAGAGCCTTTTTTGTAATGGCCTCACCACAACCTCTTTTAGACAGAATGAGACCCTATCTTGCTGCAACACTCCCCTTACCCACTCAGCTAGGCCTCCTTTGGCTGCTTTTAAGAGCCAGGAAGGCATGAGTCCAGTACGTAGGTGGCGTCTCTCACCTCTCCAAGGATCCTGTCCACATTTTCAGAACACACAAACTGAAATTTGTCCAAATAACACACAGCAAGACAGAGACAGTGTTACATCTACTGGACCTATATTAACCATAGCATCCAAGTTAGCATGATTTTATCCATAAAGCGTTGTTCAAATTCTTCACAGCAGATTGGCCAGCTGTCTGTTTTCTGCTGTTCTGGGACAGAGCATGAGAAGGCCCGTGGCTACTTCTAAAGGCAATTCTGGTTGTTACTGGAATTCTCACCATTCTACTCCTACCACCAATGGGAAGTGATCTCTAGACTATGAAGGCTTAACATTCAGATCTCAAAACCTAATAACATTCTGAGTGTGATTAATAGACCTCTGGGTTTTCTAAGCCAAGGACTTGTACTCGTATACTTTACATACACCTGATTTTTATTCTCTCTTTTATGAGTCTTGTAGAGAAAAACATTCTTTAATTAAAGGCTAATTTTCACTGTGGAGGACAAGGCAAAGCAATAAACAGCTTGTGCTGCTCATTAAATGTAAAAACAAAGTTAAGGTGTATGGAAAGCTGCAAAGCTGTTTGTTATGCACACTCAGAGAGCCATGTGGACATTATTTCAGTTTTATGACTATGAAAAGAGGAAGAACATAAGCAACACGAAATGTTTGTAGGCCACAAATTCTTCCAGCCCATCTTGCCAAATAAAGATGGGCATATCACAATACAACAAAGATCTGATGGATCTGCAACAAAAATCTGACGGAATATAACTCACTGCTCTATACCACTTCTTCTCCACAAGTAAATTTTTTAAAAATTTTCATAAAAAATAAATCAGCTATGTGCCATAAATATGCTACACATTTGTATTTCTTTCAATAGAGAAGAAAGAATGAACAGTATAAAACAGTGTAAAGAAAAAAAGTACACACACACACATTTACAATAGTCAGATTTGTGACTCAAAACTCCTTGCTACATTATTGCAAAAAAATAAATAAAAAAATAGATTCCAGCCTAAACACACATACTTATTTTTTCTTCTTCTTAGGTACCCTCTCTAAATCTGGCAGAGGTGCATTGATTTCACCATTTATACAGTTTGTTCCAAACTCTTTTCAGAGGAGGTTGATCATTTCCCCGTTCTGTCCACCCAAGTTCTAGTAATTTAAGCTGCAGTATCAACCAGTTTTTATTGCCTTCTAGGACCACATAATATGATCTGGGGGAAGAAAATCTTGGTGGATATACTGGCCATTTACGAGGAGAAATCTTTCTAATATTATTGTTTTACATCATTAATTTTCATAACTGTAACAGTTAAATATGCCTGGTACATTTCAATCATACAGATTTTAAAAGTAAATCATATTCCAAAGTCTACAGTATTATTACATATTAATCTTTTTATTAGAGTGTTAATATTTATCTTAAGCCTTTCCCCAGTGTTCCATGTATCAGTGGCTGCATTCTGTCACAACTTCAACAAATGTGACATTTTTACACTCTGGGAGTTGCCTATCTAATATTTCGTGTGAACAGCTCAGTTCTGATGTGAGTGGTCACAACTTTGAAAATTCCCATTTGTGTTAATGCTGTTGCATAGCAAAAATATGACCCAAATGAGGACCTTGGACTTTCTCAAATGGTAAGATCTGTGAAGATGTGTCCAGATTCATGGAAAATGCTACTTTCCCTTCATAATCTATTCCAACAAGAGCTAAATGTGCTTAAAAAGGCACTGACCTATTTTGTTTGGGAGTCTAGATGGCTTACAACAGTTAAAACAGATGCAGTTATCCCACTTTTAATTGTGGGGGTGGAGGGAATGCTATGTTTGAATGATCATCCATGGTTCAATGCCCACCAAAGAAAAAGCTAGCATTCCAGGAAGAAGAAGATTAGACCCACCTTCTTCTTGACATCCTAGCTTTCTGCATGCTCAAGATGTTTTTATAAGAAGCAAATTCCTATCAGAGTTCTGAATAATTCATTTTTTGGATTACAGATCCAGCAAGATGGCTGAGGGGTTCATGATGATACAGTCCAACCTTCCGGTGGCTCCAAATTCTCCGAGCTTTGATTCATACATGCAAGATTGCCCTTATGGTCTGAAGTAATCCAGCTCAGGGAAGACTGCACTTTCTGCCAATTGAATTATCTAAAACTGTCCCACTGTCAGTTTCACTAGATTTATGAAGTCTGGACACGGAGGAAAGCAATGGGAGAGAATTATAGTTGTGGATGTGGTGCATATATTATTGTGCTTGAAAGTTGTGGTGCTGAGAGGAATGTTATGTAGTCAAAATGAAAGAGCTTGTGGACTATTAGGGAGTGCTAAGCATATCATTCCCTAGCCAGAGTAGCTCTGAGGCAGATCTAATATTCATGCAGCAACTTTAACTGCTCCACAACTGCCTTTTCCCTCCTTTAATTTTTATGCATACATCTGACCTTTCGTATTTAAGCCTCCTCCTTCCATCCCCTTATTCTGTTGAGAAATTCTGTCAAACCTCAGTTGGGCTGGCGACATTTACATTTAAATGGAGAAATTTCAGTGAATGTGTCAGGCAGCCTATAGCCATGGGGGGGGAGAGGTCTAAGAAGTGTGTTAATTTATAGGGTTTTTTTTAAAAAAAGATGTACAGCCCTGATTAGATCACAAATAAAACACATACTCGAAATAATGATGTGCTTCTGTGGGTTTTCAAAGCTCTCTATAGAGAGCACTCGAAGGGCTGAAGCATCTTTCCCAAGGAGATTTGTACCATGCTGTACAAGTGCCACTTTGAAGAGAATTTAGCCAATTATGTATTCTTTTGAATGGCAACTACACAATAGCAGACAAAAGGAGCCAAGTTTTACAACAACTTTTTTCCCCCTGCACACTTAATGTTATCTTCAGTGAAGGCTCTATTATATTCACACCTGCAGTCTAATAGCTGCCATTCTGCAGAGCTACGGTGGCTTGCAACTCAATAGCACTGAAATTGTAGAAGTCTGAAATGGCAATGCCTCTTCATTATCTTTAATGTATGCCTCCCTTTAATAAATTGACATATAAAAAAACCTAGAAGCATTAAGAAAGAAAAATATTTAATTCTCAGATAAAACGCCTTTTAAAGAAGACAAAGTTGTAGCTACATCTTTTCTCTCTTTTTTGAAGGTACTTGTATCCAAGTGGATTAAAAGGAGTGAAGCTTTGGTTCAGCTGGGATTCTTTGTTTATTCAGTCTCTTATTAACTGTCTTAAACTTAAAAGGCCAGTTACAGCAATATAATATTCAGCTGCAAGCAAATAATCTGATAGATTTCTGCTGGTTTAAGTCTTTTAGAATAGAATGTTTGCACATTCTTTTGTAGGCTGTCCAATATGAAATGCAAGAGAAGTAAGCATCAGAGTAGCAGTGAAAGACATTTGTGTTTGATAGAGCTAGAGCCTAATCTTCACAGAGTAAATCTTCTCTTTTTGTAATCCAGTTCTGAACTGCCAGGGTATTTGGAATAAATACAGCTAAACATAAGATTGCCAAGAAAGCGATAGCCTGTTTCTAAGTCCAGTACTCAACCCTACATTGCTGCTTCTACCACATGAGCCCATTCAGGCAACCATTTTATTGCATCAAAAAACACATTCTATACTGAACATGAGGTTAGATGCTCCTTTTCATTCAACAGGATGATGTTGACAGCTCAGCTATTTTGGGCTGAGTTTAATGGTCTGTGTGGGCTCAAAGGTCATGTCTCTTCTCTATCAAGGAGAGCAAAACCAGGAGAATAAGAGGATCAGCATTTCTTCAGCTAGGATCACATATTATGGTTATGAATGTGCTGAATATTCATGGTAATGATTTTTTTCACAACAGGCAGTGCCACTAAGATGGCTACCTGTCCTGTTTTAAAGAGAACAGTCCTCTGAAAATATGCCAGAGGACTGCTCTCCTATTGAAGATTAATGTTAATTGAAGGACTGTCTAGTTCAAATCATTTTTTTTTAAACAAAGACAAAGAACTGTAAGGATGAAAACTGAGGACCCCAAGGTTGCCCATCCATGGTTAGTATTAGACTGCAGTTTTAGCAGGTGCACTGTCCATCTGGTCATAGTCTGTGATTCTAAAATTTACTGTAATTCTGTTTAGATTATTACAGAATAATTAATAATTTTGCATCTGCATGTACAAATGGACATATGTAATTTTCTGCAGATCAGTATTCTATTTTATCCTGTTTTGAGTGATGTATTTCACCCACTCCTTCTGGAAATGTGTGAAATTTAGCGCCACTTCAGGAGTTACAATATGGCCTCTTATGCTATGAAATCATAACCTTTGCACCTTTCTTGTCAAAGACCTTACCAAAGGAGGGGTAGTGAGCCACATTGGACTTTCGCGCACTGAACAAACACATACACACAAACGGACATATGATTAAATAACCCCAATTGAGGAACAGAAAGAAATGTACTCTGCTGTTGTTGTTGCTGCTTCTGCTTGCTAGCTTGCCTCTGACCTCAGTTTCTGGACTGCATTTGTGAGTGTGCTAGTCTCTGGCTTGCAAGCTGTCACTGCATCAGCCGTCCTTTCTCTCTTATCTCTCTTAGCACATGCATGCAGTCATACTGTGCACAAACACAAATTCTCTGTCTCCCTGTTTGTCTCTCTCAAGTAAATAAGGCAAAGGCAGCTTCACCTGTGTCCAATGCTCTTCTGACCTCAATATGTGTTGAAGATCCGGAGAGGAGATATTGCACTATGCACGCACTAGGGAAAAATATTAAAATAAGGCAAAGGATTGGTGAGATATATCCTACGTAGACAGTCAATTAAACAATATCTGTCTCTTGGCTGAGTTGGGGGAACCAATCAGAAAGAAACAGGAGGTATTATGAAGAATTTCTCCTCCCAAAAGTCTTATCTCCATAGGCTTCATGAACCTGAGAAGTTTCCTGTCAGAGAACGTCGAGTGAGGGCACAAAAGAAGGGGCAAGGGTCACATAAGACAACCACAAACTGGAGGGAGAGGCATGCACGTGCCATATAACAGTCCACAGGAAGACAAGACAGACTTGCAAGAGACTTCTCAAGCAGCAGAACCTGGATTGGTGACTAAATTATGACAGTAGTACAAATGCTTGATGAATATTTGTGGACAGAAAGAGAGAATCTCGTGGGCTCTGGCTGGGATGAAGGTGGAAGAAGGCTGCCCTATCTCTTTTCAGGAGCAAAATACAGTTGGCCAGCAGTGGTGGCTGGTGACTTCTATGTCATTGAGGTGATAATCTACTATGAGTTTTACTCAAAATTTTAATGGAGATATCCAAGCTGTGGGACTCTATCCCCATCCCTCAAATAATTTCAGAACCTTGGAATCCTTCAAAGAGTAGAAACTGGAGTGGTGTAGCAGAAACACTGGAGTCACCAGGCATCACTATCTGTCAACCTCTATCCATCATAAAATTGCTGCTGCTGTTGTGTGTCTTCAAGTCATTTCCAACTTATTGCAACCCTAAGGCAACCCTATCACAGGATTTTCTGGGACTGAGAGAGTGTGACACACCCAAGTTCACCCAGTGGGTTTCCATGGTTGAGTGGAGAATCAAATCCTGGTCTCCAGGATAATAGTCCAACACTCAAACCACTATACCACACTGGTTCTATCACACAATTAGAGAATTCAGTTTACCAGGAAAGAGAATCCACCTGAACATTAGGAAGGATTTTTCTGTATGAACTATTCAACTGTGGAATAGGCTGCTATGGAAGAGGGTAGTCTCTTCTTCTTTGGAGACCTTTAAACAGAAGTTGAGTTTCCATCTCTGTGGAGTGCTTTAATTATGCATTCCTGCATGGCAGGGAATGGGACTAGATGGTCCTTGTGCCCTCTTCCATTTCTTTAATTCTACAGAAAGTTAAGATATTATACAACTTTGACTGAGGAAGCATTGGAAAATGGACCATTAACATGAAGAGGTGCAGAGGACTGTGTAAGATTTAAAACTTAAGACACTAGTGTTACCCTGTATGTTGGGGGTCCCAGGAGGGGCACCCAAATAACCAAATAAAAGCACAAGATGGGGAAATTAAGCTCAAGCGCTCTCTTAAGCTAAAGAGAGGCAGGGTAACTTTAGCTAGGATCTTTTACCCTATGTCTATAGCTTCAGGTCAGAGAGCGTAGCCAGACAAGGTTTAAAAGTAACAAAAATAACAGTTTTATTGAGAGATAAACAGCAAATAAGACAACACACACACTAGTTAACTAGAAATAGAAATGGAGAGATTTGGGGAGTGGGTAATACGACACCTGGTCTCATAGTCCTAGAGAGAAAGACGGGGTTCCGGGAGAGAAAGCTCAACGTGGTTCGCTGAGGGGAGTTTCCTTAGACAACCAGCAGCAAGGCTGGATGGAAGTCCAAAGTAGTCCGAGGTAGTCCCAAAAGTGGGGACTTTTTATAGGGTGGAGTTTACCTACAGGCTATGCTATGCTCGGTGAGAACAAAGGGATTTTAGAGCGGGACAAAGGAGTCGGAAAAGGTCAGGTTTTGCATGATGAGCTTAACGCTGGATGACAATGGTATGGCCAGCACACTGATGGCCCGACATAAAGGAATGGCTTGGCTCAGAGCCGTGCGTCTATTGTGAAGATACGCACCAAGCAAAGCCTGTTTGCAATGGGGTGTTCCCTGAAGCAACGAAGAGGCTTGAGTTGCCTGCTTCAATGGAAACTGGAATGTAAAACCATTAACGGCCGCACCAAATATGTGCTTGTCCGGAGGACCTCGCAAACACATGGGGCAGGGTGGCAGAGAAAGGTCAAGTAAAGGCCAAATTATTTGGTATCAAAAGGATATCTAGTGCTCTCACCTGACATATCATAACCATGATAACACTAGCTCAAATCTTCAGCAGATGATCCATGCATTTATGACTTGCCTAGAGTTGCCTAAGGTCTCCCAATTCATTTTTCCCAACTGTAGAATGGAAACAATTTCTTCCTATCTTAGAAAGCAGCTAAATATATATTTAAAGAAAAGATTATCAAAGTTTTTGTTCCCTGCAAGTGTATGTGACTGGTTGGTTGAACACATATTGCTGTCTGAGGTAAAGAGCAATTCCATATAGAGAACCCTCCATTCCACACACAGAAGCTAACTGGGCTAGCAGTTGAATCTTATTCTAATACTGAAAAGGAATTCCTATTCTCCCCTGAAATCAAGGATAGCAAATTGCTCCAGTATGCAGGACAAGCCATGTGACCTCCCTCCATGAGGGTAATAGATCAATGTGGACTGTGGCACCCCAATATCTGATCCCTGAGTGATGGCCTCATTCTGTGGGTCTATCCAGCATAGGATATAAGAGGAATAACTCTTACCCCCAATTCACCCTCTTGTCCATAATATGCTAAAATCAATAGCCCACAGTTATACAGTATCTTTTAGACGTAGCTCGGCATTTCCTGTGGACTGTTCTTTTCTCCCCATCAGTCTCCTTAAAAGAGAATGTGAACCTCTTTGTGTTCCTTCTTACCTCACCACCCCACAGTGTTGGGCATAGCCTTTTAGCACCCAAAGATTATAGGCTGATGGCTGTCAGTCCTGAAAACAGGCACTGAAAGCCTTTCTTTGATTAAGTTGGCACTTTTTCACTGGGAGCTTCAGTCTATGGGATTTTTTTTCCCTGGTTGACACTGCCGTTTTTAACATTCCTCAAAGATAATCCTCTTTGCATCCCTCACATCCTTTTCAGTATAAATGGCACCCATTAATCATCGCTAAACGCAGCTCAAATTCAACTCGTGGGCTAATAAAGTTCAGACTCTCTTACCACAGATGGCTGTTAACCAGCAGGAAGACAGCTTTGAGTTAAGCAAGTGAGGGTAGTAATATGTAACATGATGAAGTAGTAGGAGACACCGCATTTAAAGTCACATTTAACATTTTAATTACTCTCACCTCAGGTGGCGCAAGCTCATTTGCATTACATATAGAAAAAGCTCCCAATTTAAATAGGAATTATAGGAGCAGTAGCAGAAAATATCTTGCTTCACAGGATAAGGAGACAGCTGGTAATGTTTGGGCACATTTTTTTTGTTCTATAGGGAATTTACATTTCTCACACTTTTGAACATTCTTATCCCTCAAAGATATTATCCATGTGTGAGAAAAATGACTATTCCTTGTTCTATGAACTCCATTTAACTCCTGCATCACATATCCATAAGCTGTCATTCACTTCAGGGCATTTCTAACAGTAGTTTCCTGTGTTTCAAAACAAATTGATAGTTTGATGCCTCCAGTGACATCTTGTAATGAGTACCTAGTTTAATATTAATGGGTGACACCATTCCCACACAATTAGCATTGGCCCTGCTTCATATCCTGTCTTATTTACTGCCAGTTTCAAAAGAGTTTTATTTGCTGTGTGTTGGCTCTGAAGCCCAATTCACAGTGGGCACAACACTCCCTATGTTTAAAGTCCAAGTTTCAATGGCCCAGGTATCTTCTCCAGCTTGCTTACATCCTTTGCTTATCTGCTGAGACCCTATTCTGAGAACTACCACTTTTAGGAAAGCTGATGGTGTGACAGGCCCTACTGTTCTTCAAGATTGGTTTGGTAGTTGCAGCCTAACAAGGCACCCTGACTCTCTCACTTACCCCTTACTCCACCTGTAAAACACCACCCTTGTTTTGTAAGAGATGAACAGTAAATTCTCTTTGCAGCTTGTAGTTATTTCTCTGTCTGTAAGGAACTGTGGGAATAGAAAATGGAATGTGGTTTGCTTCTGGTTTGCAACATTTGAAGATTACTAGAAGAATGGTCTATTGTGGAGAGATGAGAACCTTTGTACACATCTGTTTCCTTCCTTGAACAGTGATGACACTGTACTGGAAAATGTATAAATTGTTGTGAACTTAAAGAGGCAGGGCTCGGTCTTTGGAAAGGATTCCACCGAGACACTGTGCCGGCTGCAATAAACGTTTTTCCATTTTCCGTGGGTCTCTATCTCTGATTTCTGCAACAGTATAAAAGAGATAGGGTCTTAAATATTTCCTCAGTACCAAATACCAAATATTTCCTCAGTACCAAATAATTTATGGTAGTGTGTTCTTCTTTATTATCACTGACTTGAGACAACTCCAGCCAACTCAATAGTTATAAAACAAACCATATATTTTGTTATATTAACATTAGAAAGTATCTTGTTAAAGTTCATACAACGTACAGTGTTGTTGCATTAACCAGTGTCAGTTTCTGACAGTGTTTGACAATAACTCCCAGCCTTAGACACCAGTTCTTTGTGTCTTTTTCTCAGCTACTTAAACACATCCCAGCCACCCTCTCTGGCCAAGATTTCACTGAAGGCTCTCTTTACAAGTGGATTCTCTGCCTTCTATATAATTCCTATCCTCCATAAGCCCTTCCTACGCACACCACTGTGCCGGATTTCACTCTTAAGGTACCACTCCTGTTGCCTAGCAACCCAGCATCAAGTTGCACTTGCATTCCAAACAGCTAACTGCCAAAGCAACTTTGTCACAGGTTGGAATAACGCGGAAGGCTGTTATAACTCTGAAAGAATTTGGAAAAGTTGCTTTCCAAATAGTTGACTAACACTTCCAGAATACCAGTGGCCATTGTAGCAGGGGAATTCTGGGAACCGTAGTCCCCAAAGGTATTTCCCAAGCTCTGTCCCTGACTATAGAATAACGTCCTAAAACAATGTCCCATCTCACTTTTCTACTTATTATTTTTTTAAAACTAAGTCTTTTAATTTACAGAAGTTTCTATCTACCAGTTTAAACATCTTACTGTTTTTAAATATTATCGTTGAGGGTTGTGTGCCTTCAAGTTGTTTCTGATTTATGGTAACCCTAAGTCAAATCTATCACAAGGTCTTCTGGGGCTGAGAGTGTGGCACACTCAAGTTTATCCAGTGGATTTCCATGGCCGAGTATCACAGTCCAGCACTCAAACCATTACACCATACTGGCTCTCTTTTTGGTATGTGTGTGCGCGTGCACACGTGCATTACATACATACTATATATGTTATATGTGTGTGTGTGTGTGTATACACACACACACACGTATATATTATCCAAAAATCTTTCAAATTTATATACCACCTCATAATTATTTAGACAACTGTAGTGAGCTATTTAGATAACTGTAGTGTAGCTAGTTTTCTGTCCTTGGAACCCTTTGTGCACTGCATATACTACTAAAAATGTCAAATTAAAAAACAACAGAGAAAAACAATATAAAATTGGAACACCTTCCTGGCTTTGGAAAACTGGGCTCCTTTCACACTGTTAGGCACTACCATCTTCTAAGGTGTGAGAAGTTCCAGGGTTTATTAAATTGTTGTTGCTTGCTTTATTTGTTAGCAGAATGTGGCAGAAGGGACCCTCTTTCAACAAGCAGCAGCATCTTCTGATGCTGCAGCCAATTCCTAAAGAATAATTGCTATGGTTCTTACAAAGTTACTCAAGCAAAAGTTATCTCCCAACTTCCAGGTTCATTTAAACAGCAAATGGTCTTTTCTTGCCTCTCTGCCTATTTTCCTTAGCTGGAGGAATATCAGTCTGTCCAGGTTCAGATTGGTATCTCATTCCAAAGCTGAAGAGCAAATATTAGCTATCAAGACACCACTTTCTGCTGTTCAGTTTATTTGCATGCCACTCTGCCATAAGATGAATGAACAATAATTCTTTTTGTGAACTGCTTTAGGGGGGACCACTGTGCAAGAAAGGCATTGTATAGGTGACATAAAGCAAACAAAAATAAAAAAACAAAAACAACCCCCCAATAAATGCAACTATTCAAAATATGACCTCGTATAAATCATTACACGTAGGAACAGTTATTATCACTACATGAATATGTAATAAACATATCAATTAGTTTTCATTAATAGAATATCAATAGATAAATATCCTCTCTGTAGCTTTAAGTCCAGTTATTACTGTTGTTTTTGTTGCTGTGTGCCTTCAAGTTGTTTCCAACTTATGGCAACCCTAAGGCGAGCCTATCATGGGGTTTTCTAGGGCTGAGACTGTGTGACACTCCTAAAGTCACCCAGTGGGTTTCCATGGCCAAGTGAGGAACTGAACCCTGATTTCCGGAGTCGTAGTCCAACACTCAAACCACTACGCTGTGTTGGCTCTCCCAGTTATTATTACCTGGTGACATTTAACGTTTCACTTTGCTCAGTCAAGGAGGCTTCAGGCTTGAGATGGTGTTTTCCAGGCAATAAAGACACAGTTACAGGCTACTTTATGAAAATCAATGCTTACTATTGTGTGTCACTGTTAACACCTCTATTCCAAGGGCAAGCAAGGAAAATGCAAAGCGAAAGAAAGTCTGCTCCTATACATAATACAGACACATGTCATTGGCCATTTCCACACTACACTCTTATAGCATGATTATTCCACTTTCAACATCCTATGGAATCCTGAGGTTTGCAGTTTAGAGAGGGGGCAGCTTCAAACATGCAATGATTTAATTAAACTACTTTTGAAACCAGCTGTACTAGTTTTCTCCTAAGGAAAAGGTGATGTTAAGGAGAGGTTAAATACTTCACCTTTCCCATCAGAGAGCACCTGCTGTCTCCATGTACTGTTTGCAAAAGGCCCATTTCTTTCCATTTCAGTTCTCATGGGCAAAATCTGTAAACATTTGTCTTTAACTGCTGCTATTTAGAGAGGAAAGTAGCTATAAGTACCCAAACCATAAATTGCCTAAGGAGTCAAATAATCTGTGCTGAAAGGTTAGTTGTTCACAATGGCAGCCCATCTGTTAGGATCTAACAATCTCTTTCCTCTGTCCAAAACCTGAAAATCAACCCCATTCAGTTGCCAGCTAGGTTTGATAGTATCTGATCAGGAGGAAGTCTGTTAAATTTAATTTTAGATTATGCTACTTAGATGTTTTTTATTTTATTTTTGGTTATAAATCTTATTGTCCTTGCCTTCACTGTAATGTCCATAGGAGGGTGAAATAATTTAGCTGCGCACTAGACTCCAAACTATCTTGCTTTTAACTCTGTTGGAAACAGGTGAAGAAAAATATACTCAGGTTGATGACCTGCATGAAATAGTGGTAACACAAATGTTTCATTTATTGAAAGTGACCACAAAAGTAAACAGTGAAAGGAGTGGATCATATTCTGTTCTTGTGAAGTCCAGGCAACACTGGAATGTTCTCCTTGGGGTGGAAGGATCAGCTGATATCTAGTCCACATTAGTTTTACAAGAATTTATAACTATGTCCCATCTCATCTTTGCATCAATATGCATCTTTAAAAAAGAGTAGGAAAATGTACATTTTTAATCATTTCTCTATTTCTACACATGTTAATACAGCACACATATTTTTGTATGTATTTTAACATAAATGCACATTTCTTATATATTTTTTCATGTATTTTATACCACCCCCAAGCCAATAACTGTAACCAAAATGTTCAGAGAAGTGTCAAAATGGAAGCACGATGTTCTAAATCACTGTAGATGAAGAGTAATTCAGATCAGTTTATTTTTTTAAAAAATGAGCTGAGTCCTGACATCTCACAACCTTGCATTAATGATCCTTTATTTTAATGTAGCTAAATTTAAATGCATTTACTATACTGAAGTGAAAAGAGGGCACCAGGAGAGTAGGAGAATGTCCATAGCAGAATACAGACACTTCATCAGAACCTAGAAGTCTCCAGAGACCAACAACTAGGAATGGGGGACTTTGTATCTTCTCCTATAGCTTGTAGAAATCCGTACTTGCTTTATGCATACCATATCTGAACAACAGTCCCTATATAGATGGATATATAACATTTCTTTTTTTTAAATATATTTCTCATCATCAAACACTTCACCATTTAAGATGAAGCAGAGCAGTCATTGTTTGAAAGTTGTACCTGTCCTGCTTCAGATAAGATACTTGTGCTAGAATAGGCCTACACACTAAACGGAATAGTTTAGAAGCCAGTGAGCAGTATGTGAGTGGGACTTTCATTTAGAAAGATATGTAATTGGGAGAAAACTATCCTTTAACAGCTCTACATGGGAAAAACAGATTTAATTCAGTTCTACATGTAAAGGTTCTGCACCACTATTCTAGCATGGCCACTGTCTATGCTGGATGGGGAAATCTGAGAACTGCAGTCTAAGATTTAACTTTCCCAAGCAATTGTTCTGTCCTGTGCTCTGCCACTGAACTATGGTCCTTCACTAGACAGATGCTTATTTTTTTTATTTATTTTTTTTGCTTTTTTGACTTTTCTGCTCTTCCTTCTTTCCTTCCCTGCTTCCTTTTGTTAGATAGATTGCTTAATAATACATGTTGTCTGGCCAGCTCACAATAAATCATAAATATAAAATATGGTTTAAAAACAATGAAAGCCAGCATGGTGCAGTGGTTTGAGCACTGGACAATGACTCTGGAGACCAGAGTTTGAATCTCTACTTGGCATGGAAACCCACTGGGTGACCTTGGGCAAATCATACTCTCTGAGCCTCAGAGGAAGGCAAAGGCAAATCCCTCCTGAATAAATCTTGTGAAGAAACTCCCATGATACGTCTGCCTTAGGGTTACTGTAAGTCAAGAATGATTTGAAGACACACAACAACAATAAAAACAAAACACAGTAGTATAAAAATATTTTCACCTGCAGAGAAATGAACACACATAGATATACACTCCAGATTTTAAAGTCATGATTTTAAGTGCTTTGGAGGAACGAAATGGTTTTGATTTGGTGCTGAAAAGCCTGTACTGAAAGGGCCAGATAAGCCTTTCTGCAGAGACTATTCCATAACTAAGAGGTCACAGCCAAGAGGGCCTCTCCTCTGGTAGCCCCCTGCCTCATTTGAATTGGCAGGGGCCCTCAGAATGGGAGCAGTGTAGATGACCTCATATTCCTTTGGGTAGGAATATGCAGAGGAAATTGATCTTTTAGATAAACTGGGTGTCCCAAGCCAATAAGAATTTTAAATGATAAAACCAGCACTTTAAATTAGACCTCGAAATGGCCTGGCGATCAGTGCAACTGACAAAGCAGTGCTGTAATGTGAGTAACATACTTAGTCACAGCTAATAATTCTGGTCCATCTGGACCAACCGTTTTTGTTTTTTCACTTATACCTGTATGCCAATGTTGGAAAGATAAATATTCACCACCTATAATTCAATGGAGAGAAGAACTTAGTGCTTTAACTAAGTTTGAATGTAGATTTTAGAGATGCCAACTTCAAGAAATTTTATGTAAAGTCAAAGGCTTTCATGGCTGGAATCCATAGGCTGTTGTGGGTTTGCCAGGTTTTGAGTCTGGGTTTATTAGTATTTTCTCCTGACGTTTCACCTGCATCTGTGGCTGGCATCTTCAGAGAAAAGATGTCAGCCACAGATGCAGGTGAAACGTCAGGAGAAAATACTAATAGAACACAGACTCAAAACCCAGAAAACCCACAATAGCCTATTCAAGAAATTTTATTTTTTGGAAACAGCATCAGTATATACTGGACTATAAATCTGGTAAAAAAAAAAAAAAATCAAGCCTGAAAACTTGAGTCAACTTATCTACAAAACTTCCAGGGAATCTGTACTGCTTGCAGGAGCAGAGTGTGCAGATTGTCAAAAACCCCTCCTGGCTTGAGGTGTGCAGCTGCCTAGTTAGAGGAGAAGCAAAAAAGGCCCTGGAGCCCTAGAATTCCTCAAGCCAGGAGAATTTGCAACAATATACTCCTTTGACCCTTACCAGTAGCATGAGCTTCCCCGAGGTCTGGATGGTTTTTCAGGGACCTCCGGGGAGCCCATGATGATGATGGTGGTGGGGGTTGACATCCATAGGTCATAGCAAATTCTCTAATTTTGGGCCCCAAACCTGCCCTGGACTTATCTGTGAGAAAATTTATAGTCAAGTATATATGGTAAAATAGATACTCAGTCCATGTTCATATCCTATATATTTGCCTTCCACTTTTTTCTTTTTTCTTCTCTTTCTTTCCCCCGCTCCTCTTTAATTAAATTTTTAAAATCCATTTTTTTTAAAAAAAAAAAATTAAGTCATTATGGTCAAGAAAGCTGTATCCTGTAGGCATAGTTGCAGCCAGCATGTAAATCAAAGCTGATCCTTGAACCTCAAGTGAGAACAGTGGATCAATAAACATGGCCCATCCCAACACCCAAATGGCATATGTTCTTTTTGAACAAAAAATCAAATAAATTTCTTGGGGTTATTTGTGGTCTTATCTTGGGTACCAGAACTAACCATTAAAATGGCTGCTGTTACAGAACAGTGGGAGTTAGGATAGGTTGCCTTAATAGTAATATTCAGCCAAGCACATCATATATAAAATGAGCACTGAAAAACACATTTTATGCATGCCATTTTCATTAACGAATGTTGTTCCACTGAAGCAAAGCAAAGAATCTGACAGACATCAAACACATCTGCTGAAAATAAAACTAGCTTTGAAATTTGATATCCAGGCTTCTGCAAATGATGAGTATAACCCTTCTGCAGGTTAGTTGTTTATATAAAATTCTGCATTAAAGATTTGAACCTTATCTTTGATGTGTTCCTGTGTGCTGAAAGCAGATGACCAACCCCCTGACTGGGAGGCTGGGAGACTAAGGCAGAGATGTCAGAGCTTTAAAACATTTGACACAAGTTACATTTAGCCAGGATGCCATAAATGTTTGAGCATTAAACCAGGACACTGGGAGGCAGGGTCAAATCCCTGCTCGGCCATGGAAACCCACTGGGTGACCTTGGGCAATCACATTGTCTCAACTTCAGAGGAAAACAAAGGCAAATCCTTTCTGAACAAATCTTGCCAAGAAAACCATGTGATGGGTTTACCTTAGGGTCATCAACATTTGGAAATGACTTGAAGGTGTACAGCTACAAAGACAACAACATTTAGCAAACAGAAATTCAAGAAGCACTGATAAACTTTCTTCACTCCTCACTTATTATAGGAACTTAATGTAATGTAACAAATTAACTTCCCTGAAGATGAGAGGCATAATATTCTATATAACTAAAGAATCAACTTTTTTTTTTGGTAAATAATATAGTAGAAGATGAGGTTTGCATTGTAATCCCTCCCAGTGGGAAATGACGACAAAGTTATTAATGGGAAAGCTAATCATTTTAGGAAGATTTCACTTTACTGGAAAAATGTGAGAGAATAGGGCTCATGCTCTCAAGAACTGTTGAAAATGAAATTCATATCATCAGGCAGGAATGAATGGCCATTCAGGCTTCAGTCAGTTTTCAGCTTCACATATTGGATGTGAAATCTTCTATTACTGTAGGGCCCCAGAGGTTAATTCCTACAGAACAACATTACAATTAGCATATTAAAAGTTCAGCAAAAGTGTTTGCATCATAAGCCCTGTTCAGTCATATGGCCTGGGCAAGGCTCAAAACTTATAATAATGGCAGAAAGCTCCATGGAGCAGACAGTTATATTTGCATTCAAAATGCAAAGCTTGTGAAAGTCTGGAGCTTGGGCTATTCTAAAAATGTAACTTCCCCCAGACTCTGGTTCAAATGTGAGTACAACCCTCCTTGCTCTCCTTCTGCTTGGCAGGTAAAGACCTTTTCATTTGAACAAGCCCCTGGTGACTAGGCGGCTATGTGGAAAGGTTTTTAATGGGATGCGTGGGCTGCATTTTGATAGTTCTTGTCATGGCTTCAAATGTTTTTATATTTTAAAGTATTGATGTTTTAATATGGTGGCTTATTTAGCTTTTTTTTTTTTTTTAAGAATAAAGCTTATAATCACTAATTTTTAATTTATGTGCCATGTTGTAATTAATGCTGTGAACTGCCCCAGGTCTCATTTGGGAGAAAGGAAGAAGGTAAATTAAATACACGCATACATAAACAAACTTCACATCGGGCCTTGCTGGGGTCAGTGGCTGAGATGGTGGGGTCAGCACATATGCGAGCGCGCACACACACACACAGAGGGACAAAGAAGGTGAGACCAGGCTTTGAAGCCCTGTATCTGTCTCATGAGATTACCGATCTGTTTCCATAACAGGGCTATAATTGCTTCATATATACTCTGTCTATACATGACTGTAGGCTCTGTATAGTCCCCAGTGGCATGGCACTGAGGCTGGAGTCCAGCTAATTAGAAACACAAGAACAACGCTGCCTTATACTAAGTCATGACTCTTCTGAGCCATCTCAATATTTTCAATACTTGGTGTCACCAGGGTCACCAGAATCGTACCGTTGCAGGCCTTGAGATTTTAGGGCCAAAAACCTAAGCCCAAAGCATAGGCACTGGTGATGCCACAGGAGGGCGATGTCAGTAAGGGATCCTTTGCCCAGTCTTTCCTGGAGATGCCATGATTTGAAATTAGGACCTTCAAGCATACGCAAAGCAGGAATGCTGCCACTGAGATGGTAGTGTACCATCTCACCTCAAATGAAGTTGGAGAAAGAAAGGTCCATAGCAAAGAAGACACAGTAGCAGCTTGGGAAAGCAAGGCTTTGGATTTGTGAATGTGTGGCTGGCCTCCGAACATACTGAAATGTAAATTCACCTTATGCATATGTGTGTGTGTATGTATGTGTATGTGTGTGTGTGTGTGTGTGTGTGTGTGTGTATGTATGTATGTGTATGTATGTATGTATGTGTATATATATATATATATATATATATATATATGCATGCATGCATGTATTTTGGTCATTTTTGAGGTTGGTATTCTCTTCCTCTCTCTGCAATGTCCAAGGAACCCACAGGACCCACCATTGTACTAACATAGCCTCCCTTGCCATTTTCTTGCTGGTGGAGAAGAGATCAGAGAGGCAGCTTGCTGTATTCTTATAGCTAGATGCAGGTCAATGGCCTCTGCCATGGAGATCTCTGGAGGACCCCAACAGATCTCAGTGGAAGATATCCTCAGTCTGAATCTAGCAATGGCTATGTGGACATAGCCAGGTGCTTCTCTAATTCTCCCCATTTTCCACCAGTACCAAAATGACTGTTAGGAGGCTGTCACAGTGCAACAATGATTCCTGGAAGTGGTGACAGGGGAGCTGTCAGTGAGAGTTGAAAACTGGAAAGAGCTCCTGTACCTTTAATGGTGGTGCAGAAGAAGGAATTTCAGCAAGTGTTGCTTGTCAGGGAACCAGCTCACAAGCAACCCCTCCTGAAATTCCCTCTTCTCCACAAAGGTATGGGAATCATCTCCAGTTTTCATTCTGGTAACCAAGCGAAGCTCTTACACAAAACTTCTATGCAATGCTCAGCTATGTAGGATCTTGGCCTTAATGTGGTGTAGTAATCAGAGTATTTAGAGCAGAACCAGGCACTCAGGTTCCAAAGCTCACTGGTGATATTGATCCAGTCACTGTTTCTCAGCTAAGGTCCTTTTTGCATGCTTTTTTTCTTGCGCAACCCCCCCTTGAGTGTCGTGGGAGTGGGAGTGTCGTTCCATATGACACACTCCCACTCGTGCGATGCTCACGAGGCTAAAGCGGGGCGTGTGCGCATTTTTTGATTTTCGGCTTTCAGCCGAAAATGCCCCGCGCTCATGCAATGCTCGCGGTGCCCTCGCGCACTTACTTCTGTGCGGTGTGTCGGCAAGGCGGCCCAGTCGTGCTTCCTTCCCCCTGCACAGCCTACAACTGCGCTGCGGAAGAAAGGGGCGGGGTGCTCGTGCGACGGTCGCGCTAGAAGGAAGGCGATGCGGGAGGCAAAAAGGGCTGTCGTGAGCAGCTTGTGTGAGTGGCTGCTCGTGCGAGCACCGCTCCCTGCTGCCGCGACAAAGTAAGGTGCGAAAAGGGCCTAAATCTACCTCAGAGAGTTATTGTTTGAGGATAAACTGGGCACTACTTTGAACTATTTAGAGAAGAGCAGAGATGACCTGTGGTTGAGCGAGGGTAGGTGGCACTTTGCATTAATAGACTTATCATGTGAGGAACATCCTAGGCCCTGAGATTTCAAGGTCAAACCCTGAGACATAGGGATGGCCGCTGATGATGTCACATGCAGCAGTGCCTGGTGAAGTCATTAAGCTTGATAGATCAAGCATCAATCATAATTGCTCAGAAATGAGAAAATACTTAGTTGGAAACTAAGAACCCAAACGTTGCCCAGCTCTGTTTTTAACTTTTTCACAAGCATTGCTTTTAACAGAGCATGGAAACCTTTCAAGCAAACTTTTAAACTCTGCTTTTAATGGTTTACTTACATTAACTGTTGCCCTTCACGTAGCAGACTTTTCCTTTCCTTTCCTTTCCTTTCCTTTCCTTTCCTTTCCTTTCCTTTCCTTCCTTTCCTTTCCTTTCCTTTCCTTTCCTTTCCAGTCATCTTGTGGAATCTTCTCTCATCCCCCAAATAATAATCATCCAAACAATATTGTCAGTGATCACCAAATATTTGGGGAGAGGAGTGGTGACAGCCAGGGTGGTGTAGTGGTCTGAGTGCTGGGCTACAATCCTAGAGATCAGGGTTCAATTCCCCATTAGACTATGGAAACCCACTGGGTGACCTTGAATGTGTCATACACTTGCAGTTCCAGAAAACCATGATAGGTCCACCTTAGGATTGCCATAAGTTGGAAATGACTTGAAGGTACACAACAACAACAACAACAACATTATTTAGAATTCTCAGACTGAGAGCTCTAGTGTTTCACCAGAATGCAAGCCCCAGAATTCCATAGCATGAAGCCATGGAAGTTAAAGTGGAATCATGGTGCTATAATTTTGTACTGTGAAAGGGCACTAGTTGTGTTTGCAACCACACTACAGACCTTCATGTGCAATGTGCATTGGCACATGAGACATAGAGAGAGGGCTTGAACCCTTTCTCACACCACTGGTTTAACCTTTTCATCTGAAGGCTGAAGGCCTGCGAAAGGCTACAGCTAATTCAATGTGTCAAACATTATTCAGCATGAATCAGCCAAATGTGGATCCCTAGATGGTGCTATTTACTGCAGTAACATTATAACACGCTACATCCAGGCATGTGAGCTGCATTTGGTTCAGAAATATTTATAGCCTGCAGAGATGAAAGCATGAGAAGTTTAGAGTCAAATCTTGATTGTGTTCACTGTGAATGGTAATAGGAGCAGTTGGATTAAAGTGATGAGTGCAGTATAACCGAATTGGAGAAGTTTCTCATGCCCACTGTGTGTTCAAATCCACTTAATATTAGCAAATTTGTTACACTCATGCTATGGACTGCTATGGCTTTCTAGCAGAAACTATAGTAACAACTTGGGCCATAGAAGGAGACATCAGTACAAAACGGTGTGATGGACGGGTTGTTTGTATAGCTTAATGAGCTCTTTTGGCACATGCATGAAACACTATGTGCAGCTTCATACCTGTTATGTCTGATAGGTCAAAGTGGTTCAGTTTTTCAAAGAGTGGTCTATGATGCTGCAAGATTATTGCTGATTTTAAAACAGAGTTTCCAGATGTACAAAGGGCTTGTCAGACACTCCACCCAAACATAAAGTGTGTGTGTGTGTGTGTGTGTGTGTGTGTGTGTGTTGTTGGGAAATGTGAGATATGGTTATGGATTTCTCACTGTGTTATATGTGTCTTCAAGTCACCTGTTGACTTATGACAACCCCATGAATTTCATAGGGATTTCTTAGGCAAGGAATACCCAGAGCTAGTTTGGCCAGTTCCTTCCCCTGAAGGACAGCTTGCAGCGCCTGGTATTCTTTGGCACTCCTCCATCCAAGTGCTAAGCAGGACTGAGTCTGCTTAGCTTCCAAGATCAGATTGCATCTTGTGCCTATAGAGTTCTGGCAGGGGAGAAATGTACAGCTAGCAGTCCCACACTCACGCACCCACTGGGTCTTACAGAGATAATAAATGAATCACTGCTGTTATGTTGCTAAAGTGAAGTAGGTTTCACCTTGATCAGTGCCTGGATCAGAAAGGTTGGGCATTATTAGGAGCCTGATCACCATGATGATAGTTTTAATGCTTTCATTGTTTATAGTTTGATGAGGCATGGGAGCTCCCTGGATAAGAATTCTAAATATTCCTTCCTATCCTGCAGTTTCCAGGATTCCATAGGATAGTGCCAGGACTGTTATATTGGCATCATAGCTCTATAATTCTGTAGTGTGCAAGGGCACAGATGACAAGAAACAATGTGTTGGTCATTATGGGACTGGATAGGACACTTAGATCCTGGTACCTACCCAAATGTGCTGGGCACTGAAGCTGTACTTCATTAAAACCTTTAGATTTTCAACTAAAGATTAAACTAGGAATCATTTAGGCAGGTGAACTAGTAGATGATCGTCATCTATATTGCCCTATTATAGGAAAAAAGTCCAAAAATATTTACTGCAGAACTTATGATGCCAATAGGAGACATGTGTCACTACTGTCTCACAGCTATTTCACAGCCGCCTCCAAATGTAACTCTTCCAAAGAGCCACAAAGGGCTATCATTAATATTTGGCATTTAATTGGGAGTGAAATGAAGAATTGGCTGCTGGAGAAAATAATATTAACTCAATTAACAGTTGCTGTTTGTGTTGAATGGCAACGTACAATGTTGTATTAGCAGATGGCATATTTGGAACATGAAAAACCCAACAATTTGTTCAACCGTAGGCAGCCCTGGGGCACTGCAAGAACCAAACAAACAGGTCTCCGCTGGCAGCCTCAGGGCACGCTGCCCTCCCTCCCCTCAGGTGTGTGAGGCAGTTGTTAATCCAAGGGTAATCTTGCCTTCACCTGGCTCTTCATTGTTCAGCTACTTCCAGCTGATTTCCTTGCTTTTTGTCCTAAGAAATCATTATAATTGCTTCTTTTCTCTGAGTCCATTAGGGAGATCTCAGATGGCTTAGAGTAATGTTGTATTAATTTATTACTAAATGATAGGAGCATGGTAGAGGAGCTGTGTGTTATCTGCATCCATATTAATAGAACCAGAAAAGTACACTGGATTCTTATTTTCATTATGAAACATGGAAGTCTATTATTTCCACCACCATCCCTGTCAGAAAACTGTCAGAGGGCAATTGCTTTCTGCAGCCTGCTTTCCCTTTTCTAAAACAGCTTCTGTTCTGAACAAAGGAAAACTGGGAAAAATCAAAACCCTAGTCAGCAGCACATAAGGGATGCAGGCTTGAAGCACATATTGTTTTGTTTTACAGGAATCCCATGATATACTAGATCAGTGGTTCTTAACCTGGGGTCTGTGGACCCATGGGGGTCTATGGAGCCCTTATAGGAGATCTGCATAGGATTGCCATTCAACCCAGAAAATAGGGAAAATCCTACATTTAAGGAACTAAAAAATGTTCTGGCTGGTTGTAGCCAGTTGTTGCAGAATGTCCCAGATTCCTCAAAGGCTGCAGAGACAATATTAGCAGCAGCAGTGATGCTATGCTGTCAGGCATCTCATCCTGTGCTGGAGGCTCAAGGTGATACTTCAGAGTGCACCAGAGAGCTCAGTAGGTAGGAAGATGAGAGGAGAACCCAGAAGATGAGGAAAAACACCCAGCCCAGGCCTTGTGTGGTGAGTGTGGCAATGCTGCTTGAGCCCAGGGACAGGAAATGTGAAGGAGCATCCAGGAGAACAGAAGGGAGTCCCTTTACTCTTATGGCTACTTGGAAGCAAAGCAGGGAGGGTCTCGGTGCTCTTTTGGGGGAAAACATGAAAGAAACACCATTTCCCTCTGAAGGAACACTCTGAGAGTAGGGAAGGTAGGCTTCTTTTGTGCTTTCCTCTAAAAAAGCACTGAGACCCTTACTTTCCAGGCACTGCTTTGTGGGAAAGGGCAAAAGAGATTGT